>BFEA01000389.1:1233854-1245698 GCA_003427395.1 Chara braunii | reverse complement strand
AGAGAGAGAGAGAGAGAGAGAGAGAGAGAGAGAGAGAGAGAGAGAGAGAGAGAGAGAGAGAGAGAGAGAGAGAGAGAGAGGATCCTCTTAGAGCGGCTCAGAGGGCCGATACAGGCAATAGGGAGGGTCCGCGCAGCAATAAAGCGCAGACCCTCCACCAAAAACGAGGCAGGCACTGCCAACCAGTGAGTATAAAGTCCAGCACGAGCTGGTCGAATATCTACTCAGGATTCAAATTCAGGTCTATGTTTCAGCAGTTATGGGTTGCTCATGTAGCTGGGCCGTGTTGGTCTCTGCACGTGATTCTCAAGGCTTGACTGCACTACTCACGGAATATGTAAAATTAGAATGAATCTTCTGCAGAAATGGAATAATACACCGCCATATGTTTTGTTTTTTGTTCATGTGGTGAATAGAGGCCCTTAGGGCCACTGCGTGTATTAAACAAAAGAAAACGAGAAAAAAGAGAATACTGACCCATAACCGAGATGCACAGACCTGAATTCGAATCCAGACTATATATTCTCTGCTCACGCTGACTCGTTGAAGTTTGAAGTTCACCTCTGCTGCACGTGGGATCTTAGCTAATTTGCTGTAAGGGCCCCTTGGTAAAGAGGTTGGACACAAAAAGGACATGAATGCTTGCATGCCTATCAAGCAACCTATGCATGTGCCTACGGCCTTGGGGTATGGCATGACCCTTACTTTTCTCCCTCTTGCTTTCTAAATTTCAGAAGTGAGGGGAATGTTTGGCCACCCTACCCTGAACTTTTTTTTTACTTTTTTTTTTAGGATGCGTCGCGTCATGTGCATGTGTGTGCAATAGCTTGCGATCTGCGCTGCATGTGCCGCTCCCCCGCGCATGGGATGTGCTGCAAGTACGAGTTTGATACTTTTTTTCTTCTTCTTTTTTTCAACTTTTTATTTTCCCCCTCTTAAACCCCCGTTCCCGAACCCCCACAACCCCCACTTGCCGAAACAACCCACCTCCCACCTCCTCCCCTCAGCATTTCTACCTGCACAAACTCGTTCATGTTGTAAACGCGCGTTCACTGCGTTTAGTTTCTAAACGCTGAACCTGCGTTCAATGAACGCGCGGTTACACAACTTCCTCGTGCCAATCCATTCCGAGAATCATATCAAACGGCAGGTTCTTCTTTATTAGGAAGCAGTGCCGGACTCGTGAACGTGACCGGCATCGGTCATTGAACGTGACCGGCCGTTCATTTGGTGTTTTTTTTGTGAACGGGCCGACCACTAAAGAGAGGTGTTTTTTTTTTTTTTTTTTTTTTTTTTTTTTTTCTGAACTTTGTTAAGCTAATTGTGAAGTAAATGATGAGTGGGTCGCTTCCCTCTCAGGTTGTCTTTTTTTTTTTTTGTTTTTGGCTCCTCAATGTACATTCCCTTCAAGCCCGACAGCGTGGTGACATTGAAAAAAAAAAACAAAAATCGGAATGACCTACAAATAGCAAAAGAAAATGCTTATTTTGACAAGTTGATTTTTTTTTTTTCGTTTTTAATTAAAAAAAATATTATTATTGAAAAAAAAAATTGAAAAAACTATAGGAAGTTACCCTTCGATGTCCCCCACCCTCCTATATAAAAAAAAATATAGCCCCCCAGCCAAAAAAAAAAAAAAAAAAACATACCGCTCTCCGTGAACTCCATGAACTCCCGTGAACGTGAACGCTATGAACTCTATGACCGGCTCCGTTCACAGACCCCCGTGAACGGTGAATGGGGGTACGACACTATTAGATATCTCATGTAAAATCTTCTTACCTTCCTTAGTCCTGAAATAACATTTAACACGATCCAATATTGAGAGACAATGATCGTGCTCTTGTCAGCTAGCATAGACGTGATAGGTCAAGGTAAGTCTTTTACCTTCATTCCCAGATGCAATTTTCGAATTGCCTTCTGTGAGATATAAAACCGCATCGATCCTAGATCTAACAGTGCACCTACTCGCGTGTGCCCCGTCTCAATATCCGCGATCA
The DNA here is from genome assembly GCA_003427395.1 of Chara braunii. Classification (NCBI taxonomy): domain Eukaryota; kingdom Viridiplantae; phylum Streptophyta; class Charophyceae; order Charales; family Characeae; genus Chara; species Chara braunii. The sequence continues at coordinate 1,243,698 of BFEA01000389.1, read as the reverse complement.
TTAATTCACCCTTTGACTTCGCTTTCTTCGCCCACGAGCTTCGAAGTTACCAAGCTTATCAAGGGAATCATCCAGTGAGACAGAACAGAGTACAGTATCAAGGTGCTCTGGACGACGGGCGGACGAAGAGTCATCCTCTGCCTTAAGAGTCGAGGGGTTAGAAAGGGTTGTGGGCGCCTGACCTTTATCTTGGTCTGAACCCTTTGACTAAGTAGGAGCAGATGTTACTCCTATTGGTTGCTCGCTTTTGGGTTACGAATGAGTGGGCACCAGGCTATCACATGTCCCACAGTGCCACACTTGAGGCACTGGCGGTTGTCCATCTTGGACTGTCATTCCTCATGTGTCATATTATTTTTTTCCCACGGGTTCCCGAATGCTATGTCGGGATGCTCGGGGAACGAGCGTGGCTTCCTCTTCTTCTTCCATTAGCCTTGGCTTCCCTTGTTGGCCATAACAGCAGTGACGTCACCCTTCCCAAACTCACCGCTGCCCGCACCACCTCCTCCCTCAGAGTCTTCAAGAGGTAGCTTCTCTACAGTATCATAATGAAAAACGACTAACATATGGTCCTGGCGTTTTTGCCGCCAGAGGAACCGCTTACCGTACCCGCCAACCGGTCCCGACTGGACCACCAAAGTGTAAGACCCCTTTACCTGAGCGGTCATCTACTCTCTCTGGAGAGCGAGATCGCGAAACTGCCGATAGTTGGGCAGAAAATGCATGTTCGCACTCCACGTCTCAGTTCAAACCGTGACAACCATCTGGGCATCCTCTTCTCGGATTGCCATGTGTCCTTCGGGGATGATACTGTCCTCGATGTCTCGAGGGTCTACCGGTTTCCCGACAATCTTGATCCCAATCTCGAAGGAGGCATTGGGACGCGCAGGGGGTTCCAAAGCTTGGATCTTCGCACCCCGATGTAGCAGTCGGATTTCTTTCTCTATTGTGAGAAGCGATCGGGGAGTTACTCCCGAAACATCGCAGAAAGATCGTTTGTCTAAATCGCGTGGAAGTAGTGGGGTAGCCCCTTCGTACAGAGTTCGAGGGGGTTCCCAACTTCCCAAGAATCGGGCATCCTTGACACCTGTACCAGTGGTTCACCGAGGATCAAAGCTCGGGTTTGTTGGATGTTCTCCTGGGTGAACTCAAATGTCTTCGTCGTTTTCTGTTGGATTGGATAGCAAACAAGTTTATGCGACAATTCCTGGATTACCGGGTCCAATTCTTCCTCTCTCCCGGATTCCGTATGAGGGGGGGATATTGCCTCGTTGCCCGTCACGTCTAATTTGTCTGTCGGATCTTCCCACGTAATCGTTCGAATTCATCCAACCACAACCGGGTGGGGTTTTCGTATCATATTGGCGGTCGTCCGAAGGGTGAGGCGCATGGGGATCGTGTACGACTTTCCTCCAGTGTTCCTAAGGACTACCACTCGTTGCCCAAAGTCCAGATTGGCCTGCGGGACGTTTAAGGCTGGTAACCCAATGAGCACATCGTACAAGTTGACATTTAGGACTATCACATCCCCCAAGGCATGAACCTTCCTCATCCTGAAAGCAACATTAGTCATTCTCCCTAATGCTCGAATTTTCACTTGTCCACAGCGATAAGGTGATCGCCCTCAGTGAGGGGGATCAAATCCTTCCTTCTTTCAGCCCTCTCCGCTACCCGAGGGACTGTGTATTTTTTGAACGCCGAACGGGCGGAATTCAACGCCCGTTCATCCGTTACACGGACCCCTGGACCCCCGTTGAATCGCGTTTAACGCGAAAACGGGGGCGTCGTGTCGAATTCCGTTGACCGTTGGGCCTCGGACAAGAAGATCTATGGGCAGAACATTAAAAACAGTAAAAAAAATAAAAAAAAGTTGACCCCTATTAACAGGGTGGGGTAGCCAAACTTGCCCATCCCTTTCGAAAATCGAACTGCAAACAAACCCATCCAGTCTTTTTTTTTTTTTTAAGCATAGGGTCAGAGTTGCCCCCCCTGACGGTCGGCAGTTGGCTGCTAAGAGAGAGAGAGAGAGCAAGCAAATAGCCCTTTGCCTGTTATCACAGAAACCCTTGACGGTAATTTGAGAGGCCCTGCAAACTATTAGCAAGGGCTCTCTCGCTGTGAAAGAGGCACCTCTCAAACATGTTGCAAGGCAGTAGCACGCCTACTATATATGGTGTACGTTCACGTTAAGGTCCGTGTTTCGGCAGTTATGGGACCACTAGGCAGTAGCAGGCCAACTCACCGCGTGATTTTCAAGGCTTCCCTCCACTACTCACCAAATGTGCAAAACTCGAATGAATCTTCTGCTAGAACATGGAATCATATGTTGCCATATGTTTTGTCTTTTGTGCAAGTGCTGACGAGTGGAGTTAGGCCCTTAGGACCACTGCTAGTAGCAAAAGGAAAACAAAAGAAAGAAAAAAAAAAAAGTGCAAAACTCGAATGAATCTTCAGCTAGAACATTGAATCATACGTTGCCATATGTTTTGTCTTTTGTGCAAGTGCTCACGAGTGGAGCTACGCCCTTAGGGCCACTGCTCGTAGCAAAAGGAAAACAAAAGAAAGAAAAAAAAAAAGTGCAAAACTCGAATGAAGCTTCTGCTAGAACATGGAATCATACGCTGCCATATGTTTTGTCCTTTGTGCAAGTGCTGACGAGTGGAGCTAGGCCCTTAGGGCCACTGCTCGTAGAAAAAGGAAAAAAAAAAAAAAAAAAAAAAAAAAAGTGTAAAACTCGAATGAATCTTCTGCTAGAACAAGGAATCATACTCTGCCATATGTTTTGCCTTTTGTGCAAGTGCTGACGAGTGGAGCAAGCTCGTAGGAAAAGGAAAACAACAGAAAGAGCAAGCTAGGGTAGTAAGTAGTTGTAGCCCATAACTGCTGGAAAAAGCAGAGCTGACTTCGGATCCACAAGATATATTGCTGGTCTGCTCTTCTCTCGGCCCAAATTTGACGAATATCTCTGGTAGGACATGGGAGTCTTGCCGATTCTCAGCTGGGGGCGAACGCAACGGGCTTTTTAGTACCCGTTTCCCCTGCGCCACCCCCCATCAGGCTGCGACGGCCGGTACCCCGCGAACGCCCTGCAGACGCAAACGGGTTCGCGCGGGTTTTTTATTTTTTTTTTTAACAAAAAAAAAAAAAAAGGAATGAATGGGGTGGTACCCGACAACGGGCACTACCACCCCACACCTTCGGAAAACCCCTACCCCCGCCCCCAAACGCACGGAACTTGGGTTCGCAGACCCCGTTAATTCGCGTCCAACGCGCGTTTTAAGAGGGATTAAACGTGAATTCAACGAGCGTTCAATTTTTCAACGCGGAACCCGCGTTGAATCCAGTTTCGGACACATAGCCGAGGGATATAGCTAGAATGGCTGCTCCGGAATCAAGGACCGCATTGTAAGGACCTCCCCAGATTTCTACATCACACTTCGCAGATTTCCACGGGATGACTTTGATGTGCAAAAGGTGATCGTCTTTCTGGACGAGTCCCAAGCGCACCGGGTCGAAGGCATTGGGTACATCAGGTCCCGACTTTTTAGCGGGGGGTTTTCCTTTGACTGTTGCCAGCTTGGCAAGGGCGAACCGTTTTCGGTTGGCCTTGCAATGTTGTAACATACGATGATTAGCTTGTTCGGATATGGACAAGAGGTGCCCAATTGGCAGGGGGATACGGTGATCTAAGGCCCGAATGATATCGAGTACATCAATTTCCCCTGTGACGAACACGGGTCCGCCGGATTCCATTCCGGTCAGGGACGGTCTCCATTCCGAGATTTCGCGCTCGTCCCCCGCAGGGTGGATGACCCCTATCATACCCAATCCCAGATATCCCAACGAGAGGTATTGATCAAGCAAGATAAGCTCTTCGGCTTCCTCGACCGCGATCAGTGCCAGTATCATGGCTTGGTCGGTTTCTTCCACCATCGTTCCTACTCGTCCTGGTCAGTTAGCCACGAGGGTCGTGGCCGCTGGAGCTGCTCCTATCCGTATTTGTCATTTGGTGCACTCCCAGGCGATATGACTGAGTTGGTGACACGTTTAGCATTCATTCACTCTAGAGGCCGTACCTATTCCAACGCCGCTTGCTGCTAGTACAGTGGGCGCCCCCGTAGGTATAGGAGCGGTTCGAACTGCAATAGGACGCATGGATCGCATCACTGTCTCCATCCTAGTATTATACTCGTGCTGCTTCTTTTTGCTTTCCTGCATTATATTCACTAAGGTTCGTGTCGATTCTAATATCGCACTCGATTCGTTTGGATTGGTGCTCGAGTCAAGAGGACGCGCAGGGGTGACCATCATAGGTGGCGTTAGCGTTGTGTGCAACATCGACCTCTTAACTCTCACCCATTCTAAGTAGGTGACGGGGCCGGAGACGAAGCCCATGTTTTCAAATTTATTTTGTAGTGCGGCTAACTCGGCCTTCGCCCTAGCTAATTCCGAGCGATCTCCCTCCTTGGCGTGATCTTCCCATTTCAGGAAGCTAGCGGCGAATTTCCATACCATTTCTTCCGCCCTCTCCATGATCTGCTGCATGGTGTGATTTATGGGGGAATTTTTTTTTTGGAATTTCGCCCGCATTGTGCGGCTTCAGAGTCCATCGATGAACAAATCCCTTCCGACTTTTTCGTATCGTTCTGATTTAACGAACAAGTTGTAGAACCTACTGCGATATTCTGTGACGGACTCGAAGGGTTTCTGGACTCGATCTTTGATCATAAAGAAGGCTTGTTCCGGGTGGATGTAATCAAATCGGTGCAGAAAGTCCCTCTCGAAGGCCGGGAGATCAATCCAAGCATAGGTCTTGAACCAATGGTGCGCATCCCCTCCCAGTCGGGCAGGGATGTTGATCCTAGATTCGTCGTTATTGTATTGTTGTACGCGCAATGTAGCAAGTCAGGCTCCCGCCAAGTGATGTGCAGGATCAAAAAGGTACAAGTCAGGTGGGGCAGCTGGCGCGCGGACACTAGCAGGTTGAGGGGCATCATCCCCATGGGATTTCCCCCTTGGGCCTTATTGGCATTCTTTAGCCGCTTGCCGCCCCTCAGACCGGCTTCGCGTGACTACGAAATCGCGCACCGGCGTGTTCCTTCACGTGGACCTTCCTCTTCTCGGACTCGCCAAATCAGCAGGGCTAGGGAACCAAACCACTTGTCAATCCCTTGTATTGACACGTGTCGGCTCCGATACCAATCTCATGCATAACGAGACTTCCTGTTTCAGAGTGGGTGTGGGCCCGAAAGTGCGAAAAGGGGGTGTGCCAAGGATTTTAGGAAAGTGGGGGTGGAGTCCCAGGTTGGAACTGAGATCTCTTGTGCCAAGTTTCAGGGATAGGAGTGCAAATGGATCGTTGGGATCGACAAAGGACGGGGCTTCTGTTTCAGGCATTCCCAACCGAGGGCGGTCGCCCTAGCGGGTGCCGTCGTCGTGGATAGATTCGTATCCTGTGTACTGTTGGGATGCTATGGCTGTCCCGGTGGTGCAACATGTGGCGTCTGCAGGTTTCGCAGACCTCAGAGTCACATGCGATCAGTCTCAGTCGTGGACTATGCTCCCGAGACTCCCGTCGTTCGGCTTCCAAACGAGTTCGCCAGATGAACCTCGATGCTCGGTAGGCGTGGTCCTACTGGCACTTAGAGCACAGGAGTTGTGGCCAGTAGGGGGCCAGCGCCGCCAAGGGGCGACAGTTAGACAGTGGAAGGGCAGAATGCGATAGTAGGGTAGGAACTCAGTCTCTATGATGATAATGTCGGGTTCAGTAATTACCAGACACGTGTAAGGGCTGAGGTGGTGGGGGAAGTGAGGAATGCGTTATAGGACCCGCCTTATATCCCACTCATAGGAACGCTCGTTTCCTGTTTGATACGGGAATTTTGGGAGATCGGCTCGTGTGTGTGCCGAACAGCATGCGCGCTCCCAGTATTCTCAGAATTCTCGATCCCTCATGCACGAGTGATCAGTGATCTGGAAAGGAAGTTCGATATGCATGTTGTGTAGTGGTGGGGGGAATCCATACATGCAGAGTGTTTTGCTGTGGGTCCGTTCGGGAGTAGAGCCTGCAGACGTGCGTATACGCGATGGTCGTCTCGACTTGGCATATATGCGCGTGCTTAGGATCTTTCTCCGCTAGGCGGGGACTCCGATTGCAGATACACCGATCTGAGACTAAGGGGTTTAAGAGGGAGATAATCATCCAATCGTCCAGCATACTTGTCCAAAATGCACAAAGGAAGAAGGGGGGAAAGCGAGGAATCGACAGACATTCATGCATCAAGTGTCAGACATTCATTTTAACCAAAGACCGCACACAGCCGAAAGGCAGGCAATCACTTGATCGGATCGACAGTCACTTAAAGGGAGGAAGAAGCAGGGGAGAAACAGATCAAACCATTTATCAGGTTGTAAAACAAGAAAAAGGAGAACCCAAGATGGATAGGAGCAAAAGAAAAAGGAGATGGCTTGCGCCCGATATCGAGATTACATAGAAAAATTCAACAAAATTACCACTTCAACATACTCGTCTCTCTCTCTCTCTCTCTCTCTCTCTCTCTCTCTCTCTCTCTCTCTCTCTCTCTCTCTCTCTCTCTCTCTCTCTCTCTCTCTCTCTCTCTCTCTCTCTCTGTGCGCCACCTCCGATGCGAGCAGTCCGTCACCTCGCACCTACTACTCACACGGAGTTATCACCCCACTTAATCCGGACATGCAAGCCAAGTTCGCCTGTGTGCCACAGTCCTTCGTGGCCAACCGTCAACCCCGCATACCGAGCACCAGCCCGTCGGATCGGCCAACTACCTACTCACTGCCTTGCCTCTGCTCGTTAGCCGATCCTCTCGACCAACTCCAAAATTCATTAGAGAGCGAGCTAATTGCGCTTGCCAAATTTATAGGAGGCCTGGACGGGATTGCCCCCGATTGTGCTTGAGTGGGAGGGAATAAGAAGGAAGGAAGGAAGGAAGTGCCTTCCACTGCATGGTCGGGCCGCAGCGTGGGGGATGTAGCATTGTAGCCACTCTCTACGCATCAATCCAGTCATGCATAAGATTGAGAAAAATATGTGCGCATAAGATTAAGAAAAATATGCGCGCATAAGGGCGCGACGAAGATATCAAGAAACAGAAGACTACAGTTACACCCGCGCCTTGCGAAGAAGAGGATTACAGTAACATGTGAGATTAAGGCACGGAGAAGCCAGAGCGCAGATCCTGACGCGGCAGAGTGTGCGCAAGCAAGAAGCACCGCGCAGTCACAGGCAAAATTACGAGGCACCTAAATTCCTAGTCTAATTCTAAGTCCTAATTGCAAAACGACATTCTGAGAACCCGCGCGGGTTCGACAACAGTTTGAAAATTCAAAACAAAAAAAAGATTCCCCCGCGCGACGATTGCGCCAAAAAATCCTATTTCCCTCAACAGAACAAGAAAGAAGCTATGGCAACAGTTATCCTTCAGGCTTGCTAAGGCGCAAATTCATTACCAACCGTCATAGGACTATCCCGGCCTCTATTCCAAAAGCAAGAAAAGCAGGGGCACCCATACAATCCAACGGGCCATCCCGCTTCAACCCCCGAAGTAGCCTCGCGCAGAAAGTCGCGCGGTTGTGTAAAATAGTTCGTCACACTCTCTTTTTGCTCATGTGGAGAGCAGTGGAGTGAGGCCCTATGTCCACTACATAGTCGGAATACAGCCTCAGATTGACACAGCTGCCTCCCTCTGACAGAAATGGAGGCCGTTTTTTCAATCTTTCAGGCACTTACCCATTCCCTGACCCATCAACAGACCCCTCAGGAATGAAAACCCTTCGATCTATGGAAACACTACCGCACTAGCATGGACAACCAATGACAGTGCGAGAAATATCAATCACAGATTTCTCTCCACTACGATAAAAGCACGACGCTCTGATCCGTTGCTATCTATGGCTCGAAAGCCGTGTCACGCGCAAGAAAGGTCCTCATTGCTGTACCATTCCTACCGCCCGCAGGACTTGGCCCCCACTTTCCCAAATCCGCATACTTTGTGGTTTTAGGGTAGCAGTGTGAGTATGCCCTTAGGTTGGAGTGTGGTTTTTGCAGGGCGCTCGGCTACCCAGGCCCTGAATTGGGTGTTGTCTTTTTTTGGCTCTGCCACTTGTTGTTGAGGTAAAACCAAGGGACCGAGTCTATGAATTGGTCCCAGAATGTGATGCTTTTGTTGTTTTGTTTGTGAGGAATTCTCTCCTCCCCACACAGCATGTTGAAATCCGAGATGAGAAAGATTTTCAGGACCTGTCAGGGAAAGCGTTTTGACACCTCCTCTCGAGCAGGGCTTGTTTCCCAGCCTGCAACTTGGGCATTTTCAACAGTCTTCCGATGGGATGTCCTGTTCTTGCCCGAATATCGAAAAGGAGAACGGACCAACGCTTGACTTCTCCACCCCAGTTTGTCTCTTTTGTGCGTACGACTTAATAGAGTTCTCCACTCCAATGGGATGTCCAGTTCTTCACCCCAGTTTGTCTCTTTTGTGTATAGGACTTATGAGTTCTCCACTTCGACATGATGTGTGGGGAAGAGGGTTTTTTGTCGAAAGAGGGAATGTCGAGAAGTTCCTGACATATAAACATTGGTGTGGCGAGGCCCTTTGTTTTTTTTTTCCCTTCCATGTCTGACACCACCTTTCTTTATTTTTCCCTTCCAGGTCTGACACCACTGCTGCTGCATGCAATTGTGACAAATGGAAACTGAGACCCGTACTTTCATTGCATATTCCAAATCGGCGCCTGTTTTCTTTGCTGGAGCATGTTTTTTTTTTGGTGCATTTGAAACTCAAAGCTGACATCAACGCAGTTGCCCCTACTGAAAAAGATCCGTGGGGCCTTTGTTTTTGGGAAAAGTCATAAAACCTCCCTGCGAAAAAACCCTTGTATCCATTTCGCCCCAAATAAGAAAAAAAGTGCCGCAGGTCCCAAAATCACTTTTGGTGTCAATTTTGCACCCTGGCTGGGGCGGTAAGGGCCACTGCGTAGAAATGGCGGGAAAGTGTTTTGCAGGGTGCAAAAATGACGCCCAAAAGTGATTTTGGGGTCTGCAGCACCTTTTTCCCGGTTTGGGGGGAAATGGATACAAAGGTTTTGTCGCGGGGAGGGTTTATGACTTTTCCCTTTGTTTTTCCTTTCATTCGCCGTGGCACCACAGACAACGGCCGCCCCATGCAATTATGACAACCGGCCTAGTTTCATTTCATATTCCAACTTGGCAGCTATTTTCTTTGATGGCATTTGTTTTTTTTTGCACATTAGAAACTCACAACAGACATGATGGGTGACCCCTGAGCAGCATTGAGCAGAGTCTGCTGATGTTTGTAGGGGGAGGGGACCGGAGGGAAGGCAAAGCAACTGGCCCTTGGAAGAAGCTCTCTCCTATGCTACAACTGACCCCTGGCCCATATCGCCCGCCTGCGGTAGCAGGCAGGGTTGTCGATCCCCGCCTGCGGGGCCCCAGCGTGGGTGCGGGGGTCCGGGGGTGGGCACACCCGACCCCGGCTCCTGACACCCCTCCCTCCAAAAAAAAAGGGAAAAAAAAAAAAAAAAAAAAAAAAAAAAAAAAAAAAAAAACCCTCCGCGGGTGACCGCTGCACAGTTTCGAATTCGCAGGAATAACAGTCGACTGCAAGTTTGGGCGAGGACCAGATCGAAACTGCAAGAAAAACAGTAGACTACGCGTTCTACGGCCTACCGGTTCCATAATTGGCAAAAACGGGAGGTGGCCTGGGCTAGTGGTACCTCCCTTTCTCCCGTGGCCTGGCCCGGAAGAGAGGTACCAGTAGCAGGCCCTCCCGTTTTTTTTGTTTTTTTTTTCCCC
>BFEA01000389.1:1199688-1227188 GCA_003427395.1 Chara braunii | reverse complement strand
TCGACCGCCATCACACCCGGTCTCACCACCGTCTTGATGTTCAGTTTGGGCGCGTTGTTGCACTCGCTCCAGACAAGCGTCCGGAAGTCGTCCGTGTACTCGAAGCTGCCAACCATTGGGCCTTTGATTTTGCGCTCGACCATCGCCGTCCCCGTTTGTCCGGAGAAGTAGTAGTGAGTCTCGTAGATGACCTCAGAGTCCTTGGGGATGTCACCGAACCCGCGGCCCGTGGCCTGACCAATGGAGACGCTCCAGCCATCCGGGTAGCTCATGGAGAACGACATCTGGCAAAACTTCCTCTTGTCGGCGAGCGACCCGTCCGTGGTCCCAACCATCCCGCCGAACATGAAGCTGACAGTCTTGTAGTCGTTCGACAGCACCCAGTTGGTGTTGTCGTAATTGCAGCCGTTACCTGCGTAGGTGACATAACCGATAGTCACCTCAGTCGGAGTCTGCGCGTTTGCCTGAACTGCAGCAGCGATCATCAGCACAACGGCCGCAAGAACCACCTGACGCGCCATTGCCCTCGACCTCTGCCTCCACTCCCCCTCAACAAGCTTCACGGTGCACAGAGAAACGCGCTCCTTGGAAGACAGAAAGGCAGGGGTGAGGCGCACCTGGCAGCTCCTCCGTTGAAAGCCCCACTCCTCAACGTCTCTGCTACCCGTGTGCAAGCAACGAGAGCACCAATTTCGAGTGCGTGCATGATCTAAGTACACTTTTCTAGTCTATGCCCGACCAAGGCAGTTCCGTTCGCTTTTCCGTTCTCTTTTATACCCCATGTCATTCGCTCGTAGCAGTCACTTAAGTTTGAGGTCCGCCTGGATCCAGCAATCATGTGCCCGGATGGGCTGGCCCTGAGTGAGTCACAACAGGCTCGTCCCTTTCGGCCCCAACGGCTCTTTTCGGCCCAAATCCTGTTACGTTCCTGGGAAAAAAATTGCACGACCTAACTCGGGCCGTTTTTGAGTTGTTTGGCGAAAAAAAGCAAAACAAGGAAAGCAAAAGGAAGGAAGGAAAGCCCCACCTGTTCATCACCTCTTACGTACAAGGCCAGCCACGTGGATGACGGGTTGGGCGTTGGCTGCCCCCATACCCGTGTGTCACGAAGACCCACTTGAACGCAGCCAAAAGGCAAAGAGGTAAAGAAAAGGCGGAGGAAACCAAACCTCAGCCTATTAAACAGACAAAGTGCCGGTCAGCTTTATGCTCTGTGGCGGCCAGCGGGAGCAAGTTTTCTTTCTCTTTTTAGTAGAGCTCCGGTACTTGTACACTCAGATCGTGTGTAGGGCCACTGGTCTCTGAAGTAGAGGGTCCAACAGAATGAAGACTGCAGGCAAGTGGGACGTGCCCCTAAGTGGTTGTTTCGTCTAAAGGATGACATGGAATATCGGCATGATCTCTGAAGCAACACATCTCTCTCTGCAATTGTTTCAAAAGAAGAAAGAAAATGAAAGCTCACACAGAACTGTATTTCTCAGCAGTGGTTGGCTTGAAAGTCGTGATCACCTTCTTCCAAAAAAGAAATCACAAAACGAGAGAAAAACATATCCGAGGCGACTCGCCAAAGTCTTCCATTGCCAACGCAGCAGGGGAAAGTGCGCTGGGAAGCCTTGAGCCGCTTGAGCGTGGTGGAAGATCCACGTCACGCGACGACAGTAGAAAAACCTTATCTGCCGAGAGATTCGAATCCAGCCCAGCGAGGTTTGAATTTTGAAACATCCGCAGTGGCGGCACTACCGAAAGTACGAACCTAGCCGCTCTTCCGGCTCGATTCATGTTCTTGAGACAAAAAACATAGCCGCCATAGGGGTGGAACACAGTCCGGGGCCTACGCTCCCACGTAGACGTGGCTTCAAGTACAGTACCGCTAGAGGAACTCAGCCACACGCCCGGCAGTGACTCCGACCCGAAGCGGATGGTGCATGAAGCATGACACTGCAGTGCGGAAATTGATTGGGAGAATCGGTAGAAAGCGCCCACGCCAAAACCTTTTGGGTTTTGGCTGCCCAAAAGTCAGCCGTTTGGTACTACCGGCCTAATGACTTCCATGTGGGGTACTACAGGCCCACGCGTCGCTCCAAGGGCAATACCGGATCAGGAATCTGCCGCCTGAGAGAGCCAGTTTCATTTTGATGTAAGAAGTATCGAATGAGGCCCAAGTACGGGATTTTGAAGAAGAAGGTCCCTACCGGATCAGGAATCTGCCGCATAAGAGAGCCAGATTCATTTTGATGTAAAAGAGGCCGACGGTGGCACCTCTGAAGTATCGAATGAGGCCCAAGTACAGGATTTTGAAAAGAAGGGCCCTACTGGTTCTTGAATCTGGCGGAAAAAGAACGCCAAATTCTTGAACCGGTAAAAGGAGGCCCAGGGTGATGTGGACACGGCGCAAAGGCGCCTTTCACCCAGGCTGTAAACGTTTGGGCCGGTAGTACCAACGCCCGAGTTTTGGGCGGCCAAAACCGAAAAGGTTTTGGCGTGGGCTCGTTCTACCAGTTATCCCAAATTGATTCCCCCCTCCACCCCCGTTTCACGGCATGGATGCAATTGCCCAGTCGGATCTCAAATGTGGTCAGATACATTCAAGATAGTACTACTGTCAGTACGCCATGAGATTGTCATCCTCCACTGCTATGGTGCACTATGACAAGCCATCCGCCAGTCCGGCACGACAGCCGTTCAGAAACTGGCCGGGAGACAGAAGGGCGACAAGTGGCCCACAGAGGCTCGGTTATTTTCTTTCTTCCCTATGACAGTAGTGTTAGGGCATAGCCACACCACTCTAGAAATGTGCGAAATGAGAATGAACTTGCTGCTAGAAGATGGCCAGATGCGCCCGCCACAGTTTTGTCTTTTCCACATTTCGAGGGTGGTGTGGCGAGGCCCTTAAGCTCTACCTGATCTCAAAGGCGCTAAGGTACTTACATTTCGCGGGTCTTCAGCTAATTAGACCGTGACGAGGAAAAGTTGGATTGCTGTAAAAAAAAAAAAAAGTTGGATTGCTGACGCTGGAATGGAAACAGCTCAGAACTGAAATGGGCATTGGGCACAAATTGACTGTCATCATCAATGTTTGTGGGGATAATTGAGGACTACCGTATCTTCTTTTCTTTTTTTTTCTACCGTTTTTTTTTTTTTAATTTCTACCGTATCTTTCAAATTGTGATGGGTTCCACAAAATAAAAAATAAAAAAAATGATGGGTTTTCTTTTGTCTCCTATTGTCAGGGCCAGTGCTGGCGTTGACGGATGGGTGCGAAGACCGTGTATACAGGGATGGGGCTCCGAGCTCCCGGTGGGGTGGGATAACCGGGCTGTCCTTGTTGTTGGCTACTTTGCACATGTAAATTGCCTTGGGCACTGGGCCCTTCTTTCAAAAAAAATAAAAAAAGCAAGGTCATAAGAGCAAATTGCATCACAGTGGCCGTCGTGGAGACCTAAAATGTGTCCCTGATCTTGGGTCAGGCCCTTGTGCAAGGTCTCTATCCGGGTGGTGGTTTTGATTTTGCAAAACAGAAAAAACGACAAAAAGAAAAATAAAAGATTTTGCATCTTGAAGTGGCACCTGCGTGGCAGAACCGAACTGTAGACTGAGCACAGAGCAAAAGCAGGTGGGTGCCACTAGTTGCATCAGGAGCTTCACTTATTTGGGAAAGGTCATAAAACCTCCCGGCGATGAAACCTTTGTATCCATTTCCCCCCAAACGGGGAAAAAAGTGCCCCAGGTCCCAAAGTCACTTTTGGAGTCATTTTTGCACCCTGTCTGGGCCGGTATCGGCCGCTGTGTGAAAATGGCAGGAAAGTGTTCTGCAGGGGGCAAAACTGATGCCGGAAGTGACTTTGGGGCTTGCGGCACCTTTTTCCCCGTTTGGGGGGGATGGCCTTGGGATATTATCATCGGACTAACCAGCTCAGGTAAATTCAATGTTGTGTCTAATCTGACATCGGGCGGCCTTCAGGCCAGGGTGGCCTTGTTTGTCTTAAGGGAACCCCCAATCGGGGACACCAGCCAGGGGACAGCCGGTAGCAGAGGCACCGAGTATCATCTGAGTGGCCACTCGCCGTGCCTCAGGATTACCCCCTTCCCCCTATGAACATCAGCAGAGACTGCTTTTTTTTATGCCAATTGGGGGGACCAACGGGCTATCTCTAGGTGGCGGCGCCAAGCATTTCAGGAAGGTACATGAGGCCAATGGGGATTGAACCCAAGACCTCCTGAATGCCACTTGCGTGCCTTACCAACTGAGCAAGGCCGCTGGATACCGTTTTTTTGTTTTGGAAGCGACGCAAGTGAATTCCCTGATGGGCACAACTGTCCTGTCATGGCCAAGAAGACACTGCCACTTTAGCCAAGAAGTACTGTAGCTCATTCATTCCTTTCTTTGAAGTTTTCCATTTGTTCTCCGTCTGGACTCGAATTCAGGGTTGTAATTGGACAGCTCATAGGCTTACCACCTGCGCTCTTTTTTCCTCTGACACGATAGCAGTAATATGTGAAGTGCCCGATGGGCATAATTGTCCTGAGTCATGGCCACAAAGACAGTGCAACCTTATCGAAGCAGTACTGTTACAGTAGCACATTCTTTCTTTTTTTTTTCTTTTTTTTTCTTTTTTTTTTTTTCTTTCCCCCCCCCCCCCAAAAACCCCAAGCCCCTTCTATTCTGGGGGGCATCAGTCCGGTTGCTTATCACCGGCAAGCATCAGTACAAAGAACAGGGGACCAAAAAAACAGTGTAGAGAAAGAGCCAGCACGTCCCTTGCGGTACGAGCCGCCTATCAAGGGGGGGACTATTTCGAGCCGACTCCCCCCCGAACCGTTGCTTTCCTGGTGGGCTTCTGCTGGCCGGGAAGCTTACTGGCAGCACCCAGTCGCTCAGCAGAAGGGCTCTAGGAGAGGGGTGGCACGGGGGAGGTCGCTCTAGCAGTCTCACAGGCCGCATTCCGCTGCTTCAACCCAAGAGACTTGCGAGTCCTAACCTTCACCTCTAGTATAGTTTTGTCATCAAAGGTTCCATTCCTCTTTCAGCTCTTTACCCATTATCTAACTATCGCACCATACAGCCCTTACAGCCCTTATCACATCCTCTCGATATCCCACCTGTCATATCCCCCTAATATCCTGCATAAGACCAATATGTCCCCAGCTTGTTTCTCAAGTTTCATCCTTTTTTGTCCTCTCTCTTTTTCATTTTTCTTTTTGCTTTTCCGAACAGCCTTTTTAGCCTGTTTTTCCTAAAGTACTCCCCCTCAAACCTAAAATACCCCTAAACTACCCCTAGCTATTCCCCTCCCTCCTTCCTAGCTCTTCTACAACAGTTCTACATCTATCGTTTCCACCGCTGGAACGTGAGAAAGCACAAGGTCGTCCTACTCTAGGTCCTTTTCCAGCTGAGGCACATGCCGCAGTAGAGCCGGTCCAAAGTGGAACCGGCCTGTGTGGGGATCCCTAGTCACTAAGAGCGGGTACCGCTCCCATCTTTTCCAAAATTCTTCCTCCTTCACAAAGCCCCCATATCTACACCGTCGATAGTCTGCCTGCAATGCAATCCTCAGGTTCTCCATCGCCCTTTCCTGATATGCCTGCAGTGGGGGCTTCACTCCCTGTCTACAGCGGTCGTTTCCAAGTGTCCATACAGCCCACAACACTGCTGCTCGCACCATTTCCGCAGACAGCAGGTCTCCAAAGGGTGGCCTGCCAACTTTCATTAGCGCTCCCAGAAGGATGGCTGCATCCTCCTCCTCAGTGACTTCCAACGGCGTCCCATCTGCGATTTCCTTGCCCCACCATGACCAAAAAGCCTGAAGCTGCGGGCACCGTACCAATAAATGAGGGATCGTCTCCACTTGCCCACACCCCGCTGCGCATATCTGATCCCGGTGTTGGCTCTTATTAGCTATCCATTGTGCTGTTGGGATTGCCAAGTGATAAATTTACCACAGTAATCCTGCCTGCTTCTGGTCCGGCAGAGCTGTTAAGATGGCACTGTGACGAACCACTTTCTGTTCCGCGCAATTTTCTGCGCGATGACAAGGAGGGGGCTTAAGATGGGAAGGTTGGGCCAATTACGGAAGATCGGGATCGACGGGAAAATTGCATCGGTGTCCTCACTGCTTCGTCTTTTTGCGTCGCTTCTTTTCGGATGGCTGGGTTCAGGGCTGGGCAAGTCCCGGGACGATCGGTTGAGTGGCTGGCGCGCCGACAGAGGCGCGAATAATACTGTGTGACGTCGCTTCTTTCTTGTTCTGTTGTCAGTTTTTTTTTTTGGCGCGGTGATCACGCGGGAAGTTTTGCGTCTTTTTGAAATTCTTTTTCGAATCTTGTCGAGCCCTTTATGGCTCTCGGAATTTCGGACTTTCTTTCGGGATTTGTGCTTTATTAAAGCTCTTTTTGCATTTTTGCGTTAGATAGGAATTTAGGAATTCGGAATTTCTTTTGCCGCACAGTGTTCTTGCCCCCGCACTTCTTTTTGCGGCTACAACGGAGCTCTGATTAGTCGGCGCCCTTAATCTTACGTGTAACTGTAATTTTGGGCAGGGCGCCTTTGTAACTGTATCTCTCTTCTTGAGCTTCGTCATTCCCGCCCTCTCTCTCTTCCTTGCTGTGTCTAGTTGGCCCGCGGGCTGCATGCTCGGATCGATGCGTGGAGAGTGGCTATGTCCCCCACGCCGCGATCGGGCCATGCAGAACGTAGGCACTCCCGCCCCTTCTCTTCTTCTAAGTCATTGCAACTCCGTGTTCTTCGCGCATGTATGCACACTATAAATGTCGACTGCGCGATTAGATAACTCTCTTAAACAGTTGTTGGAAGCTTGGGGTAGCGCGATCAGGGAGGGTCGGTTCACAAGCGAAGTAAGAGGTGAGTTGAAGTGGGAGTTGGGCGTCCTGACGAGCTGGTGCCGAATGTGTGGGATTGACGCTTGGGGCTACGACGGACTGCAGCGCGCGAGCGAATCCGACGGGCACAGGAGGACTAAGCGGGGTGACAACTTCGAGGGTTGGTGCGAGACGACAGAATGTCCGTATCGGAGAGAGAGAGAGAGAGAAAAGGAGAGCTGAGGTTGATGGACGCGGAGTTGTAATTTTCTTTGTAATTTTTTTTGTCTTTTCCTTTATTTCTATATATAAATTTTGATTTCGGCTCGAGCAATTCGCCCTTATTTTCTTTCGGCATCTTTGTTTCAACATTGACCCTTGCATTGTGTCTCATTCAGTCTCGGTTCTTCCTCCTTTTTGTGTGTAGGGGATGGGCGAGTTCTAACGGTATGATGTGCTTGTCGTTTTTGCTTAGTCATCGCCATTGCTTGTCACTTTGATCTGTTGCCATCACGATATGAGTTTGATGTTGTTGAGGTGTCTAATGTATGCGATGTCATTCTGCGTGATCGGAAATGATTGTTTGCGATATCACTGAATGATTAGATGATCGTAGGGTAATTATCCATGTCACGTGGCGATTTTGCATATAAGACTGAACTCTCACTTTTTTACGCGAAATAGATCCAGGTACGATCGAACACCTCGTATGCGCACGTGTAAGCGCGATGTGATTTACGCGGCTTACACGTGTCCACACGTGGCGGTACGCGATCACTGATGAACTTGGCACCTCCAGTATCGGGATAGGCGCAAAATTTCCTTCTTGCAAGCATCTGAGCCGATAGGAATTTTCGACACCCTACCCGAAAATTCCCTTGTCAATCAGATGCGTGCGGAAGGTTTCCACTACGCTGCAATGACAAGATGACATACATACGGGACCCAGAGTACTTGGAGCACTAGGAGGAATAATATCTTAGGCAGAGATATCCGGAATCTCCCTGCCTAACCGAGAACCGACTGTGCGCTAGCGACTTTCATCGTGTCGTAACCAGCGATCCGAGGTCTCCCGACTACCCGACTACAAGTCCTAAGCAAATATAGAGGTGCCATAAAAACATCGAAATTTCAAAGTAATAAAAATAAAAATAAAATAAATCAAAAAAATTGGAAAAATGTAGGGGGATAAGATAATTCAAACTTTAAGATAAAAATGAAAATTTGAATTAAAGAGAAAGACAAAAGAAGTTGGGGGTGAGATAGAATGACAAAGTGATGAAGAAAGAGAGAAAGAGGAGAGAAAGTGAAAAATATTGGAGTGGGAGGTGGGGGACTGATTGGGTTTTAGTTGGGGGAGTGAAGGGATAGAGGGGGGTGGGAGAATGAGAGAGTAAGCGATGAGAAAAGTGGGGAGTAGAAAAGCTTAGCTGAAGATGGTGAGTGGGGAGGGGAAGGGAGAAGAAAATGGTGGAAGATGAGTAAAGAGGGGGGGGGGTAGTTGTAGAGGTTGAAGAGGTGATGATATGGTGTAGGGGAGAGAGAGAGGGGGGGGGGGAGAGTAGGTTAGTGGAGAGATGATACCAGTCTCTCGGTTGACCAAGAGCAACAAGATCACAAAAATCCCCAGGATCTTGGCCTTCAAGGAGCTGGCAGCTTTCTGCCGCAGCAAAAAAATAAATAAATGAAATAATCAAAGTTTGGCTGAAATCCTGATCAGCCACCCTGAATTGCATTGATGTGCAACCCTCTAGCCAGGGGGGTCTTCAGTGCTGCCAAACTGCTGGTGCAGCAGTAGAAAAAATAATAACCATCATCATCATCATCATCTGGGTGTGCTGAGATTTTGATCATCCACCCATATTCCACAGTAGTGCAGCCCCCTAGCCAGGGGGGGCTTCAGGTCCTTCAGCCTATGTATCACCCGCGGTCGTGACCGCGGGCCATTTGACCGCACGTGGTCGGCATCCTGACCGCAGCGGGCGGTGCCCGCGGCCAAGTGCGGTCGAAAAACCCCGACATTTTTAAATCTTGGGATAATAGGCCAAAAAATTAAATAAAAATATGGGATTGTAGGTTTTTGTGCGCTCTACAACTGCATAGTTTTAGTTTTTGACTTTTTTTTCAATTAAAAAAAAATAAAAAAACAGAAATCCCTCAGGCAAAAGTTCTTCACTTGATTCTTTTAGTAAGAAAAATAAAGGATTTTGTTTGATTTTTATCTCAAATTTGGTAACGAGTTTTGATATGACCCCAAGGCAAACGTTGTTCAGTTTATTTTTGGGCATAACATATATGTTTTTCAGATTTTTCTGAATTCTTTGTTTTTTTTTCATGACTGCGGACCACGGTCGTGACCGCGACCTCGCGGCCGAGACCGTGGTCCGCGGTCGTGCCCGCGGCGACCGCGACCGCGGGGGATTCATAGCCTTCAGCTAGCTGCCACATGGCACTGCAGATGGCCACGTGTGCAGGCAGTAGCAGCCACGACGTGCGGAGGGGGGCAAATAGCATCCCACCCTAGCACCCGCCGTTGTCGTGCTGGCCGCTGCTCGCCGCTTGCCGACAGGGGGGGGTGGGGATTGTAAATAACTGGTGTGGCACTCCTGAACACCAGCGTGCCACACCATAAGACCATATGTAAGTTTGGCCAATAGGTTAAGGTGCTAGCTACACACGCTCATGGCTGGCAGCTGCCCAGGTTCAAAACCAGGCAGCAGCATGCATCTTGGATCTCGAGGTATATAATTTGGGAGTGGGGCGGGGCAGAGTGGTGGGGCAGCATGGGCGTGTGTGGCAGCGCTTGCACGCATGCGTTGTGATGGCGCTCTGCTTTTTCACCACGTGTCACCTCTCTCGCCACTGCACGTTTTCCCATCTGCCCGTCTGTGAGCTGCAAAAATGCGAAAAAAGGGCCAAAAAACGGGCTGAACCCGACACAGAATGAACACTCACGCACTCCAACATGTGCAGAATGAAGAATGACCTGAAAACGGACTGCAGCTGGGGTATACCTCCAGCGGACTGATTGGACTGGACTGGTACTGACAGTGGTAGTGGGCAGGACTGGACTGGACTGAAACAGCAGACGGCCTGTGGGGTCAGGCCACGACCTGGTCACACAGGACGAACAGGCAAATAGCCTGATAGGCCCTGGCTGTAGGTCAGGGCAGATAGAGGCCCGCTGCACAGATCCTCGTCAGAACACAGACAGATTGGTATCGCAATATAATTGTGATCCCCGTCTCTTCTCAGCCATCGATAGAGTTTTTCATTGCGACCACCCTTCGAAATTAGTGACAGATTATTACAGTAACTTCGGTAAAGGTGCTTACCCCATTTGGTATGCAGATCATGAGAAGTACCACCAACATAAATCTGACTACACCAAGGAGAAATCGCAACATAGACAAGTGGTCCACGCAGCGAATCAAAGTGAACACCATTATTAACCACTTGACACAGAAAGCTGCACAGCTTCTTCCCCCATGCAATCAAATTCAACGCGATGAAAATAATAAACACCACACAGATCAACGTAGTCAATTGTTTGCAGCGTAGCCAATCAGGGAAAATAGGTCTTAGTCTAAGGCACCAACCGAGTAAATTTCATAAAGCAGCGGGTATGACACTACGAAGTAGCCGAGTCACTATGAACCTCTGTACTGTTATCGCTATTCGGCGTCGCATAATCCGAGACATCATGAATAACCACCCCACCAGGTTTCGCCATATTCGCTCAGAGTCTGTATTCCCACAAAAAAAAACTCCCACAAAAAATGTGCCTTCGTTTAGGGGAGAGGGCACGGGTCCATTTCTTTTTCTCGATTTATGCGTGTCATCCATTCGCAGGGGCCATGCTAATCTTCTCTGTATCGTTCCAATTTTAACGGTCCACTTCTTTTTCAATCTTTTTCGTCCCCGTTTGCTTCCCAAAGGACACGACATCAACGTTTCCACAACGCCGCGTGACGCCACCTGGCTGGCGGAGCAGCTCCCTGCATCTGCGGAACCGGTGGACCCCACTGCTTTGCGGCAAAGCTTTGGAAGACGATTTGTGAGACCCCTCCGCTTTGGGGCAAAGCTTTCGAAAATGATGACAAATGA
Source organism: Chara braunii (assembly GCA_003427395.1). Lineage (NCBI taxonomy): Eukaryota > Viridiplantae > Streptophyta > Charophyceae > Charales > Characeae > Chara > Chara braunii. Next base: position 1,216,265 of record BFEA01000389.1, on the reverse strand, counting down.
CGCGACAAGCTTCCACCAGGAGTGGTGGTCCACCTGTCCTTGTTACTTACCGCAAGAATTGTGGGATCAGACCTTTCGAGCTGCTGTGCATAAAGGTGCCGGCAGCGGGGCTGGAATGCATAGCGGGTGATTCAGAGGTTGCTGGTGCAGAGTGTGTCACCAATTCGTAGCCGAGATAAGAAGAGTAGGTAGGGGTGACCGTCTCTCTTCGGCACGTTGCCGGTGAAGAGGAGCGAGAGCACGGCTACACTTGCACGCCAGCACTCACTCGAGACGGTGGCCTTCGTAGATGTGGAGGTGGTTGTACAGGTTGCTGTCGAATTTGAAAACGGAGACTTGAAGTTCCTCCCGCCTGCCAGTAAGGAAGAAGAAGCTAGACGTCGAAGCTGATCACAATGGTGCAACGAAGGTTCCCACCAGTCTCCTCCGTTGCCACCATGGCGGCCCTGCTGCTGCTTGCATTCCTAATGTCGGCTATCCATGTACAAGCTGCATCCCCGGAAGCGGGAACGGTCAAGATCTTGGGTTTCAAGTACGAAGGTGATGCCTGCCCGCCAGGGTCTGCGGAGGGGGCAGTATCGGATGACGGACAAGCAATCACTATGATGTTCAGCAAGTACACTGCGTCGACAGACGCTGGCGTGGACAGGCTGAGGAAGAGCTGCACGGTGACGGTCAATCTGAGTTATCCGCCAGGTTTCCGCTTCCACTTGGGGACGGTCACTATGCGCGGATACGCCAAGCTGGACGCGGGCGTGATTGCAACCGCTCAGACCAGTTACTATATCTCCGGGATACCAGGGACGGCTCGAGCCAAGCGCGTCATCACCGGTGCTTTCGATGATGACTTCGAGTTCACGGACAAGTTCAATGTGCTGCTGTACAGCGAGTGCAACGTCATCAGAGACCTCAACCTCATATCCGAAGTGCGGCTGGTTGCTGGACTCATCACCGGGCGCGATGACGATCTCAAGCTAACGCAGGAGCTCGCCATCGTCTGGGAGTCGTGTTAAGCTCCGGGCGGCGATCCAACATCGTCAGCTTTCCAGCTTGCCAGCGGCTAAGTTTGGCCGTAGGCCATATTCACACAAGGGACTTCCTTGGCTGAATGTGCATGCAGTGATGGAGTCCCAGTATGAGTAGGGCCATCGAGTGGATAGTAGTCGAAGGAATACCCGGAGGACTCAGAAGTATATCATAATCGGTAGAACGCGCCCACGCCAAAACCCGTTCAAAACCGGTTCATGAATCTGGATCAAAAACAGGGCCAAATTCTTGAACCGGTAAAAACAGGCCCAGGGACATGTGGCCACGGCGCGAAGGCGCCTTGCACCCAGGGGAAGGTTGTTTGGATCGGTAGTACCAAACGGCAGTGTTTCGGGCGCCCAAAACCGGAAAGGTTTTGGCGTGGGCTTTTTCTACCAATTATCCCCAGAGGTATCCCCTCGCAGGCCTGCCCGAGGGACTGCGGAGAAGGGACTGCGGAGAAGAGCATGAGGTTTTGGGGGACCAGGAGGGGGAAAGAAGAGGTGACACTGGCTCCGTTAGATGGCCAATGGAGTCTGTGTGAAATGACGAGGATCCGTAGTGACGATCTGTTTATATCAGGACATCTCTTCTTGTCAAAACTCTCCGATTGCATTTGTAGGTTTTTGTATTACTACATAATTGTAGCTGGGGGAGGTAATCAAGTAGTAGAATGTCCGCTGAGTCGACAGACCTTCCGTCGGTGATGCGGGAGTAACGACACACGTCCCAGACAGCTTACCCGAAGCATCTCTCTCTCTCTCTCTCTCTCTCTCTCTCTCTCTCTCTCTCTCTCTCTCACACACACACACACACACACACACACACACACACACACACNCACACACACACACACACACACACACACACACACAAACACACACACACTCCCTCTCCCTCCCTCCCCCCCCCTTTTCCTTGTGTTGGTGTTCTTGAAGACTTGATCTGATGCTGGAGACTGCCTTTATCTCCTTCTTCTTCGTGTAGCCGAAATATTGACATCCAGGAAAAGGAGGAGGGAGTTTTCAAGGACTAAGTGGTATCATATAGTGTTAGGATTTCGAATTTCGCGGACTGAGATTTTGCTCGCATGCTCTCAGGGCGCTGCTTCAATTTGTAACCTTTGTGCGTTACATGGTTACTCAATCCCTGAGTTTCTGTTTCGAACGGAATCTTATTCGTTGTCATGGGGAAAGACTTACCGACCTCTCGTTTTTCCGTTCTACCTTTTCTGTGCTCCCATTTTGTGGAGTGGACCATTTCTTGGTTTGCGCATGTCGTCCTGTTAATCCTCTTTGCTTGCCCCTTTGCATCGTCCCGGAGCTTCCTTTGCCAATTTGCTCACTTGCCGAAAATCCCTCTCCTCGTCCAGGCCAAACCCCCACCCTCCTGCTCCACTCCGCCGCCCCCGCAACCCCCTCCTCCGCCCGAAGAAGAGTTCAAGATTGCCTTTCGGGAGTCGTCTCTCCCTTCTCCTACGTAAGAGTTTGTCGCCATGCTTGTTGGCTCGTTCACATTGCTGTTTTTCTCTGATCTCGTTTCTGTCTGTTTCATTTGCCGGGCGCGTGTTTTGCAATATTTCCCCCATCTCGTTCGTCTCTTTTTTCCGTTTTGCTTGTCGCTGGAAAAGACCCATTCAACCATCCAGGGGCGGGGGGGGGGGTTCGACCCCAGGGATGGTAGGGGGGGTCTCGAGGGGCATCTTAGTATTTAAAAAAAAAAAATAAGAAAAAAGTTTGTAAGCGAAAAAAGAGACAAAAAAAGAAAAGCAAAATCGAATGAATCTACCCCTAGAACATGGTAATATACATTGTCACACTTTCTTTTTTTTTTTTCTTTTTTTTTGTGTGTGTGTTGGTGTGTGTGTTCGCGGGGTGGAGGCGACCCCGTACAGGGTGACGAAATTGACCATCCGTATAGATGAGATTTCACATACCTTGATTCTTCATTTCTCACCGTGGAGATCGCCACGCAAAATTTAATCAACCATTACAGATATGACGAATCAAGGCAACCACGACGGTCCCACTGCCGCTGTCTCCAAGCTGCCACAGTGCTAATTGATCCTGACCGTTGATCTCGCTGATTTCCAGGTCGTAGCCGGCAAGGGGCACAGCGGCTTCCGGAGCATACATGTAAGTTTTCATTTCAGAAGAGAGAAGAGAAGTCGGAGCTGTGGAGATGATAGATCACGCATCGGGCGATGGCTCGTGCGGAAAGTCTCTCTCGCAATCCAGGTGATTGATTTGACCGCTTTCCACCAATCATCCCCTTTGTGTACATGCTGACGATCATAGACGGCACGCTAAGCATAGCATGACGTCGCCCCGGCTGGGATTGCAACTCTTATGCCCTCCGGGAAAGCATGTCATAGAATTGTGCACACAGACGGCTGCGAACGCGAAATCCAACAAATCAGGAGCTCAAGAAACCGCAGCTAGATCCCACAGGTTTTTAATATGGACCAGTTCTCGAGCCCCGGACGTTCAGATCCGTCCGGTCTGGAAATCTCGTGGTCATACTTTGGTCGCTTAGACAAATGCTGGAGAACTAGGTGATCACCCTCCCAATGCATGAGACTTGGTTCCAGGGATGATTCTAGAGGTCCTTTGATCTGGTTCGTTTGTTGCATCTCAATCAGGAAATTTGTTCGTCATTATTGAAAAGAAAAAAGGAGAAGTAAAAGAGTGAGCGAAACCAGAAAAGAAAAAACGAGATTAAACTGCATCTTCTGTTGACGAGCTGGTTTAGGTCGATGATTTCCCCACAAATTTTCGCTCTACCCCCAAGCTATGTATCACCCACGGGAGAGGCCGCGGGGTCAAACTCGGCGTTCGGTCGGGATCACAGCCGCCGCCCGTCTGGCAGCTGTTGGCTGCGGCCGCGACATTCAGCATTTGTTTTCGGGTTCAAAACATTCTTAGTATAGATAGATAGATAGATATATAGATAGATAGATAGATAGATAGATAGATAGATAGATAGATAGATAGATAGATAGATATGATGTTGTAGGCCTTTTTTTTTTTTTTTTTTTTTTTTTTTTTTTTTTTTTTTTTTTTTTTTTTTTTTTTTTTTTTTTTTTTTTTTTTTTTTTGGGTAAGGGTGTAGGTCCTTTTGAAATCTACATTGCACAATATTTGTTTTGTGTTTTCTATGCAAGGAAAATAAGCAACAGCGAGATGACAATTTCAGATTACACCATCACATTGAAAGCCAGATAGTCACACCGTGTCCAGAGAGCAGCATTGCACCAATAATTCACCAATGGAGGTTCGTAGTACTAAAACCAATGTCTAGGAGAGCTTTCTCTCTCCACACCAACACAAGAGTCCAGTCCCTTCACACTCCTACTTGGCGCTCAGCGCCCAGCCTACTCCTACACAGCTACGATCAGCCTACTAATTGACAATGCAACTGTTGACATCAGCGGCAACCCGAAGTACAGGAAGATGTCGCCCAAATGCAGACCATCGCCAATACAAGGTATGTGCCGTCACATCATCATCATCATCCTTCGCCCTTCCCTGACTTTACACCCACGTCTTCTTCCCTTACACCCGAAGACCACCCATGCGCCTCACTGTAGCCCAAGCCCACCAGCTAGGGTGGCTGGGCTATGGCGCTGCCCTCAGCAGCGCCCTGCTTCCCTGCACGACCGCACGTGCTGCACCTCGCCTCTCAGCGCCAGCAGCAGCCCACGAGCATTTGCTCCAGCAGCGCTGCCACTAGCATGCGAGTGCCTGAATGAGGCTGAAAGTGGCGAGCTCATTCCTATATCGAAAAAGAGCCTGCCTGCTGCGCAGCCTGGCAGGATTGGGCCTGGGCCCAGAAGCTTCCGGTAGGCCCCAGGATGCTGCGTACCACTTCGCAGCTAGTGGGCCTCTGTTGGTTGGGCCTCCCAACTGTCAGTGTATGGGGCTGCGTTTCTCGTCCAGGGCCTGCATGCATTGGAAAGGCCCAGGAGGCCGTGGAAATGTATTGGTTGCTCGGCCTGTGTTTCTCTCAACCAACTGGCGCGTCGCAACTGCCTGTACCCCAAATATGAAATTGACAGTCGAAGGCCTCTTGTGAAATGTTAGGCCCGCCTTCACTTAGGGCGGGCACCACAGAAACCGGGGCCCCTTAGGCCTGCCGAGGACTCAGATCCTCGCATTCCCTCCTCCCTTACTTCGTTAGTCCTATGAGAAGTCTCTTATTATGCAAGCATCTTCCCTTTCCGTTCTCTTTCATAGCCTGCTATCACTTGAGGTGCTGTTCTCAGAAGTTCTTCTCGTGTGAACCAGCGATCTTCTTTAGAATCGAGATGATGTCTGAAACTCACACGATACTGCATTCTCGGCTTAGGAGGGCGCCCTCTGCCTGATGGTCGAGGAACAGGCATCATTCGATGCTCCACGATCTGGTCGATGTCCACCTCGCCATCCATGGTTGGGGGCAGCATTGATCTTCTTGAAGGAAACTGCTCTCTTGCAGCGAAAGGTGCCAACTTGGAAGCATGGGAAACAGGGTATGTACGTAAGTGAGGTGGGATGCGAATCATATAAGAAGGTCCATCCGGTTGATCTCCTACAATATCTAGGATCTCCCAGGGCCCAAAGTACTGTGGCATTAGTTTACGAGATATGACAGTAAGTAATCCACCATCGTAAATTCATCGAAAGTTTTTCTGTCCTTTGCTTGGAATCTACGGATGATCTCATACATAACTGGGTCTCGCTGATAGGCTTCCACCAACGATCAAGTGAGTTCATCAGATATGCCAAACTTAGTAACTAGCGCGCCCAGGTAATGTGCCCTTCGAGATAGTGCATCAGCCACTTTGTTATATATCCTTGATAGGATCAACTTGATAGTCATACATGTCTATCACTTGTATCAATCGCTTAAGTGCGTCAGAGAGTACAGGTTGTGTCTTCATCCAGCGCAAAGTTTCATGATCTGATCTCAAGTAGAAGAATCTACCTAGGAGATAGTGTCTCCAATGAACTAGCGCTCTGTACAGGGCATAGAGCTCTCTCTCATATGTGGACTTAGCTAATTTCTGAGATGGCATCTTTTTGCTCATATACACGATCGGTCTCAACTTTGGCCCCTCCTGTTACACAAGGACTGCGCCTATGCCATATTGACGGGCGTTTGTGGTCACTATGAATAGTTTGTCAGGATCCGGAGGTTTGAGAACTTCGTAGTGTGTCAAAGCATACTTCAATTTCTTGAAGCTTGCTTCACACTCTTCTGTCCACTCCCACGGGGTGTCAAGTCGAGTTAGATCTGTTAGAGGGGATGCTATAGTACTATAGTTCTTAACAAACGGACGATAGTAGCCCGTCATCCCCAAAAACGATCCGACCTCAGTAACAGTTTGTGGTCTGGGCCAGTCACGAATGCTGGCCACCTTGGCATCATCCGGCCTCAGACCATCTGTCGAGATTTCATGACCCAAGTACAAGATCTTGGCGCGACCAAACTCGCATTTCTCTAAGTTAACCTTGCATTGGTGCTGTCTTCGGAGACCTAACACTATTTTCAAGTGCTCAGCGTGCTCCTCTACAGTCCTACTAAAGATAAGGATATCGTCGAGGAACACGACGATCAACTTGTCTAAGTAGTCATGAAAAATCATGTTCATCGCGTGTTGGAACGTACCAGCCTATCAGGTGCATTGCATAGGGCAAAGGGCATCACCACAAACTCGTACAGACCGTACATGGCCTGAAATGCTTTTCTGCTGGTCCTCATGTCTAATGGCAATTTCATGGTATCCGGACTTCAGATCTATCTTGGTGAAGTACCGACATCCTGCACTCTATCCAAGAGGTCATCGATGCGGGGTAGGGGCTCCGCGTTCTTAACAGTGATGGCATTGAGACCCCTATAGTCAATGCACATCCTTAGGGTACCTCCCTTCTTCGGTACGAATAAGACTGGAGCGCCGTAAGGGGAGGTACTAGGCCGAATTCATCCCTTCTCTGTGAGCTCCTTGAGCTGGCGGCGAAGCTCATCTAACTCCGCAAGAGACATCCTATAGATTTATCCTCTAGGTACCTTACTACCTCGGACAACCTCTATTGCATGAACAACCTCACTTTCTACCACGTCTATGGGCTCGTAAAAAAGGTCTGAATATTGTGCGACGACTGATTTTATCTTTGGGGGTGTTTTAACGACCTCCCCTTTTTCAGAGACAAAGACTAGAAACATGCTCTCCTTGCGATTCTGCTTATAATAGTTATAGAAAGACGATGCACATGTGCACCCGTAGTTTTCTATCAGACTGCTAGCTTTGAACTTCTGCAATCTAACAGTTCTACCATTAGGCAATTTGTAGATCAACACCTTTCTATCCCAGTCAAACTGAGGTTGCGCGACCTCGAGGTAGTGCATGTCTAAGAGCATATCAAACGGCAGTTCGTCGCTAACCAGAAAGGAGATTTTATGACTCACTTCCCCTCCTCCAAAGGAGAAGGTACAGACTACGTCCTTGATATAGTCTTTTACCAACATTTGGTGCGTGTTGGTCAGCGTAAAAGCTACAGTTCTGCTAAGCCGCTGCACTTGGTCCCCTAAGCGCAGTCTATCCACACGAGCACGACTGATGAAGTTCCGTGTAGAGCCTATGTCTGCGAAGACGCCAACCTTGCGGCCACCAACATCAACCTCTACCACGAAGTGTTCACCCTTTGGAACTGTACTAATCATTGCCCAAGAGTCCCTGGGGTCCTTCCCTGACCACTCAGTCTCGAACTCTTCTATGGCCTCAGACACATCTCTCGAACAGAGCGTCGATGGGTCTGAATGTGTCTGCGGGGCGATACGTGGGTCACTAGCCTTGGCCAACGCCTGAAGTGGGGAAGACAATGTTACCACTTCAGCGCGAGTAAGAGCGACTAAAACTCATACTGGCCCGAGGTGTTTCCTTGCGAAGTGCTCGCAGAAGCGCTGTCAGAGTTCAAAGAAAGTTCCACCACCGTTGGTAAGGCTACCCTCGTGGTGACCTTCTTGCCTCGACACGTTCTAGACATGTGGTCAAAATTGCCACAGTTCATACACGTGCCCCTGGCAACTCGGTCCCTCCAAACCTCGTACTCTAAACCAAGTTTTACCCAAGCGGGCGTTCCTTGGTCGCCCTGACCCGTGGACCGTACTACCTTCTTCTTCCTGGTCCCCCTACCTTTTCCTTGATAGGTGTCACGACTTTCCCATCCGAAGTCTCACTGACCCCATCATGCTCTGTATCCTCCCCAAGGTCTGGGAAGTCGTCAATTTCTGTTGCTTGACCATCGTGTTCAACAAACATTAGTTGACCTTTCTTCTTCCAGTCCTGGGGTAGCCTATTTTTCTTACCATCTCCCTGACTCTGATGCGCATATCCCAATTTTGCCTCGATGTCCAAGGTTTTCTTGCTGAAAGAGGCGAAGTTGTGCTGATCGACATAAGCCTTATCTACCAGCTTTGTCCTTACCTTTGAAGACAGACATCTAAGGTAATCCGTAAGGAGTACCTGCTGGTCATAGCGCACACCAGGTACCACGAGCAGACGTTCTACAGTGTCCGTTAGCTCTCTAACATTCTTGTACCGTCTGACACAAAGACTGTTGATAGTGTCGGTGACTTTTTTAGCCCCTTGCGGGTCATGCCACCTGTTGTACACGGATTGTACGAACTGTTCCAATGTCAGGGCCAGTGCCCAGGCATCGAAATTCTGACCGTAGCCCTGCTACTGCACTAGGTCATTCAACCAACGGGCTGCTGACCCCTCTAAAAAGGAGGCAGCCACTACAAGTTCTTGCTCTGGCTTGGTAAGTTTGTGCCCTACATAGGTAGGCACCACCCTTACCCAGGTGTCCAAATCCTCGTCCTTCTTTCTGTCATCGGAGAAGGGCTTAGGACTCAGCAAGGGTATTTTGGGCATCCACTGCATAGGCTGCATGGGCCCAGGGGCCTGCTGCAGTGGTTGCATGGGCACCGAAACAGGTTGTTGCACACTAACCTGGGCCTGACTTGATAGTGGGATTGTAGTGACCACTGTCATGGATGGTACGACTGAGACTCTATGAACCGGACCACTAGTTGCTACCAAACCACCTGGAGGGGGCATGCCAAACATAGGTGAGAATTCAGGCTCTACCGATGGCAGCATCACTGATGGACCTACACCTGAAGGAGGAACTACAGCATACTGAGGCTGCCTCATCATGGGACGAGGAGCCCGTAGTGCAGCCAAAATCTCTTTCAGGTCTTCCATTAGTTCAGCCAGCACTTCCTGTTGGACAGCCTGCGCTTCCGCCACACAAAGAAGCGAGTTACGCAACGCTCGGATCGCAGGGTCAAGCGTTGACTCATCTAATGCTTCTAGTCTACCTAGCTCCTCTCTTCTACTACCTAGTCTAGCTTTCCTCAAGATTGCTCTCCTTCTCCTCTCTTCTGCCTCATCCAATTGCCACTCTAGTTCATCCTGAAGTTCTTCTGCTTGGAGGATTTCATAATCCTCCCGCGTGAGTTGAGTCTGTTGGCTGACTCGCAAGCCAGCACTCTGGCTAATGGACCTCTGAGAACCACTCTGACTAACTCCTGACGAAGTGGCCTGTGAAGAAGTCTGCGACATGGTAGAGGAAGTGGCCATGGTTGTACCGGTGCTAACTGAAATCCTAAACCTGGCACTATCCTCAGCTACCCTCAAGCAAAGAACTAATCTGTCTGCAGCTGTCTGTCAGTTGTTCGTCAAGTCTGTAACAACTAGATAATCAAAAATAAAAATAACATCTCCTGTTGGAGATGTATGCTGAATGGTAGATTGTCTATTAATTGGCACTGTGACCTGTTCCGGAATCACCCCTCCCCCTGTGTCCTTCTTGAGTGGTTGCTTTGTGTCAACGTCCTGAGCATCTGGTTGAGCAGCATGTCTGAAGGTGTGCAATCCGGCCCACCCGTGTGCCCCAAGTCAACGCCGAACCTGCCAGCCCCTGCACATTATTTACCCTCGCATGCAACGAGCCTTACACCCGGTTTGATCTGGCTGATCAGGAGGCATTTAAGGAGATCCCCCGTAACTCCTCAGGAATTATTTAACGTCGCAGACAGGACGACGATCACAGCCAGAGTCAACACCGAGTCCCCGCCAGAAATATTAAAAGACAGTCTGGTAAGCATCTGTCAAAGGGCTGGCATGCCCTGCATGACCTCTATTGCGCAAGCAGCAGAACCAAGGACTCGCGGCAAAGCATGCGTGTACTAGTCCAACGTGTTGGCATGGTGACCGTGACCCGAGTGCTTGGTCCAGGGCCCTTCACGTGGCCCCACTGTATGTCCACATGGTAGTCTGGGGGCCGCCACAACAGATCTCCACCTGGCCCCATTGTATGTCCACGTGGTAGTCTCATCAGACGGCTAAGCTGCCACAGTATATGTCCACGTGGTCGGAGCTCACATGTCCCACATGCAGTCACAGCACAGCTGTCCACGTCACCACAGTTCAGATGTCCACGTGGCCGTGTGTTGTCCACACGCAGAATGGACACGTCAGATTCTTTTTTTTGTTTTGACAGAATTAGACACCCCTAATAGAAAAAGGAAAAAAATACCACCAATGATTGCTCGATAATTGCACGATTACCAACGGGCCTAGCTCATGTGAATTGCTGAAATGCAGAACCTATTTCGAAACCAGATGCAGTCAGAGGAAGGGAAAAAACAATTGTTTGATCTAAATAAATACTGGGCCCGTTCAGTTCAATGATGATATCTCAAGGCCGTCACCTTTATAAGAAAAAACACGTGAATAAAAGGGAGGGGGGAAAATCAGACGAAATTGCACGATTTTGGCTACGGCCATGTTCCTTCTCCCCCCGCCTGATCATGATCATGAATGAATATAGGCTATGTTTCCGGTCGGATCTGTACTTTCATGATGACGGTGCGCTTGTGTACTGGGGAAGATGCTCCCGTCTTCACCCGAGCAGAACGCACCGCCATTATCAGACAGCTGTAATTACAGACTAAAAGTTGTCCCAAACACAGCTGTAGTTACAGTGCGTTCTATTCGGGGGAAGATGGTAGCAGTGATATCGTGTGATTTTCTTTATCAACAGAGAGCACCTTGCAAGGACAAAGGGCGAGAGCCAAATGACAGCAATCCAAACCGCAACAGCACATTAAAAGCCAGATAGCACCAGCGGCCTTGCATCCAAAATAAAAAAAAGAGAGAATGCCATGTATCAGTCGGGATGATGCTTCTTATAGAAATGTACAACACACCAAGACTCAAATTAGTGTGACACATTCATTCAGTATGTCATTGAGCATACTCGTTGACAAAGGGAACAGACGGTAAGCCTGCCATTAAGAATTCTTCATGATCTTTTATAAGATACCATTAATCAGATGGAAGGCGTGATATGATCGCCATCATCGCCAGCCCGTAAAACAAACCAGGATGAGCCATTATACAGGACGGATTAACTGTCAAGTCGTGTTGTCAGGGTGCGCCACGGACAGTTCACTCCATAGGACAGATGGATTTCGCGTGACTGTGGTAAATCCCACAGACAGATTAAATTTTAGTCTCCAAAACTTTTCTTCTTACAAGATTCCAGAGGAAACTATCCCTTCCAAAACAACAGGGCACTGCCGCCCCTGTCCACTCTGTTCGTTTGATACCTCCTGACGAGGGGCCCGCCAGCTTTTTAGAATGGTTTGAAGTCAGGTGTTCCCCCCCTCCTCGCCCCCCCCGTTCTGCCTGTGCATTGTGCAAGCTTTCGTGATTGTTTTTTTCTCAAAGGGGATAACAATGCCGGGAGAGGGGAAGAGAAAGAAAGATAGACGACGCCGAATGGAAGACAAAGATCCTAATTGGTCCGGCGTCTCGCGAGGAAGAGAGAAGAAAACTAGATTATCGACAAAGAAAGAGTGAAAGAGACCGAAAAAGAGAGAGAGAGAGAGAGAGAGAGAGAGAGAGAGAGAGAGAGAGAGAGAGGGTCAGGAGTAATCGCGCTGGCCACGGACTCGATGAAACTACCGTTTGCGACTCTACAAATAGTGCAGTGCGTATCAGGCAGGGAGGGGACACAGCACGAACTTCCGCGGAGGTATATGATAACGAGCTACTAAAGCACATGCAGCGAGACTGCATCTGGTGATGGGACAAGAAAGGCGTCCCATCTGGTATCTACCTTTTGTTTACCTGGAAGACAACCGCCCACACTTTCTTTCGTCGTTTGCAACTACTGCTAGGACCGCAAGGCCATCTCCATGCTCTCCCTTCACACGAGTGCCGAGGAACGGTAGGCACGATCTTCTCAAAAGTGCCACTGCATCGACCGTAGCCTCTTTCCCTCAGATTCCGCCAAGGTGAGCCCTGACGAGTCGGCTACCCTCCTCTCCCACCCCTCCGCTCTTTGTCTCCTCCCGCTCACCGGCCAGGGCCGCCACCCTCAGTTCGAGATGGTGAACGGGGGTCTCAATTTTGCGGACACTGCCTCCATTGGAGATTGAAGATGAGCTGGAACTTGGTATCCTGGGAGTCGAGCGCCATGACAGCCTTCTGGCCCTCCACTCTCACCACCGTCTTGATGTTCAGGTTGGGCGCGTTGTTGCAGTCGCTCCAGACAAGCGTCAGGAAGTCGTCCGTGAACTCGAAGCTGCCAACCTTTGGGCCTTTGATTTTGCGCTCCACCATGGCCGTCCCCGTTTGTCCGGAGAAGTAGTAGTGCGTCTCGTAGATGCCGTCGGAGTTCTCGGCGATGTCAGCGAACCCGCGGCCCGTGGCCTGACCAATGGAGACGCTCCAGCCATCGGGGTAGTTCATAGAGAACGACATCTGGCAAGACTTCCTCTTGTCGGCGAGCGACCCGTCCGTGGTCGCAACCATCCCGCCGAACATGAAGGTGACAGTCTTGTAGTCGTTCGACAGCACCCAGTTGGTGTTGTCGTAATTGCAGCCGTTGCCTGCGTAGGTGACCCAACCGATGGTCACCTCAGTCGGAGTCTGCGCGCTCGCCAGAACTGCAGCAGCGATCAGCAAAAGAACGGCCGCAAGAACCACCTGACGCGCCATTGCCCTCGACCTCTGCCTCCACTCCCCCTCGACAAGCTTCACGGTGCACAGAGAATTTGAGAGAAACTCGGTCCTAGGAAGACACAAAGACAGGCATGAGGCGCACCTGGCAGCTCCTCCGTTGAAAGCCCCACTCCTCAACGTCTCCGCTATTCGTGTGCAAGCAACGAGAGCACAGATTGGGAGTGTGTGCGTGATCGAAGTACGCTTGTCTAGTGTATGCCCAACCTAGGCAGTTCCGTTCGCTTTTATACAATGTCATTCGTTCGTAGCAGTCACTTAAGTTTGAGGTAACTTTGAGGTCCGCCTCTATCCAGCAGTCATGCGCTTGCACAGCGTGGCCCTGAGTGAGTCACAACAGGCTCGTCTCTTTCGGGCCAAATGCTGTTACGTTCCTGGGGATAAATTAGCACGACCTAACTCGACGCGTTTTTTACTTGTTTCAGACCGGCAATGCCAGGGGGAGCAAGTTTTCTTTCTATTTTTAATTGAGCACTACTTGTACACTCAGATCTGAAGCAACACATCTCTCTCTGCAGTGGGTTCAAAAGAAGAAAGAAAATGAAAGCTCACATGGAACAGTATTTTTCAGCAGTGCTTGGCTTGAGAATCATCATCACCTTGTTCCAAAAAAGAAGTCACAAAACGAGAAAGAAGCATATCCTAGGCGACTCGCCAAAGCCAAACATTGCCCACGCAGCCGGGGAAAGTGGGGCTCGGAACCCTTGAGCCGCTTGAGCGTGGTGGAAGATCCACGTCTCGTGACGACAGGAGTAGAAAACCCTTTCCTGCCGAGAGATTTGAATCCAGCCCAGCGAAGTTTGAATTTTGGAACGTCGGCAGTGGCGGCACTGCCGAAACTAAGAACCTTACCGCTCTTACGGCTCGGTTCACGCTCTCGAGACAAAAAGCATAGCTGCCACAGGGGGAGACCTCAGTCCGGAGCCGATGCTCCCACGTGGACGTGGCTTCAAGTACACTACCGCTAGAGGAACTCAGCCACACGCCCGGCAATGACTCCGACCCGTAGCGGTTGGCGCGCGAAGCATGACACTACAGTGCGCAAAAAATTGATCCTTCCCCCCCCCCGCCGTTTTACGGCATACTCACACCACAGGACTTGTTGCTTATCTCTGGACGCAATTTCCCGGTCGGATCTCAAATGTGGTCAGATACATTGAAGATAGTACTACTGTGAGTACGCCATGAGACTCCCATCCTCCACTGCTATGGTGCACTATTGACAAGCCATCCGCCAGTCGGGCTCGACAGACGTTCTGAAACTGGCCGGGAGACAAGAGGGCGACATTTGGCCCACATAGGGTCGGTTATTTTGTTTCTTCCGTACGACAGTAGTGTAAAGGTCTGCCTAACCTCAAAGGCGCTAAGGTACGTGCATTTGGCGGGTCTTCAGGTAATGAGACCGTGACGAGGAACAGTTGGATTGCTGACGTTGGAATGGAAACAGCTCAAAACTGAAATGGGCAATCGGCACAAATTGACTGTCATCATCAATGTTCGTGGGGATCATTGACGACTACCTTATCTTTCAAATTGCATAACAGTGACCGTCTTGGAGACCTAAAATGTCTCCCTTATCTCGGCTCAGATTTGATTTTGCAAAACAGAAAGGAAAAAAAAAGGCAGAAACAAAAATGGAAGATTCTGCATCTGGGAGTGGCTCCTGCGTGGCAGATCCGAACTGTAGACTGAGCACAGATCAAAATTTCAGGAAAAGTCATAAAATCTCCCCGCCGCGAAACATTTGTATCCATTTCCCCCCAAACGGGAAAAAGTGCCCGCACGTCCAAAAATCACTTTCGGCGTCATTTTTGCACCCTGCAGGACACTTTCCCGCCATTTTTACACAGCGGCCGTTACCGGCCCAGCTAGGGCAAGGTCCCACTTGCACGGATTACGAGAACCTGGCCGTTGATCTCTGTTATCTACGGTCAGTATCCCTTAATTCGTGCAAGTGGGACCTAGCCCCAGGGTGCAAAAATGACGCGGAAAGTGATTTTCGGACCTGCGGCAGTTTTTTTCTCGTTTGGGGGGAAATGGATACACAGTTTTCTTCACGGGGAGGTTTTATGACTTTTCCCATAGGACTTGGGTGCCACACTGCCACTTGCTGCATGACCATGTTCACTTATTTTGTCAGTGTCAGTGACCGCCCGCACAGAAGTACAAGTACGTTGCTGACCTATTTTGTTTGGAAGGGGGGTGCACCCCGCAAATAAAAGTGAAGTCCGTGATGGACACAACTGTCCTGTCATGGCCAAGAAGACACTGCCACGTTAGCCAAGAAGTACTGTAGCTCATTCAGGGCCTCTCCACACCACTCTTGGAACCGCTTTTTCAAGAGTTGGACTCGTCGCCACACAGCCACTTGAGAGTTGGGGTCTCGCTCCACTACGGTCCACTGTACAAAAACGGACAGTCGTACTTCGCATTTTCCACTGTCCGCTGTACAATATTTCGCTCTGACAACTGTCCACCAACTGTCCGAAAAATTGTACAGTGGACAGTAGTGGAGCGAGACGCTTGGAGCCCGAAAACTCTTTCGAGAGTTGTCAGAAAACTCTTTCGAGAGTTGTCAGAACCTCTTTTCAAGAGTAGCACTCGAAACTCCGAAATGCCCAGCCTGCAGCACCTGTCCTCCCTACGGCTCTCGAAGGGCCCTTGATTTTTGAGATGTGTCAGGCCATTATCCTGACTCCATTGGGAAAAAACAAAGCAGTAGGACTGTCTGTCTTCATCATATGTCCAACACCATGGCCCTTTCGAGAGTGCTGTGGCGAGGGGCCCGAAACTCTTGAAAACCCAACTCTTCAGAACGTCTGACAGCTCTTGAAAAATTTCCCCATTTCAAGAGTGGCGTGCCGAGGCCCTCATTCTTTTCCTTAAAGGTTTCCATTTGTTCTCCGCCTGGACCCGATGGACAGCTCGTAGGCAAAACACCTGATCTTTTTTTTCTGTGGCACGTCTCTAAACTCTTTTGTGTGGACGCGGCACCCAGCAGAACCCGATGGACATAATTGTCCTGGGTCATGGCCACGAAGACGGTGGAACCCTAGCGAGACACTGTGCATGTGACCGCTTCACAGTTCAGAATTCGCAGAAATAACAGTCCACTGCAAGAGTGGGCCAAGACGAGTTGGAAACAGTAAATCATCCGTTCTACGGCCTGCGGCCTGCCGGTTCAATAATTGGCAAGAATGGGAGGTGGCCTGGGCTAGAGCCTAGTGGTACCTCCCTTTATCCCGTGGCCTGCCCTGGGAGCAGGTACGGGTAGCCGGCCCTCTCGTTTTTTTTTTTTGCTTTTCTTCCCCCTTTCTGGCTTTTGGTGGGAATCGGTTCCAGCTGAACAACGATACCACTTTGTCAATAGAGGAATAGCCACGGACCGCAACCCGGGCCCCGCTAGCACCCGCCAGTGCCGGACCCGTGAACGTGACCGGCCGTTCATTTGGTGTTTTTTTGGTGAACGCCGACC
>BFEA01000389.1:1150634-1180411 GCA_003427395.1 Chara braunii | reverse complement strand
GAGAGAGAGAGAGAGAGAGAGAGAGAGAGAGAGAGAGAGAGAGAGAGAGGGCAGAAAGAGAGAGAGAGAGGACAGAACGAGAGAAAGAGAGAGAGAGAGAGAGAGAGAGAGAGAGAGAGAGAGAGAGAGACTTCAGTTGAACAGCGAGTCAATTCGCAGTTATCGAGTTCGATGTCAGGTCGTGATCTGTTTGGTGACTGACCACCTTTAAGAAGTGGTAGACCACCTTCAAGAAGTGTCAACCTTCACAAAGTGCCAAACAGTCGGCGGTCAGAGGACTCCAGTGCCAAAAGCATTCTTAGGGGACCTTGCGGTCGTGTTCAGAACATATTGGCGTAGCACTAGATGCTCACCAAGCAGTTCTGGATGTCGGTTATATCGACACATCATAAGATGCCTTACAAGCAAGCAGCGGCTGCGTGCAGGACCTTCTACCCGGTATGGATCTTTGAGAGCAGAGTTTCGCACTCCACCGTGAGATCCACGTCGGATAGGTGGACCTGCCATCCTACCGCTGTTAGCGGTAGTCATCTTGAGGGAGTCGATGAGGTGAGGACCCGACAAAGAAAACTCTCAGTGGACTTTGTTGCCGTGTTTTTGGAACTTATTGGCGTAGCACTAGATGCTCACCAAGGAGTTCTGGATGTCGGTTATATCGATAAATCATAAGATGCCTAACAAGCAAGCAGCGGCTGCTTGCAGGACCTTCTACCCGGTGTGGATCTTTGAGAGCAGAGTTTCGCACTCCACCGTGAGATCCACATCGGATAGGTGGACCTGCCATCCTACCGCTGTCAGCTATACTGATCTTGAGGGAGTCGACGAGGTGAGGACCCGGCAAATAACACTGTCAGGGGACTTTGGTGCCGTGTTTGAAACATATAGGTGTAGCACTAGATGCTCATTAAGCAGTTCTGAATGTCTGTCATATCGACACATCATAAGATGCATTACAAGCAAGCAGCGGCTGCTTAAAGGACCTTCTACCCGATGTGGATCTTTGAGAGCAGAGTTTTGCACTCCACCGTGAGATCCACATCGGGTAGGCGGACCAGCCATCCTACCGCTGTTGGCTGATGTCATCTTGAGAGTCGATGTGGTGAGGACCCGGCAAAGAACACTCTTAGGGGACTTTGCTGCCGTGTTTGGAACTTATTGGCGTAGCACTAGATGCTCACCAAGCAGTTCTGGATGTCAGTTATATTGACACATCATAAGATGCATTACAAGCAAGCAGCGGCTGCTTGCAGGAACTTCTACCTGGTGTGGATCTTTAAGAGCAGAGTTTTGCACTCCACCGTGAGATCCACATCGGATAGGCGGACCTGCCATCCTACCGCTGTTGGCTGTAGTCATCTTGAGAGTCGATGAGGTGAGGACCCGACGATGTTCCAATTGGGACGTGCTCTTGTTTCGTGATGTGCAGGTGCTTACAGGCAGTGCGTTCGATCCCCTCCTCGACGTGAAGCAAAGTGCGAGGGAATAGCTCAGGGCTCACACCGGAAGTGCGATTGAACTCGCACTTTGATGGAGAACCAGTTGCGCAGTCCATCAGCGCGACGATTTAATTAAACATTGGCTTGTCATTTCTATATCACAGGTTGAAAACGCCATCAAATCTTTCTGTGTAGAAGATTCATATCCATTCATACAAGTATCTCTTGTCATCGCAAACATCGAGATGAAAACATCTGAAGTTAAATTGCAAAGCACACAAAGACATCGCAAACATCGAGGTGAAAACATCTCAAGTTGCGCACTGTTTTTCCAAAGGTGAAGTCTCAGAGCAGACGATCAGTTTTCAAAAACCATTCTATGCAGAAAATTCATTCAAGGGCAAATTGCAAAGCATAGAGACTTTCCAAAGTGAACGCAAAATATCATACAATGCCACATTGCAAAGTGCACGGAGGATTTCCAAAAATTACAAAGTACATGGAGCCAAAGTGCGAATATGTTCTCATTTCCCATATGGAACCAACAGTTCAATCACAAATGCACGACATCCAAAGTGCGAATATGTTCGCATTTCTCATATGCAAACAACAACCAGCATCCAGTGGAGAGCACGAGATGTATTCCGGGGATAACAAAATTGGCAATCATTTAGTGCACCGCTGAATCCGTTAAACAACTTCACGCACCAGTCAAATTGCAAAGCACACAGAGACGTCGCAAACATGGAGGTGAAGACATCTCAAGTTGCCTAGTGTTTTTCCAAAGGTGAAGTGTCACATCACACGAACAGGTACCAAAAACCATTCAATGCAGGAAATTCATTCGAGAGCAAATTGCAAAGCACACAGAGACGTTTCAAAAAGTCATTGAACGCGAAATATCATACAATCTCACATTGCAAAGTGCACGGAGGCTTTCCAAATATCACAAAGTACATGGAGCCAAAGTGCGAATATGTTCTCATTTCTCACATGGAACCAACAGTTCAATCACAAATGTACGACATCCGAAGTGCGAATATGTTCACATTTCTCATACGGAAACAACAGCCAGCATTCCGTGGAGAGCACGAGATGTATTCCGAGTATAACAAAATTGGTGATCACTCATTGCACCGCTAAATCTGTAAAACAACTTCAAGCACACATACATTCTGGCGACAATTGGTTTCCGAATGGAGAACAAGTTCGCAACTGTCATAAGGAACCAACAGACAACATTCAATCGAGACAAGCAGAGAGCGTGAACCGTAAAACGGGGTGGCACACGCAGAACAAGGACGAACCAAAACATATGAAAGCTGGGTGGTCGGGGTGGGGCGGAGAAGAGGGACTTTCATACCACAAAGTCTCGCGAACGAAAGAGATAAGCACGAAACAATTTGGCGACTAAGAATAAATCGTCGATATCTTTCACATGAGTAAAAGATAAACACAACATCGAAACGAACAAACGCAGCACGGTGTTGCCACGGTCTGAGAGGACATAAGGAGAACAACCCGAAAATAAACAAAAGAAGCACGAAGTTGGGATATTCACATCCGATATGTAAGCGTCTACTTAAAAGGAACTGCACCACGTGACTGGGATATTTACATCGGCATCTAAGCTTCTACTTCACGTAAGCGTCCGCTGCTACCCTCTAGCTGATGTTGCGTGGCAAGCAATGAGAACAACCCGAAAACAAACAAAGGAAGCACGGCGCTACCGAAAGTCCTACGAGTAAAGATGACAGGTTCCACGAAATGAAGAACCCTTAAAAAATTGATACAGCACAAGGCTGGGATATTCACATTGACACCTAAGCCTGTACTTGACCAAAACGTCCACTGCAATATGGCACCTCATGAAAACAACAACACAACTCAAACCGACTGACTGCAAGATCAAGTGGGAATAGATTGGCACTTCTGCTTATGGCATTTCGAAAAAAAAACTAGGCGTATTTTTACAACAGTGGTATCATTCAGCGCCTTGAAGTATGTCCACCGCAATCCTCAGCCGGATGTTTGGAATGTCGCTTTGGGCTATCGGAAATGGTGGCGGACAGCCGCGTGCAAGAAATGAAGCGAAGGCGAGCATGAAACACCGCAACTCGACCCATCCGATTGTTGAGGGACACCACGAACAACCACCTTTGGCTCCTAAAGATCCACTTTCGTTTTTGGACCATAATGACAAACTGCTTCGTCACGGAGGTATTGCGTGAAGTTCCCAATCACATCGGAAGAAAAACCGCCATCGTTTTGTACGAGGGAGTCGTAGTGCTCCAGCCGTTGTTCTCGGAGACACAATAGGGTCCAATGCACTCCATGTTTATGGACAGAAATCAAGACCATCTCGTGCGAGAAAATATCCACATCTTTTGTCCATCTCGCAACCCTATCATGTCGATAGCCGCCACGGAAGAGCTTGGTATAGAAAAATGGACTGAAAATGTAAAGAGAGGGACACCCAGGCGACGCAGCGTTGGCAAGCAAGGCCAAGTACGACTCCACCACCTCGTCGGAAAGCCATTCCCCCTGAACAAGAGTTTGAAGACTTTTTCTGCTCAACGGAATTGAACTGGGTCCTTTGCGAACCAAGCACACCACCTCGTGGCCGTTGCTGTAATCTCCACAGACGTTCCGCAACATTCTCAAGTCCGTAGCGCTAAGCTCCTCAGTAGGCAACGGAACGCGAAAACATGATGTAGCCCCAGTGGCACAAACACCCACGAACAAGTGTGAGGAATGAGCACAAACCCCGTGGTGGAATGACTAAGAACTGTCTGCCCTTTTCCCAGAAAAGTTGTATCCCCGCTTGTTGAATGTGTCCTTTGCGATGTACTTAGGACACGGGTTTTTCAAGACACCTCGTTTGCCATCGTCATCAGACCCGTCAGATAAAGCAGTAACGCTCTCAATAGACACAGCCAAATGTTTCTGCAGACCTTCCTCCTTATCTATTCCACAAGCCTTCAGAACCCTGACAGCTCTCTGGAAAAGGCGAGGCATCTGGACCCTTTTAAACAACCCTACACTTAACGACTTCTTCGGTGAAGCGGCCAATGACCTCCCTGAAAGACGTTTCTCGCGCACGACTTTTAAAGGCTTCATGGGCAGGGACATTAACAACCTCACACCTGTAGAACATAGAAAACAACCCACAGCCCACAAGCTTTTTTTTAACTAGTGGTAACAGGTACATTAGCCCATGACATCAATTTGGACGAACACAGATCTGGCCAGTGACAGATATGCGAGTGGTCCTATTCACAATTCTTACCGTGCTCGGGAGCCCTTTGAGGGAACTCGCCCTCCTGTCGCGCCACTGCGCCAACGTCCACGGACGATTCGAGGTTCTGGACCTCGGCCACGGCTGTGTCGCTAACCAGCTTGGTGGCAGCTGAGTCGCTTGGCAAGTCGATGGGTTCATGAAGCACCATTTCCCGACCAATACTGAGGACAGATGCTCGATCACCCTGTTCGGCACCGCAACGGGTGGACGGAGAATCATCATCTTTCCGCTCTGGATTCATCTTGATGCTGACGGTCACCTCACCGTCTTTCACGGAGGATTCGACGTTCTGCATCTCGGCAACGCCTGAGTCGCTAACCAGCTCGGTGGCTGCCGAGTCGTCACCGAACTCTATGGCTTCATGAAGCACCATTCGCCGAGCGGTGCTCACGACAGACGCTCGACCGCCCTGTTCTTCACCACAACGGGTGGGCGAAGAATCACCATCTTTCCGCTGTGGATCCGTTCGGATGTCGACAGTCACCTCACCGCCTTTCTCATCGCCATGAACCTGAGCTTCCACCGCGGGTTCTTCTCCGTCTTCATCGTCGCCAAGAACGGGAGCTTGCACGGACGTCCATTTACCTCCCTTAACGACACCCTCTCGCGTCGTGGCCACAGCCGAGCGACTGTGCAGAACCTCTTCGGACGTCCCGATCACCAGCGCTCGTGCGTGGGGCCACTTCACGTCTTCACGAGCCGGCCCGTGTCGATTCTCCTCTCCCCGCTGTACAGCATGCGTTTCCCCCGGAGCTCCTGCACTCTCGCTGTCAGTGTCCACGGACGCACCCTCCGAAGCATGACGTTCACACTCGCTACCCCCGGTCTCCAACACTTTGCGAGATTGCCAGCGTTGAGTCTCCTGTTCCCGATGTACAACACGCGTTCCCGGAGAGCGCTTGTCTTCCCTCTGGAGTGTGACGTTCGTTCTCACTACCCCCGGTCTTTAACACTCCTGGAGCGGGCCCCTCCAGCACGTCGCGAGACCTCCAATCTCGAGTCTGAACACATGAAAAAGGAGGCGAGCAGGGTAACCCTGTGTCCAACTGAAGATGCGGGGGCCAAGACCTCACATTTTCTTGGCCCCGCGGACCTGTTACGTGAGGAGCACTTATGGCGTAGGGCGACGGCAGCAAATCCGAGTGTATTCGGAGTTTGTGGCGGTCGCCCGAGCCGAGGGAACCGGAGGTCGCACCTTCGCTCCTTCGCAATGCAGGCATCCCGCCCTCCAGGCAAAACGAAGACGCGCCATCTTTCAGGAGCAAGGTGTTGAGCACAGGAGACCTCTGCTGCGCACAGCGGGATGAACTCTCCTGGGCAACGGGAAACGAACTCCTCGCAGACAAGTGCGAATCTACTCGCACTTGATCAGACGTTAGGGTGGCCTCGTCTCGCATGTCGGAATCTCGACTCCCTACGCAGTGGGGGTCTGTTTCCATATACTGCGGACTCCCGGACGTTCTACGCTTTCCGCCCGACCCCTTCCCGCCCGACCCCTTCCCGCTCGACCCCTTTCCGCCCGACCCCTTTCCGCCGGACGCCTTCTCAACCGACGATGTCTCGCATGTCCCCTTTCCGGCAAACTGTGAGCCATCTCCTCCGCCACCTCTGCCGTCTCCTTCGTCTCCTCCACCACCCCCTCCCAAATCCTGACCGGCCGGTGGAGGTTGCGGCATGCGCCAATCAATGCCACGAGACGGTGCCGTTTCGAGTGCGTAGAAAGGCGCTCGAAACTCCAACATGTTGTTGGCGTACAACTCATGTAACTTTTGTTCTGCATACGCATCGACGTCCTGATCGTTCCTCTCGGGGTTCATGAGACTCAAATGCTCCACCAGAGCAGTTCTTGCCTTTCTCTTAAATGCACCCGCTCCCAGTCTCTTCAGTCCAGTCCACTTGCCATCGGCCTCCTTTATTGCCATAACCCATATTCCATTCCTCACAGCAGGTTGGAATATCCTCGGGTGCCAGACGACGTTGTGTCCCCAGACATCCTCCGACGTGAACCGGTGATGCTTGCCGAAGAAGTAGATTCTGTCATTCTGCCAGGTGTCATGGTCCACAGGGAGCCTGTCACAAGGTTCGTGATCATAGTCTCTGTCTTCCTCCCCGTCATCAGACGATTGGTCGTCGACTGGTTCGCCCCGAAACACACGCTTCAAGCCGGCAGGGGACGTGCTATATCTCCGAGGGCCACCTTCCTCTCCATCACCAACCTGTCCAACCACCCGAGGAAGTGGCATGGACTCGAAATCGAAGGTTTCAGAGTCGCTCAGCTCCTCCATGTCGTCAGCGTCGAAAGGGTCCTCCTTGTCAAACTGTGACTTATAGTTTTTGAGAGTGAGCGGTTCGGCCAGCGTGAAGTAAACGTGCTCCAACCTTCTCAAGAAGTGCGAGACAGACTCCCTGGGTGCAGCGTGGTACCCATTGAGCACAGCGAACACCAGGTTTCTCCGTCGACTGTATTCGAGGTTGGTCGGACCAGGCGGTCCGGGTCCGAAAAGGAAGTCCCAAACGTCCGTCCTTTTGTTCTACGACAATTTCCAGTACATATCATGTTTGGGATCCCGGTTTCGTTCGCTGGTGGTGCGGGCGAACTCGCGAGTGTCTGCAACGCGTGCCTTCACGAACTCGTGAAGGTAATCGATCATCTTCGCCTCCTTCTCCAACGCGACGACGTTCCGACCGGTGCGCAGGAGTTCCCACACGACAAACGCACACGCCTTCCTAAAGAAAAAAATAGTTTGACCAGCTTTGCAAAAGTTTACGAGTAGACCAAGTAGACGGGACGGGTTCTGCTCAATCTCCCCGTAAGCAGGTCCTTGACAACTTGTCACGCCGCCGTCCTCCCACATGCTACGAGAGAACCTTTCCTCTTCCGCCACGTCGAAACACGCCACAGCCTGTCCTAACGGGCCCGCCACCGTGTGTTTGGCTGGACTTGGACCATGAGCACGGGAAGCCTTTGTCGGGCTAGTGGCCGGGTAGACTGCAAATGTGTTGTCTTCCAGCTTCTCGCCATTGAAAATCACGTACAGGTGGTCACACTCCTCAACCAGCATATTGCCTTCCCGGACAGTGGCCTGCTTTTGTGCATTATGTACCCACTTCCCTGTCCTGACGTGATGGACGCTAAGCCTGGCCATGCCTTTCAAGAAACTGAGCTCCCAACGAGAGGGGAAAAAGATCACAAGTGCCCAGTGCGTTGGCGAAAGTGTTTGTAGAAGGCCTTGCAAGTTGGCAAAATCGTCTTCTCGCCAGTCTGTGAGGAGTGTGGGATCACACAAATCGAGGACGTACAGGTTGCACACGTAATGTCGCACAACCTCACGGATCGCAGTGACATGACTGTGAGCTTGGGAAGGCGGGAAAGCGAAAGGAATAAGGCTGGTCACCCGGTTGAGGTCGGGCTATTTGATGTGCCTCACATCCCCGCTGACCATGATCGTGTCTCGAACTTCTTCTTCCGTCCGTCGCAAGATGGAACGGACAGACTTTTCGAAAGATTTAGGGAACTTGTCATCATCGTACAATTTCTTCGCGTCGTCGAGGGACTCCTTCTAGTGCGGAAGAGTACGTTTGCAAGTGTTCACGTACTCCACCGCGCCCTGGAAATGCTTTCGCATTTCGACCCACACCTGTTTCGTGAGGCCCTGCGGCCCGTACTCCTTCAGAAGCTTCCCCTCGGTTCGAAAAAAAGGGCTCCCGTGGCGCCAAACACGTTCGTCCTCCTCCGTTTCAAGGAACAAGATGTAGTGGAACATACGGAGCATCACACGGTCCACTTTCCTCGTCGCGACCATGTCTTTAATTCCTGGTTTGTGTTGACGCTTCAGATGGCCGCTCGCGGATTGCACGAACACTCCCCTTAGCGCGATAATGTCATCAAGGATCGACAGTTTCTCGACATCGGTCATGTCGGCGAGACACTGCCAACAGTACATGTCTGGCTCCTTCACGACCACGAAAAACTTGTCGTCCACTTGCGTTTTCTTTTTGGTCGGAGGCGGCGGGACCCGGACCAGCCACCCCATCTTCGTTTCACCAGCCGCCCCTTTCGAGCCCATTTCCAGAATCGCTTGCAGACCCGGAGATTTGTCTGGCATGTATTTGTCCGGCCTCGACAATGGCGTCTTGCCGTCGTCGCCCAACAACTTCCCCTCCGCCCATTTCGCGTAGAATTCCATGGCTTTGTGGAAAACGTCGTCACCGGCTGTCACGAGCGGCATCCACTGCCTCAATGCATTGCCAACTGCAGCGACGTACTCCTTGTCGGCGAGCGACGAATCTTTTTGTGCCAACGTCCAGTGAGCTCCGTTCGGACTCTTTCCCAAAATCAGCTTTTGGAAATCGAAGAACTTTTGTTTTTCGGCYTCCTTGCCRGAAGGGTTCCCTTGAATGRYCACCGGCCTTCCTTCATTCTCCCATGCCTCCCGCATGTCCAAGAACGCGGCCTTCTGCGATCGCTGCTTAGACATCTTGTGTCTCGTGTTCTCGTTGAGACTGACCTGCCTATACCCCGCAAAATCTCGGTCGGAGAACCACACTATTCTCGCGGGCCACGAGTGCATCTTCCACAAATTGAATATTGACTCACCCTCCAACTCCTTCACAGCAGCCATGGTGTGTTGTCCGTTAACAGGGTAATAGTAGTACTTGTCCTTGTCCTCTGGCTTGAAGACATCTTTGTGAACCTTGTCAGCTTTCTCCGGCCTACGCGTCACCGACTTGTAGATGGGTGCCAAACCCAGAGGGTTTTTCGTCCAGATCTTCCACTTTTTCTCGCGGAATTGACTCAGCATCGTACCCTTGATGTCGTCCACAGTTTCGCGACTTAGACTGCGGTGGTTGTAATATCTTTCCCAAGCCGGGATCTCGCAGACCTTCCTGGGGTCGATGAGCAGTTGGACAGGGAGCTCCTTCTCCACGATTTCACCGACATCGTCCCTCTCGTATTCGAGCCAGAACGCTGCCGCTTCGTCGTACTCGTTACTGAGAGGCCCTTCGCCACTGCTCGCCGCCTCAGAAGTCTTCCGCCTTCGAGTTTTCTTCTCGCCATCGCCTTCTTCAGCGGCCACTTTCCGTTTCGATTTCCCCGAAGGTTCTCTCGCGGCCGCGGCGGCTGGATCAGCCGAATCTCCTCCACCCGGGGCTTGTTTTTCGCGGATGGTCAAACCGCCGGGCCTCCTCGCTTTCTTACTTGTCGTCCCACCCTCTTCCTTCGTCGGCCTCTTTCCCGAGGCTCGTTCTCTGTCGCCACCTCCATCCCCGCCCATCACCGCCTCCGGTTTTCCTCTCATCCTCTTCATGCGGAGGGTTCCTTCCGCCACCTCCTCTCGCACCATCCTCTGTCGCTCGCTCTTCTTCTCCGAAGGAGTCTGCTCCCCGCCAGAGCTTTCGCGGACAACGCCCATCCCTTCAGCCTCATTCCCTCCAACATCTAGCCCCGATCTGCTTGAAATCTCTTCTCGTCTCATCTCGAAGCAAATATGTGTCGGTGCCGCAGCGGACCTTGATAAGTTTCGGAGTACCGAGTCGTTGAGTCCCTGTACCCAGAGAATGCAAGTATGACGTGTTCCTAGGAGCATCCGGGCCGACCTGCATGTGAACTCTGCGGCCCTTGACCCGAACCCCAGCGTCTTGAATTGGACTCCCGCGCCCCACTGCCGTACCTGGAGTTTCTTGAGCCAAGCCGGACAACCCGTCACGGGGTGGCAGAAGCCGAAAAACATGCTCTGGCGGAAGAACCGAACGTTCTCTGGGCACCATCAGCGAGAGATCGAGATATTGCTCTGGCAATGGAAGACACTTGCTGTCGCCATCGTAAAGGCCTTTGAAGTGAGAGCACAACAGCATGTTCAAGCCGTACCCCGCGAAACTCTTGATGGTCACCAGCACACATTTAACACCTCTGATAGGCAGTCTGCACTCGTCGTAGAAGCCGTTAGTGTTCAGCTTGAGCAAACCTCCAGGAGTCTTCGCGCACGAGACGACAATACCGAGAGGAACAACGTTGACCGCTCCCCTAGCGTCTGTAACGCAAGTGGGTCCATGAAAACAGCTGGCCCAAAAAGGTCCCCCTGAACAACAAAGTCCAAAAACCATGGTGCTCCCTTTGCGTGCATATACAGAGGAGTAGGTTGTTGTACAGGTCGTCCCTCCCCGGGGGCAGATGGTCCAGCGCTTGTGGATGTGTTCTTTGCGGACGCCATTGTATTCCCACCCGTTGACTAGCACGCCCAACCTCAGACCAACTTGGATGACTAATACGCCCAACCCCGGACCACTACAGAAGCGAAGTGCGAACTAACTCGGACTTAACGAAATGGAGGACGAAAAGGACCTAAGAGATGGGTGTTCGAAATGCACTTGAAGTCACAACAATCGGGTGAAGGATAGGAGAGACAAAAGTTCGGAGGGAAGACGATAACTGTTCGGAAAGATTGCGACCCAACTAAATGCCCTCGAAACGAGTAAGATGTGGTTTATCGACAAGTACGAAGGGTGTCGACAAGTGCGAACTAACTCGCAGTTCTGTAGACAAGACAACAATGGCAACCCGCTGCACTAGGGGAAAGTGCGAACTAACTCGGAATTGTGGAACTGAAGACCTGAAAGACGCACGAAACGAGTAAGATGTGGTTTATCAACAAGTGCGAATCGACAAGTGAGAACTAACTCGCTGTTCTGCTGACAGGACGACAATTGCAACCCGAAGTTCAACAGCAAAGTACGAACTGACTTCGAATTGTAGAACTGAAGTCCTGGTTTATCGACAATTGCGAAGGGTTTCGACAAGTGCGAACTAACTCGCTGTTCTGTAGACAAGACAATAATGGCGATGCGCAGCACTAGGGGAAAGTACGAACTAACTCGGAATTGTGGAACTGAAGACCTGAAAGCCGCACGGGTTGGGTTGTCAACTCTCCAGCAGTGTTGCTCAAGAAGCACGAACTCACTCGCATTTGTGGAAATAAAGAACTGCCTTTAATGAAATATGTGTCTAACCTTGGGAAAACTGCGAATAACCTCGTAGTTGTCACTCTTCGAACACTGTACGTCGCAAACTGCGAACTGACTCGCAATATATCGCTCTCTCTCTCTCTCTCTCTCTCTCTCTCTCTCTCTCTCTCTCTCTCTCTCTATATATATATATATATATATATATATATAGAGTCGGCGACCTCACAAGGGACAGGTGAGCGAAATTCGGGAATTCATTCGGTGTTCAGTGTAGCAATATATCTCTATATATACATATATGTATCTATATCTTTATATATATATATATGTAGATATCAGGTCGGCGACCTCACAAGGGACAGGTGAGCGRAAATCGGGAATTGATTCGGTGTTCAGTGTGGCAACTAGGTATTGATTCGGGGTTTGCCATGCACAGCGACGACTGCAACTTGCGAAGGGGATCGAGCAACGTTATACGAACGTTATCGTGGCTATTGCGAAAGGTAATCGAGCTGCGGAACGCGGATCGGCTATTGCGGACGGAGGTGGAGGGTGGAGAAAAGAGATCAGAGCACGTCCACTGGCGAAACAACAAAACCGGGAATTGATTCGGGGTTCAACAGAACTCGGCTGCGGAGTTATATCCTGCAGGTACAGACAGGGCATCTGGGAATGTGTTCGGACGTCGGACACAGAATAGGACAACTCAAGTTATATGATTTTACCTTCGTCGTGCGTTGAGCGAGGAAGAGCGAAGACCGAGGAGCGAAGAGCGAACCGAACATAATGTGGCAACTGCGGATGGAGTGAAGAGCGAAGAGTGAGCGGGCTATGGCGGAAGGTGGGGGGGGCTGAAGGCCAAATATCAGAATGTGCGCGAAAGCGATAGTCGGACTTGATCTGTGGAGCGCCAACAAAAGGGATAACTCGATGGGCTGCAACGCCTTTTATACTTTGTTGCAGCAGGCCTCGCGTCCGGATCAAGGTGGGGACGAATCATTTCGCATATCGCACCCCTGGGCCCATAAAACGCCAGGGCCTATAAACGGTAAGGGGCACCGAAAATTGTCAGCCGTCGATCAACAATTTTCAACCGCGCAGATGAACGGAGCCACTGTTATGCCAGTGGCCCCAAAATCTCCGTCTACTCCAGCGTGCAATGATGTGACAGTTCCCGAAAACAAGGGGCAGGCAATGTCATTTTCGCAGTTGTAATCTGGACTGTCGATCGATATGATCCGACGCACGAGGTCAGGCGCAAGAATCTGTAAGGTGCGACGATTCGTTGTGCGCCGAGGCGGTTCGTTGCGCGCCGAGGCTAGTCGACAGTTTATTTCCCGCCGAGGTGCAGCGATTCGTTGTGCGCCGAGGTCAAAAACACCGGAAATCTATAAGTTCCGGTGTCGCCGTCATTCGGACATTTTGCAAATGTCAACGGCGTTCGATATCGATGCGCTTAGCCATGCACCATCATTATCGATGCGCTTAGCTTATCGCCATCGCCAACACTCGCCATGCACCATCGCCATCGATGCGCTTAGCTCATCGCCATCGTAACGCAAAGCTATATCCCCCATCGCAGCCGTCGCGCTCGCCCGACCATCGCAGCGCTGACAATCGCCATCGCTCTCATCGCAGCACTGGCCATCGCTGCGCCATTGCAACGCTGGTACCATAGCTGCCATCGCAACGTTGGTTTCATCGCTGCACCATCTCTTAATCGGTGCGCCATCGCTATCGCTGCCATCGCTATCGCTATCACTATCGCTGCCTTCGCTATCGCTGTTCCATCGCTGCGCCATCACTATCGCTGTTCCATCGTTGCGCCATCGCTCTCCACCTCTGCGCCCTCGCTCTCCACCGGTGCGCAATCGCTATCGTTGTTCCATCGCCGCCATCGCTATTGCTATCGCTGCATTGTAACGCGTTCCATCGCCGCGCCATCGCTCTCCACCGGTGCGCCATCGCTCTCCACCGCRGCGCTGGCCATCGCTATCGAAGCCCTGGCCAGTGTTATCCCACCGCAGCGCTGCACGATTTCTCTCTCCATCGCCGCACGATCTCCCTCCATCGCTGAGTGATCACTCTCCATCTCACTCCATCACTGCGCGATCTCTCTCGATAACTGGGCAACCTCCATCCTTGCCCCAGAGGCTCTCCATTACTCGTGCGCGATCCCGCCATCGCCATTGTATTGTTGTTTTAGGCCGTCGTCGGTGCAGCCGCCCATCACTGTGGAATCGCACGAAACAGGTGACAGGTATGCTTAACGAAGGGTTAACTCCATGGAACTGATGTTCTGCAATAACAAATCTTGGTCATCGCTATGCCTTCTCTCTCCATCGCTGCAGCATCGTTAACCATTGTTGTGCTTCCTCTCTCCATCTCTCTACACCGATGCGCGATCTCTACCGACCTTTCGTCATCTATCCTCATCGCTGCGGTATCTTTCCTAATCAATCTCCTTCGTCATCCATCCCCTTCGGTGCGCTATCTTTCCTAATCTATCTCCTTCGTCATCTATCTCCATCGCTGCGCTATCTTTCCCAATCTATCTCCATCGTCATCTATCTGCTTCGGTGCGCCATCTTTCTCCATTGTTGTGCTACCGCTAAGCATCGCTACGCCTGCTATCTCCATTGTTGCGCCATGTTTCTCCATCGGTGCGCAATCTCTCTCTCTCGCTGCGGCACACCTCCCAATCAGTTCGCGATGTCTTTCCCTTCCTACGCCATCCACCTTCCTCCCCGGAATATACAACGCACTTTCATTACAGTTGTCTTTAGACTGAAAGATGACCCGAATTCAGCTGTAATGACCAGACGTTGTATTCGGGGGAAGACTGTGACTCCATCCTTCTCTCTTGGTGCGCCATCTCTCTCATTCGGTGCGCCATCTCTCTCCATGTATTTTCATCGATGCACCGTCTGCCCATCGCTTCACAATCTTTCTCCATCTTAAAAGATAGCACGCCATCTTTCCCTATTTCTCCCTTGCGACGATCTGTGGCTCGTACTACACGCAGAACAAGCCGGAAACAGCTTGCACTTGTACCCGCAGTTTCGTAATGGAAATGCTCGTTTACAAGTGCGAATTCATTCGCTCTTGAACCAACCAACCCCTTAATTTGTCAATGTTTAGTCCATAGGTCAGAATTAACTCGCACTTGTACCCCCAGTTTCGTAATGAAAATGCCCGTTTGCAAGTGCAAATATATTCGCTGTTCAATTTACCCTCCCCCTAAATTTCTTACTCTACAGTCCAAAAGTCCCAGTTTCATAGTGGAAATGTTCGTCTGCAAGTGCGAATTTATTCGCTCTTCAACCAACCATCCCCCCAGATTTTTGACTCTTTAGTCCACAAGCCCCCGTTTCATAATGGAAATGCTTGTTTGCAAGTGCGAATTTATTCGCTCTTCAATCATCCATCCCCCTAAATTTATTCCTCTTTAGTCGATAATTCGCGTCTCTTCTCGGCCCAAAAGAATGAAGTCGTTTTGTATTTGCGAATTAACTCGGCACGGAACCAACCACGAAGCCAATTTCTTATTGCACGGCGTAATCGAAATGTTCCTCTGAAGTGCGAATTTTTTTGCACTTGAAATTTCTCGCTGTTTAGTGGATAATACCGAATCGACTCGCACTTGTGTTCGGTCTTGTTCCGACCATGAACTTAATTTCTTACTGTACGTTGAATAAGTCCGAATCAACTCACATTTGTACTCTCACCTGAAAAAGTGCGAGTTTACTCGGACATATCCAAACCACTTGCACACAAAACGAGTGGGTGAGGAGTCGGACTTGAGATAGCACTTGAGCCTCACATCAGGGTCCGACAAAACGATATGGATTCAAATGTTGTTGTTCCACTGTTTTGTGATAAATATTTGAAATGTGAGTTTGCTCCCTCTTGTTTATTTCCCTGACCTCGTCATACGTTGACGTGATTTTCTTGTTGTACAGTTTCCGTGTGAATCGTCTCTTCAAATGGCTGTCCAATCCGTCCACTGTGTCACGCCACCGCCACCGTCACGTCAACACGGAGAAGACGATGTTCGAGAACGTAGTTCTTGTGACAGCAGCCCGGAAGCTCCCTCTGAGCGGCATTGCGGTTTGAAAAGGGAGTTCTCGATGTTGACCCCGATGAATCATTCAGGCTCGTCTACGACGTCCTTCCGGCGTCGTTTTGTTCGGTTTACCGACGTTCCCGACGGTCAGCGCGTATCTACAGTGCTAATCCCCGGTAGTGAGGGTGTTCGGGATGTCGAGACGTTTCCCGGTGGGTGGATGTTCGTGGACACAGATTTCTGTGGTGTGTCCGAAACGACTGGATCAGATATCGTGCGGACAGCGGGTAGACTGTTAGAAAGCATTGAAGTTACCCAACCCCTAGCATTTGACTACAGTCGGTCGTTGGTGGACACAGACTTCTGCGGTACGCCCGATAGAAACGGATCTGATCGGGAACAGTGCGGTGCATTTGGTAGAAACGGGTATGATAGGGAATAGGCAACGGTACGTGCGTGTGGAAGTGCGAAGATAGGTAAGAGAATTGCATGTGAAGCCGGAATAGTTGGCTCTCCGTCGATGACAGCGACAGGTGCAATGAAAAAATGGCAGACTGGTTTTGTAGACACAGATTTCTACAGTTCATCTGAATCCTCCCAATCTGATTTGTCGAGAACCGCTCCCACGGACAGATCGAAATTTCTAGGTGTAGCGCATGGGTCCCCGACCAAAAGCCAACCTGGAACTCCCGAAGCAGTCCTTCAAGTTTTGTCCCATCCCTACCTGGAGAAAGGAGAAGATATAATCGGAAAAATAGACCGGTTAGAAGATCGGAGCATTCGAAGAGGGCCAAAAGTCGATTGAATGAAACTAACATTGCGCTCGTCCCGATGTACAAATGTTGTAAGAACAAGTGTCTTCGGGTCTTGACCATTGACGATATCAAACCGGTGCGCGAAGGCTATTACGAAATGTCCCTCGAAAGGAGGATCAAGTGGTGGATGCAAACCCTCGACAATTTCACTATCCTCGACGGCGGTATGGAAAGAGTCGTACCTGTGCAGTGCAAACGCCGTGTGTGCATCGCCGGTTGGTGCAAAATAATAGGGATATGTCGAAACACATTTCATCGTTATAGCAAGTGCAAGTCGGACGGGGTCGTCCGTGGCCATCATGGTCGATGGGGATTGTTGAACCCGAGAACGGAGTATGTGAGCATGATGGCTCATGTGACAAGGTTCGTGGAAAAACATGGAGATGCTATGCCTAAACGAAATGGTTGTGAGGGGGACCTCACAACGACCCAAAGTTAGGCTCCCTGCTTATTTCACGAAGCTCCTTGTATACGAGTCTATCAAGGCGGACTTGGAAGCGGCGGGTCAGACCGTCGTTTCGGAGCAAGTCTTCTACTCCATATGGAGGAAGTAATTGTGGCATGCCGACCTTGCCAAGTCCAACTCGTTCACAAAGTGTGGTGAGTGTGTCCGCCTTAGACAGGCCAGAGACAACGCCTTCCTCCTTCGTGACCGTAGGGATTTCGATGAAAAGCACCGCAAACACCAACTAGATCAGGTCGCTCACTGTGCGGATTACGCTGACTGGAAACTTCGTTCCATTTTGAACCCCGCGGAATACCTCTGCCTTATAGTGGACGGAATGGATCAGAAATAGACAACCATTCCTCACATCGGCATGTATAATTACTCCAAGGATCATCGACACGACATGATGATGAAAACAAACCTGACCGCGGTCGTAGCTCACGGCAGGAAACCGTCCATTTATGTGTACACGTATTTGCCACTCTATGCGCACGGTTCCGATGGCACCATGACGTGCGTTATGCGGACTCTATGTGAGTTGCAGGCGTCGGGACGGAAATGGCCACGCCACCTCCACATCCAGGCAGACAATTGCTGGAGAAAAAACAAAAACCAATACCTTATGTGTTTGGCCTCTCTTCTGGTGAAATTCGGGATTTTCGAAGATGTCGAAGTGGGGTTCATGCTCGTTGGCCACACGCATACCGACATAGACGCGACTTTTAGTGTTTTCTCGAAAAAACTGAAGGGCAACGATGCTTACACCATGAAGCAGTTGTTCTCGCTTATCGAGTCGTCGCACAAGATACCGCCGAAGTGCATTGAGCTCGATCACATTGCCGATTGACGCCGGGTAGTGGATCGATACGTCGATAGAACCATCGTCGGCGTATTGAAACCGCACCTTTTCAAATTCTTTATGCGTGATGGCAGTCCCGTCATGGTGTACAAGAAGTATTGTACCGATGCGGAATGGATGCCGGAAGGCACACCAGTTCACTGGTTCCCGGTTGTCAATGGCCAGTATGCAGGCCCAGCCTCCCCTCCACAGCCATGTGTTATTCCCCGTGTCGTTAAAGACGATTTTCGGATGGCTCGTGACAGTGTCCAAAAATTTGTGGACGTCCTCGAACAGCATAGACACATGTGGCAAACATATAGGAAGGAGGAGGTCGACAAGCGGGAGGATGCTTTGTCTTATTGGAAAACCATCTTCGTCGAGGCGGATGACATGATCCAAAAGCAAAAGAAGAAGGAGACGGAAGAGGGTGAGGAAGTGGATGTCCTCGGGGCGGACTAGCCGGAGATCTACCCTCACACCTTCTGGCCACAATCGGTCGAAACTGTGGAGAAAGTTCAAGAATTCGACCCTCCTTCGCCAGATGCTTCGCTTATATATGTAGGACCGAGGGCGGGCCGTCCAAAAGTGGACTTCAACCCTCGGCGCCATATAAACCAAGGTGATTTTCTGATTGTTAGGCTGCCTAATGAGGAACTGTCTCAAGGTGTCCCGTTCTGGGTTGGCACAGCACAGTCTGAGGTTGTGGACGACCGTTCCTCACCGCAGTTCGGTTGTTTACGTATACAGTGGTGGGTGCCTACAGGTCACTCGTCCGATCTTTGCGAAAGGTACTCTGGCGCTTGGACGAAGAGGTGGAAACTTTCCACTTCGGACGAGGAACAATGGCAACGCGCCGAAACCGTGGCTTATTCTTGGAGAAGACCTTTTCGCAAAGGGACGGATGAGAGCAAATTCGTGACAGGCCTTGCAATACCGACATCCGTTTGKGAGAAAGCGCTTGTGGCCTTGGGGGACGGCTGTCTTTCCGGTCCGTCCGACGTGCCCGTTTAGATAAATGCGAACTGATTCGGATTTGGTAGCTANAAGCGCTTGTGGCCTTGGGGGACGGCTGTCTTTCCGGTCCGTCCGACGTGCCCGTTTAGATAAATGCGAACTGATTCGGATTTGGTAGCTACGAATTCCGCTAAGATAATGACGAGACGTGAACTGCGAACTAATTCCGGTTTCTTGTCCTGCATCATGCATGACAACGACACACCATCGTTCAACATTGTGTATGAGACAACGTCCTACGAAACCTCGTCGTACGCGAGCGAGTATTCCTTTTCGATCGAGAATGTGGACACGGATCTTATCATCATGAACAAATGCATTTGGGCACAACAAACGCTCAGTCTTGACAACGATTATCTGCATATCGAAGCTGGGGTCGGCCTCGATGGTTACATTGCACCCGAAACACGTGTTGTTGATGAACAAACTACAATAGTTCGTGATAGAGGATCAAATATATGGTACCTCTACTGGAGTTTAGAAGAAGTCCAACTTTTGGAAGTTCCATCCAGTCAGGAGCAGAAGATGGACGTCGAGGATATGGTAGATGACGGGAGTCGCTACGCTTCGAACAAGAGTGGGGTTGTATGGACGAGCAATATGCTAAACTTTGCGCATGGTACTGCATCGGGAAGCCGCAGTTGCGTTTTCCTGTGATCATAGACTACCATGGCCGAGTTCGTCTGTTCAACCGTGGCACCCCTGTGCTGACTCTATTCACGGCGGCCAAGCTTTGTGGTAAGCAAATGAGAGTTTTCTTCCTTGTGCGGGAAGACTTTCGTGAGCCCGCGTCCGTTGGTGCTCTCGGGCGCTTCCGTGAACGATTCGAAATAGATCCTTCGCTCGCAAAAGAGTTGAATCAAAGGGTTGACTGTTTGGTGCATGCCCAACTTCACTTCCTTTTCGAGTTGTGTGACGACATATTATTCACGTTGGAACACAAGGACAACTGCAATGACTACACTCTACGAAAAGTTTCACATCACCGTTCGGGTGTCCAAACATTGGAATTCGTAGGGGGTAGGCGGAGACAGATCTACGACTGTCCTTACTGTGAGGATGGGCACCAGTCGCCATGACCTGCTATGTGAGACAACTCCGAGTTAGTTCGCACTTTGCTGTTGTACTCATAGGACAACCTCGCCGTTCATCGACGCCATCATTGCAGGACTTGTGCTGATTAAGAGAGTAGTCTCCGTTCCACCCAATAAGAGAGTAGTCTGACCGTTCCACATGAACGACGTGTTGGAGATGTTGAGCGGCGGTTGGAGGACTTGTGCTCAGTTGCGAAGTGCGAATCTACCGTCATTTATTTTCCAATCGTCGGCGGCGGTTGCAGAACTTGTGCTGATTTGCAATGTGCGAATCTACTCTCACTTATCGACCCACATGAATGACGTGTAGAAAATAAGTCGGCATTAGACGGCGGTTAGAAAACTTGCGCTGTATTGCGATGTGCGAACCAATTACCAATTGTCGAACCCTTTCGTTCATATAACATTGCTGGAATTTTTGCTTATGCACTTGCGAGAATCGCAACTGACGCGCTTTCTTGCGTTTCCCCGCTGATGCAGAATGGATATCGGGACTTCCTCGCAGAGTAGGAAGTCCTTAGCGCCGGATGTCGATTTCATCATTTTGTTGAAGAACATTTGGGAAGACATTGGACGATCTGGTCTGGACCGTGACTACCTGCACCTCGAAGATGATGTTGCCCCGGACGGGGAAATCCCTTCGTGGCAAAGTGCGGAAGAAGGACAACTTCGGATTTGCCGTGATGTAGGGTCGAACTTTTGGTACCTGTACACTCTGATGAAGGATGTACAGGCATACCCTATCAGGTTGGAGTCACTTCTGAAGAGGGAACCCCTTGAAGAGGGACCCGTCCAAACTTCTAAGATGGTTGAAGCATGGCACATTTTATGTGAGAAACTTAAGTGGGCGTCGTTGGACAAGTTGCATCAAAAACTGTGTGCCTGGTTTTGCCTTGGCCAACCGACGAAGTCGGTGCCGGTGATCATAGACTACTTAGGTCGAGCGAGGGTGTGTAATCAAGGCACCACCGTCGTGACGCTCTTCACTGCCATCAAGGTGGACGGTCGACGAATGAGAAGTCTTTTTGTCGCAAGGGAGAAATTTCACGGTGTCAAGCTCACTTCTTTTCAGGCCATTCACATATCCGGCCGTACTTGTTCCCTTGCACGGTTCAAAAACAGGCTCGCCATAGATCAAGCACTCAAAGATGAGCTGCATTTGTGGGTTGACTGTTTGGTGCACGAACAACTTCACTACCTCTTCGATAGCTGCGACGAAATAAATTTCACAGTCGAACATAGGGACAACGAATTGCGATTTGTTTACCGCCATCTGGATTATTCAGCCTCAGGACCTCAGGAAGTGACTCTGCGCAACGGGAAGACGAGATATGTGTGTGACTGCCCTTATTGCGATGCTGAACATCTACATCTTCACGAGCAGCGTTCTGATTTAGTTGCTTCGTCTTTTCTCTAGTGCGAATAGACTCGCACTATGCTTACAGCCCGTCCCCTTCGGTATACCCCGTTGCATGACAAACTGTCTATCTAATTACGAGTTCATTCGCACGTTGCCAACATCAGATGGTCCAACTTCGCCGTTTACCCACCTCTCTGTATATGACAATGGCGCTGTTCTCTTTTCTGATGCAGGATGTCGTCTGGAAGTTTCAGTGGGACGATCGTTGTCAGAGACCTGGGCTACTGCGAAAGTCTGCGAAGTGCAGTGGTTACCGGAACTGAGAACATTTATGGTTTAGAGTGGTTTGGCAACATTGGGCTTCCCTGATACAACTACCTTCCGGTCCCCAAAGACGTTCGCGCTCGTGTCCAGCGGTCTGTTTCGCCCCCGCCTACCCCAGCTTTTCAGTACATTGTGATGGCCACGCTACGCGACAGGCCCGTCTTCAGAATTGATTTCTACATTGAGTCCGAAGGGGAGTTGAGAAGCTGTTTGTATTATTTGTACGTAACCAGCACATCTTTCGATAGAATGCCAGAAGGTTGTGAGCCTGCCATTACGTTTTTCTTATCGATCTTCATCATGCATATCGCCTCGTGCTCGGATGGAGAATTATTCCTTGTATCCTGTGTGAGAGAAAATGATGACAGTTCCCCGTTCTGGGGAGACCGTTGTCCGTTCCAAATCCGTCACTGGAGCAATTTGAATCGAGTTTTAAGAGATTTACTCATGCGCGACTTGCTGAATATCGAAGCAGATCTTGAGGCCCGAATTCCCGAACCAAAACCTTTTAATGGAGTTCAACATAGACGAGCGCAACGCCGACGATCGCGGGAGGCTACTCGAAGACTGTATATGCCGCTACCATAAAGATCGTACTGACTTTTTTCACCCGACGCATGCTACGAAGATACTCATCGTCTAAGGGTATTTGGATTCTATATGCGAATAGACTCTCATTTATCACCTCACTCCTTTTGCAGTGGGTCTGACCCTATCACATCGTGGACATCATGTCGGGCTTGGATGAGCTTCTGTCTAGGACTTGTGTAGGCAGGTGAACATCGTGTCGGGTTCGGATGACTTTTTTTCTAATGCAGGACTTCGGCACGAATCAGCGTTCGTGTAGGTCTTCGGCTCGAATCAGCGTTCGTGTAGGTCTTCGACATGTTCGTATTAGAGGTAGGGTTTGTTTCATGTGTAATGCAGGACTTTTCGGCTTCTGGCGAAGAGGGGGAGTGATATAGACTGTACGGAAGCGTCTTCTGTAGAAAAGGGTATGTCATGTCGAGTATACGACGTTGGCTGGAATGATTTTTGGAATGCCTATATGTGCCTTAGAACGTGTACTTCAATGATTTTTGGAAAGGCTCCATATACTTTGTGAATTTTGGAAAGCTTCCGTGTAGTTTGCAATTTTGTTTGGCACGAATCAGCGTTCGTGTAGGTCTTCGTCTTGAATCAACTTTCGTGTAGGTCTTCGACATGTTCGTATTAGTGGTAGGGTTTGTTTCATGTGTGATGCAGGACTTTTCGGCTTGTGGCGAAGAGGGGGAGTGATATAGACTGTACGAAAGCGTCTTCTGTAGTAAGGGCATGTCATATAGACTATACGACGTGGGCTGGAATGATTTTTGGAATGCCTACATGTGCCTTAGAACGTGTCCTTCAATGATTTTTGGAAAGGCTCCATGTACTTTGTGAATTTTGGAAAGCTTTCGTGTACTTTGCAATTTTGTATTGATTTGTTTTTTAAAACGACTCTGTGTACTTTGCAATTTGCCATTGAATGATTTTTTTGCATTGAATGATTTATGAAAACTCTCCTTGTGGTGTGCAACTGCACCTCTTAGAAAAACACTAGGCAACTTGAAGGCGATGACAAGAGTTACTTATAGGAATGGATATGTATCTTCTCCACACAAAGATTTGATGACATTTTCACCTGGTAATATGCAAATGACAAGCCAACGTCCATATTAAATCATCGCACTGATGGTGTGCGCTTCAGCTTCTCCATCTAAGTGCGAGTTTATTCTCACTTCTGGTGTGAACGACGAGCACCCTACAAGTATTTCCCTCCCTCCTTTTCTTTAACTGCACCCTCCATCTAAGTGCGGGTTCATTCGCACTTTGAATGAACGCATCGCACTTTGCTTCAACTTGACCTTTACGAAAACAATAGGTAACCTGCAAATGTTTCCCTCTCTCCTTCTCTCCCGACTTCCGCAAACGAACCGCCGGTAAGCACCTGCACATCACGAAACAAGAGCACGTCCCAATTGGAACATCGTCGGGTTCTTGCGATGTCGACTCCCGCATGATGACTACACTAAACAGCGGCAGGATGACCGGTCCGCCTCTCCGATGTGGATCTAACGGTGGATTGCGT
Organism: Chara braunii; assembly: GCA_003427395.1. NCBI lineage: Eukaryota > Viridiplantae > Streptophyta > Charophyceae > Charales > Characeae > Chara > Chara braunii. The sequence goes on along the minus strand of BFEA01000389.1, from coordinate 1,156,639 downwards.
CAAATCTACTCTCATAGATCCACACCGGGGATGGGGGCCGGGATCCGACCACAGTTTGCTTCTAAGGCATCATATGATGTGTCGATATAACCGACATCCAGAACTGTTTGGTGAGCATCTAGTGCTACGCCAATAAGTTCCAGACACGGTCGCAAACTCCCCTAAGAATGTTCATTATCGGTTCCTCACGTCGTCGATTCTCACGTGATGAGTACAATAAACAACGGCAGAATGGCAGGTCCCCCTCGCCGGAATGGATCTAACGGTGGATTGCGTCAAATCTGCTCCTAAAGATCCACACCGGATAGAAGGTCCTGCAATCAGTCGCTGCTTACAAGTAAGCATCATTTGATGTGTCCATACGATCGACATCAAAAACTGTTTGGTGAGCATCTTAGCACTAGAGACCTGAGACCGCCGACTGTTTGACACTTCTTGAAGGTGGTCATTTCAACCGATGCAGAGGGCCCGTGGTCACTTCCATTGCTTATATACGTGCCCGTGGGTGCTCGGCCTGGCATACATGTAGTGCTGTTTGACACTTCCTTACAGTTCTCTATCGAATGTTGTTCAACTAGAGTCTCTCTCTCTCTCTCTGTCTGTGTCTCTCTCTCTCTCCTGCCATGCCCGTTGATGTGCCTCTCGCCAGGCTGGGTGCAGTGCGGCCGTGCTGTGGTGGTCGTATTCAACAAGACTCCCGTCATCGGAGTTTCGACGGACGTCCTTGGGGGGCATGATTATTTTCTTTCCCTGTGAGCTGGGTGAAAGCATTTGCTTAATTTTTTTTTTTTTGTGGCCTGCAGGGCATTTGCCGGTCACGATGGCCATGTCGGAGTTGATTATCCTGGGTGATTGGCGTGAGCGCATGGCATACCCTTTCCCCCCATGCGCGCTGCGCGTCTCCGGCAGTGGAAACTCAACTGTTATTGACGGTGCGACAAGAGACGAGATGGAGTGTGATCCTTGGATGAAGGTCCCCCCGTTCACTGATGCTCCCCTGGACTCGTGGAAGGAGCTTGAATGGGACATAATGCTCAGGGAGTGTCCGTGGGCGGATGACTACAAGTTCGCTAACATGTGCGAGTTTGGGAGTTTCATTCCCGTGCCTAAAGCTGTGCTGGGTTCAGTTGGGTGCCGTTGCTTGAGTGCAAAGCTAAATATTCCTCGTCATCAAAATGTGTTGGCCTGCAGTGTCGTGACTGCTTTGCCGCGCACATGGTCCCGCTCGCTGAAACACGAGTTGCTTGCCTGTGCACGACATTCCGAGTTCCTCGATCAATACCCGTTGCGCTCTCCAGGGCTGTCGCCTCGAGCAGTTTCCTACTGGTGCGTTAGATTGCGTCTCGGAAAGTTATTCTTATCTAGGGTCCTTTGCGTCGCGTGTTCGAATCGGAGTAGGACCTTGACTGATACTGTGGTCTACGTGTACAGGAATGAGTTGCACCTGGGGAGGGACATTATCGGGTTGGTTACAATAGAATACGAAGGGACATGGGATTTGGTAATCGGGGGTAAGGTGGACGATGTGGACGCTTGGCGTGAGGTTGAAGCTCAAGCGTCCTCTATACGGGATGCTATAGGGAGGTCTCTGGCTGGAAGGACCGGGTTCGTTCGCATGAAATATATTTCTATGTTCGCGGAAGATGCTCCAGTCGATGCGCCGCGATGTCTTACGTTCGTGTCGCCTCTTCGAACTTTGAATGAACGCATGTACACACCGGCATGTCGTCATCGGTAGAAGTGAAAGTTCTGAACGGATGTCACACGCCGATTTCCTTATATATTACACACATGAGCTCATGGTGTGCGCACCTATCTCTCCATCTAAGTGCGAGTTCATTCGCACTTGCTGTGTGCACCACGAGCATTCCACTTCAGCGTTGTGACCACCTGTCTCTCCATCTAACTGCGAGTTCACTCGCACTTCTGCTCTGAACCCCGAGCAATCCGCTTGAGTGAATGTCTTGACGACTGCGTGTGGGCGTGGCCACGGCAGTTCCCGTTCGCCAACTATGTTCATACACGTTGTCATGCCCATGTGTAGGGTGCGTAATGGAGGCGACCTTCTCGACACCACGAATCTTTGAGTCGATCTTCTCGACACCACAAACCATGAGTCCCGAAACGCACATTTGCTTGACAGAACCGTTTCCTCCTTGCGCGAGATCAGTGCGATATTTCAACGGTGTGACTACGATCCACGGAGCGACCGCAGAGGACTTCGATGAGGACCCCTGGATGACTGTCGTCCCATGCATGGATGGGCATATTGACGATTGGTGCGATGGGAATTGGGCCACGATGGAGAGTCGCTGCCCTTGGGCAAGCCAGTACAAATTCGCCAACATGTTGGAGTTCGGGAACCTCATCGCGTTGTCTGACGCTGTCCTCGGACACAAGTTCCTGAACCATATGCGCGGAGCACTCGGCTGCATTAGCCGCCATTTCAGCCGCCTCGAGTGCCACTACGTCAGGTCGTCGCCACGAACTTGGGGAGGCTCGCGGAAACAAGAGTTGGTGGACTGCGCTCGTCACTGCTCGTTCCTGGACCAATACCCGCTCTGGTGCCCCGGGAATTCTTCACAAGTTGTGTCATACTGTTGTGTGCGATTGAAAGTGTCCGGGTCTGATTTCGCCAAAGTTTTATGTGTCGCTGCGTAAACAAGAGCAGAAAACTCGTCGATGCAGTTGTGCTTGTATCACGCAACGAGGTGGTAATTGAGGGGTCCAAATTCGTGCCGACGTGCGGGCCTGAACGTGTAGATGGGTGGCGAGATTTGGTTATAGCAGGGCCGGTCCAAAACTTTTCGTTGCATCATGAGGTCGAGGAGAAAGTGTCCAATACACGGGACTGTATAGGGAATTCCTTAGCACGACCGGGAGTGTTTGTCAGGATGAAATACATGTCCTTCTTTTCGGAGAGTGCATCAGTCGACGAACGGCAGATCCACGTGTACGGATCATCAATGAATGCTTTGTATGGCTTCGGTACACGACCTCGTCCCTGGGGAACCCCGAATGTCACTAGATCTGGACGTGTGGTCAGACTTAAGTGAGAGTTCACTCGCACTTTGCTTAAGTGAGGGTTAACTCGCACGTAAGTGAGAGTTCACTCGCACTTTGCTTAAGTGAGGGTTAACTCGCACGTAAGTGAGAGTTCACTCGCACTTTGATTGAGTGACAAGCTTGTCGATATGTAGTGCGGGCGTGACGGTTGAGTGTTGGCCGCACCAGGGGACTTATCATTGGACAACTTTATTTACGACGGTCTACACGTCCGTTTGTGTCATTTGTGTGTCCGTGATGTGTAGGGAGCGTAATGTCATCGAGACCTTCAACAAGCGTCAGCGTGAGTCCCGAGACGCACATGCGCTTGAGTCCCGAGAAGCACATGTGCTTGAGTCCCGAGAAGCACATGCGCTTGGCAAAATCGTTTTCACCTTGTGCAACATCGGTGCGGCATCATGACGGTCAAACGTGGATCGACGAAGCAGCCAAGGAGGACTTGACTTCGACGAGGACCCATGGATATCCGTCAAACCGTATATGAACCGGCATCTCGACGAATGGAACGATAATGATTGGAAGGCGATGGAGCATGCCTGCCCTTGGGCAAGCCATTACAAGTTTGCCAACATGTTAGAGTTCGGGAACCTCATTCCACTGCCTGATGGTGTCCTGGACGATAAGGGTAAGCCGATCCGCTACAGATCCATTACAAGCCATTACAAGTTTGCCAACATGTTAGAGTTCGAAAGACCCTGGACGATAAGGGTAAACCGATCCGCTACCGTACCAGCTTCAGCCGTCGCATCGGCTGCGAGTACATCACATCTTCGCCACGAACTTGGGGAAGTTCGCAGAAACAAGAGTTGGTAAACTGCGCTCGTCATTGTTCATTCTTGGAACACTACCCACCCCGTTATCCAGGGACTTCTCCACAAGCTCTATCGTACTGTTGTGTGCGGTTGACGGATGACGGATGTCCTTTCGCCAGAGTGCTATGTGTGGCTTCTTCAAGCAAAAGTAGGAAACTTGTGGATGCGGTTGTGCTCGTGGCACGGAACAAGCTAGTGATTCAGGGATCCAAGTTCAAGGCGGTCATGTCTCGCCCAGATGTAGATGGGCGGTCAGACTTAGTGAGAGGAGGTCGGGTCAGATGTTTATCATTGTGGCATGAGGTGGAAGAGAAAGTGTCCAACATACGAGACTGTATAGGGAATTCCTTAGAATGATCAGGAGGGTTTGTCAGGATGAAATACATATCCGTGTTTTCGGAGAATGCAATTGTCCATGAACCGGAGAGCCACGTATATTGATCATCTATGAATGTCATGTATGGTTTCGGTTCACGACCTCGTCCACGAGAAACCGTGTATGTCACAAGATACGGACGTGTGGTCAGACCTTGTGCTTAAAGGCGATTGTAATTCTAATGAACTCTTCTGGTTTTACAGCTATCTTGTGCTGTGTCGCGATGTTACGTCGTCTTGCGATGTCGTGTCGTGCACTTCTATGACCTTGTGTTTAAGGGGAAACATGTTAAAATACAATCTTGTAGAACATGATGTGCATGTGCACCTTGTAATGGTGGATATGCAGACAATCACACGTTGCCTCTCGCACCTATTGCAACTATTGTCTCTCGCACCTCTACCTACTACTTCATACACGTTGCCTCTGACACCTATTGCAACGCCTCTCAAACCTCTATCTACTCCTTGTTTTTTGCTTCGAACGTTTTTCCGGAAACAACCCCTGTCTACTTTGCAATGTGCGGTTCAGTGGTTTGAACATTTCTCGCAACTCTGCGTGCGCTGTTTCCATTTACGATGGTGCAGTGTTAGGAAAAGACTATGCAAGTTGCGAGTGTTTCCATTTGCGGTGACAAGAGTAAATGTTCTGAATGGATGTTATGTATCTTGTCCATGCAAAGAAATGACACGAGTGTTTTGATCTCCGATGTTCATGCCAATGTCTTACAATCTTATACATGCTCATGTCAAGGAGGGGATCGATATTTGCGATGACAAGAGTGAATGTAAGGAATCTATGTTATTGATTTGTCCATGCAAATGACAAACCAGCATCCATGTTGTATCACCGCGCTGATGGTGTGCGTTCATGTTGTCCATGCAAATGTGGTGTGTACCCCGAGTAATCCGCTAGTTGTCCATGCAAATGTCCAAGAACTGTGCTATTGACAATCGGCATCGAGAGCGAACGACTGTTTGCCACTTCCTTAAGGTGCTCTGTCGAACACCACTAACTCCCGAATCATTTGGTGTTCAACTACTATCTGTGAACCGGAGAAGGAGGTCCTTCCGGGAAGATAAATGGTGGACACATTTGTTGCAGGGGTACTGACGGACAACTTGCCAAATATCGTGCACCTGGCTGGGTGTTCCGCCCGACCACAATTGACAGGTTCAGTCCTTCAACTTGCAAGGTGTCGGGCGCCGGACCCCTGACCTTTTATGGAAAATAGGCACCACATACCCAACACGATGCCCTTTTGAATCGTGTACTGTCTGTCACAGCAACACTAAGTCAGTGGTGTGCGTTCATGTTGTTCATCTAAATGAGAGTTCACTCCGACTTGTGGTGTGTACCCCGGCAACACCACAAGCAATGTCCAAGAACTGCTAACCTGCGGGATCTGGAGTTCAATTCTGTTTCTCGAGTGCGAAACTCTGCTCGAAACATATCCGAATCCAACAGGAAGTCCCACCACAGACCATCAAACCTTCCCCCGGTGGCGGACTTCAGCATTCAAGACTGCCCAACAACTGCTAACCTGCGGCAAGCAAATCCACACCCAGCATCAAGGTTCCCTTAGAGTGCGTGGCCATCCGCACGTCGACTGTTTGACACTTGTTGAAGGTGCTCAGTCACCAAACCGATATCTGCTCTGTCAATGCCTTTCCGAGTTAAAGCAAGGAGCGCTCTCTCTCTCTCTCTCTCTCTCTCTCTCTCTCTCTCTCTCTCTCTCTCTCTCTCTCTCT
>BFEA01000389.1:1138743-1149964 GCA_003427395.1 Chara braunii | reverse complement strand
AGGCACCACATACCCAACACGATGCCCTTTTGAATCGTGTACTGTCTGTCACAGCAACACTAAGCCAGGACAACATTGTCAAGGTGTCATACAAAGAGCCCCTGCCCTTTTTTACACTGTGTTAATTCGCATTTAATAACGACTATTCATGTATGAAGGGCTCAAAACGCCCCGCTGCAACATTTGTCATGTCAACACCTCATATACTGACCATTTGAAATGTCACATGATGCCCTATTGGGCCATGTACTGAGTGTTTATTTGCAGTCGAAATAGTTCACTTTTTGACAAAAAGTTCATTTTTTACGAAATGTGTATTAATTAAGAAAAAAAAAATACGTTATGCTGAATATAAACTGAGTAAAGTATGTCTTAGTCTGTGTAGAATCGTGTTCCGGTTCGGTCACCGAACCCGTACGTTCATGACCGAACGAGAACGCGCACCAACACCCTCCGAACGCGAACATAAAAAAAAAAAAATCAATCTAAAAAAAATCTAAAAAATAATAAATCTTATGAAAAATAATAATACAGATAACTTTTGTCTGGGAGGGATGCTAAAATTCGTAACCAGAGTCGATTTAGAAATTAGAAAAATACAATACATTATGCTGAATATAAACTAAGTAAAATATGTCTTAGTCTGTGTAGAATCATGTTCCGGTTCGGTCACCGAACCTGTTCGTTCGTGACCGAACGAGAACGCGCACCAACACCCTCCGAACGCGAACATTAAAAAAAAAAAATCAATCTAAAAAAAATCTAAAAAAAAAAAATGTTATGAAAAATAATAATACAGATAACTTTCGTAACTAGACTCAAGTTAAAAATAAAAAAACTTTTTTTTTTTTTTTTTTTTTTTTTTAATATGTTCGGTCGAACACGTTCGGCAGGCGTTCGGCCGAACACCCGAACACATTCGAACATTGAGAAAATCTCCGAACATGTTCGGTGTGCTACACAGGTCTTCGCGTTAGATCAAAAATTTCTACCAAACTTATACGTTTCTCGACCTTTTTACTAAGATGAAGTAAAGTATCTGTTATGATTAGTTTAATATCTTATCCGAAGTCCATCATACCACACTGAAAAATAAAAAGAAGAAAAGAATTTACGAAATTTGAAATAAAAATAATTAAAAAATATATAATTAAAATCAGGGTCACCAGCCCGTATGTACGGAGGTCCCCGGGCAAACCTCCGTACGTACAAGCGTTCGGGGTTCCGTACGGGGTCCGAACCCGATGGCGTTTGGCTCCCGCCAAAAAATATTTCGAGGCCTAAAAATAACTATTGTTTTCTGATTTTTTTTTGTGAGTTCTTTATGACGTGAGGTACATGCCTGTGAAATTTCAAGTCATTTATCTGAGCCAAATAAGAATTAAAAATCGACAAAGTTGGCGGTGTCAAAATTTGCTCACCCACGTATTGTTTTAATGTTTTTCACTTTTTACTTTTGTTTTTCACTTTAGTTTGGGGTTTAAACAATTTTATTATTTTTTTTAACTTTTGTAGTGGGTTTTGTATGATGTGAAGTACACATCTGTAAATTTTCAGGGCATTTAGCTGTACGAAAAACAAATTAAAAATCGCCTAAGATGACGGTGTCGAAAACATGCTCTCGCATTCACTAAATTTAATTATCTTTTTATTTGTATTTATTTTTATTATTAGTATTATTTTCAATATTTTATTTTTATTTCCAATTTGGTAAGGAATTCGGATGTAATGCTCTGGCAAATCTTGTTAAATTTATTTTTCTCCATAACATATCGTTTTTTCAGATGTTTTTGATGAATTGTTTTTTTTTTTTTTTTTTTGGTCCGCGTTCGGCCCGAACGGCCGAACGCATCCCCAAGGGGTCCCATACGTTCGGGCGTTCGGGTTCGGGAGTTCGGCCCATCCCGAACGCCGGTTACCCTGATTAAAATGATAAAAAAATTAAAATCATTGAATGGGTAGACACGTGTTTTACACCGCTATCTTTGGCCTTTTTTTTTCTTGGCTTGGTAAAATGCCCGGAAATTTTATAGATCTGTATGTTATGTGATCCTAAACTCGTTAATTATTATTATTTTTAATAATAAAACAGACAATTGTTTAGGCCCCCGAAATAAAGTGCAAAAAAAGTGAGAGGAAAAAAAAAACAAATTAGTGAATGAACGAGCACTTTTTTATTTTGGTGACTTTTTTTTTTTTTTTGGCTCAATAAAATACCTTCAAAATTTAAATGTATGTACCTTATTCCTAGGAAGATTTTCATGACCGGCTGGTTTGGACCGACCGGTCACTTGGCATGATGCCCTTGGGGGTCTGACGCTGGGGATACCCTGACGTAGGTAAAAACTAATATTTATAATAAAAAAATCGTGGTGGTTTTTTTTTGCCTTCTTACAGAGGAACCAAAACCCGGGGTCTTTTCATTTTTTGAATGTTGGCTTTAAACCACCACTTCCCTCGTCGTCTAAAATTAGCGGGGCCTTTAGCAAAGATCCATGAGGGCTACCGATAGCACAGTGGGGGGAACTGGCAGCGTGGCAAAATTTAAAATTAAGTTGAATTTCCCCCGCAGTTTATTTTGCTGCTAAAATAATTTAAAAAAAAAAAACAAATTCCTATAAATATCACGACAAAATCTATGGACTATCGAATTTTCAGAGTTGTTGAGTCATGCTTTTTAGCGTAAAAAATCACAAAAGTTGGGTTACTTTTCCGTTGGCAAAGACGTTCTGGAGTGGCAAAAATGGAAAATGCGACGAAACGGCTCAGAATTTATTTCATGGTCTAAAGTTTTTTTTTTTTTTTTTTTCATATTGTTTCTTAAGAGATCACAACGAAATCTGCAGGATCTCAAATGTCAGATTGCTTCGCCAATTATTCTGAGCGTGAAAAATCGTCGAAGTTCACGCTTGAAAATTTTAGGACCGAACCCACATGCGCCTACCAATTGCCGCCCCCTCTAAGAACCCGGTCTGTAAGGCCGGGAAAAACGAATTTAGGCCGGTGGTGGTAGTGCTGGTTTAACAGGGGAGCAAGGGGGGTATAAATTCTTTTGAAAGGGGCTAAATGGGTTGAAACGGAAGGATGTCTTGGTGTGATTCATTTTTTTTTTATCTTCAGTTCCGTGAGAAATACTGATGTGTCCCACGGCCAAAAGTTGTTTCTATTGCAGTTCTACACAACATATTTGCTTTCCTGAGTTTTTGTGATTTTTTTTTTTTTTTTTTTTTTTTTGTGGGGCAGCCTGGGCCCGAACACCGTGAGGTCCAGACCACGACAAGACTGCGAACACCCGAACATTCGAAAAAATAACCCAAGGTCCCCGACCCCCGTAACCTTGCATACCCGAAAGGTTACGACAGAAGGATCACTAAGGACAACATTCCAAGAAAAAAAGTACTCAGCATCTGCATTCACAAACAACAAATTGAACTAGAACGATACAACTTGACTAAGTAGTGAGAGGGCGAGAGATGGTGAAAGATACAAATTTTTGAAGTTGTTCAATAATAAGCATCATGTCACCTTTTTCATTGAACGGTGTCGGGGCAGAAACCCTTACAGGCTCACCGTTCTATCAAATAAACTGACAAGGCGCCGGTGAGCGAGAGAAGGACAGACCGAAGATAATCCGGCATGGGTATCCTAGCCGTGTATACACGTTTCCTTTTTTTTTTTTATCGGGTATTGACGTCGCGCCTTTTTGTTTCTAAATCTGTTACTTGAACTCTAGAGTTGGGCACCCAAGTGACTTTCGAAAGGGCAGTTGACGCTACGAAGGCATACCGCAGCAGGAACCACCGAAGGAAGGAAGTCGCGATGACGGGGACGTATGGGGCTACCATTCCCCTCCGTCCCCACCATCGAAGCGTCACACGACGACCTAAACAAAAGGTTGTATCGGCCACGCGATTCAGGGTCCATCGAACGAAAAGATCGACGTTAGAAGTGGCGTGGCTGCGACATAGGAAAAAGGAAATGTAAGGGGGCTCGAGTTAAAGGCCTATCAGAAAAGATTATCGAAGAGAACCTACCCTATCGTAACACGTGTAGGACTTAAACCCCCTCCTACGGTGTGCGTGCGCGCCATGCCATTCAACTAGGCTAAGCGACTGTCCAATAATATGAGAAGGAGCTGTGGAAATAGGCACGACCGGACCAATCATTCCCCGTCGCTCCTACCGACAGGACAATGCGTGACAAACTAAAGAAAAAGGGGTATCGGCCGCCCAATTAGGAGCTTGAAGTTTGAAGACAACCACGTCAGACATGGCTCGAAGGAGGCGTGATAATGGGGAAACCTAAAGGCTCAAGTTAGGAATTTGTCCGGCAAAAACTGCGGGTGAAAACATACCCTATCAGAACCTTGATAAGGCTAATCCCATGACTATGACATGCATGTGTGCTGTACCTTTCCACGAAGTCAGACACCTACCTTGGATGGCGCGGAAAAAACAGTGTGTGAAGAAAAAAGTGCCTCAGAGACGCTGGTGAGCTACCCAGCATATGCCCTTCTTATAGGAATGACGCTCCTACCTATACCATCGTAGGATCTAGCCCTGTAGGTTCGGAGATGGGAAAGCGAAAAGCAGACATAGGGTTCTATTCTCATTACCTCCGACCACGGAGCGCGAAGGGAGGATGCCTAAAAGGGGCTGGTGGGGCGCCCCTCCTACACCTCAAGTATTAGCGGTGCTCCTACCTTTGTCGTAGTAGGAGCTAACCCGATAGGTTTCAGGGGCAGACTGACAAGCGGGATCCTTGGAAGGCACAAAGGCAGGCGTGAGGCACACCTGGCAGCTCCTCCGTTGAAAGCCCCACTCCTCAACGTCTCTGCTATTCGTGTGCAAGCAACGAGAGCACAAATTGCGAGTGTGTGCGTGATCTAAGTACGCTTGTCTAGTCTATGCCCAACCTAGGCAGTTCCGTTCGCTTTTATACAACGTCATTCGCTCGTAGCAGTCACCGAAGTTTGAGGTCTGCCGCGATCCTGCAGTCATGTGCTCGGACGGGGTGGCCCTGAGCGAGTCACAACAGGCTCGTCCCTTTTGGCCCCAACAGCTCTTTTCGGCCCAAATCCTGTTACGTTCCTGGGGATAAATTAGCACGACCTAACTCGAGGCGTTTTCGACTTGTTTCAGACCGGCAATGCCGGTCAGCTTCATGCTCTGTGGCGGCCAGGGGGAGCAAGTTTTCTTTCTATTTTTAATTGAGCAGTACTTGTACACTCAGATCGTGTGTGTGGCCACTGGTCTCTGAACTCGAGGGTACAGAATGAAGGCAAGTGGGACGTGCCCCCGGTTCTTTCGTCTCAGACTGGAGGATGACATGGAATATGGGCATGATCTCTGAAGCAACACATTTCTCTCTGCAATTGGTCCAAAAGAAGAAGGAAAATGAAAGCTCACACGGAACAGTATTTCTCAGCAGTGTTTGGCTTGAGAGTCATGATCAACTTGTTCCAAAAAAGAAATCACAAAACGAGAAAAAAACATATCCCAGGCGACTCGCCAAAGTCAACCATTGCCCACGTCTCGTGACGACAGGAGTAGACAAATCTTTCCTGCTGAGATATTTGAATCCAGCCCAGCGAGGTTTAAATTTATAAAACGTCCGCAGTGGCGGCACCACCGAAACTACAAACCTTCAGCTCTTGCGGCTCGGTTCATGCTCTCGAGACAAAAAACATAGCTGTCATAGGGGGAGACCACAGTCCGGAGCCTATGCTCCCACCTAAGCACGTATGTACTATTCAACTTTCCCTGAAAAAGTCGATTTCTCATAGTCGCCCCCAGAAATCCAATTAGTCCACACGTTGAAATAGTACTCATGTATGTTCTGTTCAAACAGTACGCACGTTTGTTCTATTCGAACAGATGGGTGTTATGTTAAATAGAACACATGTTTTCCAGGTGCAGGCCCTGCAGTATTCCGCCCTCTCTCTCTCTCCCTCTCTCTCTCTCTCTCTCTCTCTCTCTCTCTCTCTCTCTCTCTCTCTCTCTCTCTCTCTCTCTCTCTCTCTCTCTCTCNTCTCTCTCTCTCTCTCTCTCTCTCTCTCTCTCTCTCTCTCTCTCTCTCTCTCTCTCTCTCTCTCTCTCTCTCTCTCTCTCTCTCTCTGTGTCTTACCTGAAGGTCCTGTGTGCGGGAAGACAGGAGCTCTCTCTCTCTCTCTCTCTCTCTCTCTCTCTCTCTCTCTCTCTCTCTCTCTCTCTGTGTGTGTGTGCACATACTTTTTTTATTTTTTGGGCGGGAGGAGGAGCATTTTCGAAAGTTGATACCCTATATTTGTAGCATAACGCGCGTGTGTTGTATATGAATACAACACACCCCATCCGTATTATTCGAAAATAACGCACACACGTTTTGTTCGGGGGAAGACTGTAGACATGGCTTCAAGTACACTACCTCTAGAGGAACTCAGCCACACGCCCGGCAGTGACTCCGACCCGAAGCGGATGCGCGTGAAGCACGCCACTGCAGTGCTAAAATCGATTCCCCCCCCCCATTTCACAGCATACTCGCACCACAGGGCTTTTTGCTTATCTCCGGATACAATTGCCCGGTAGGATCTCAATTGTGGTCAGACATATTCAAGATAGTACTACTGTGAGTACGCCATGAGATTCCCATCCTCCACTGCTATGGTGCACTTTCACAAGCCATCCGCCAATCGGGCCGACAGACGTTCTGAAACTGGCCGGGAGACAAGAGGTCGACAAGTGGCCCACAGAGGCCCACAGAGGCTTGGTTATGTTCTTTCTTCCATACAACAGTAGTGTTAAGGTCTACCTAACCTCAAAGGCGCTAAGGTACGTGCATTTGGCAGGTCCTTAGCTAATGAGACCGTGACGAGGAAAAGTTGGATTGCTGACTTTGGAATGGAAACAACTCAAAACTGAAATGGGAATTGGGCACAAATTGACTGTTATCATTAATGTTTGTGGGGATCATTGACGACTATCTTATCTTTGCATCGTCTTGGAGACCTAAAATGTGTCCCTGATCTTGACTCAGATTTGATTTTGCAAAAGAGAAGAAAAAAGACAAACAGGAAAATAAAAGATTTTGCATTTGGAAGTGGCTCCTGCGTGGCAGAACGAAACTGTAGACTGAGCACAGAGCAAAAGAAGGTGGGTGCCAGTGTCCGTGCCAGACTGCCACTTGCTGCATCAGGAGCTTCACTTATTTTTGCCGTCTGTGTCAGACTGTCAGTGACCGCCCGCACAGAAGTACAGGTATGTTGCTGACCTATTTTGTTTGGAATCGGCATGCACGGGGCAAATAAAAGTGAATTCACTGATGGACACAAATGTCTTGTGATGGCCAAGAAGACACTGCCACGCTAGCCAAGAAGTATTGTAGCTCATTCATTCTTTTCTTTGAAGTTTTCCATTTGTTCTCCGTCTGGACCCGAATTCAGGGTTGTAATTGGACAGCTCATAGGCGTACCACCTGTGTAGCGGAGCTATGGTTGGCCTGTGAGACAAGCCCCTTGGCCTGCTGTCACATGCCTGTGTTGTATTTGGGGTAGTCCAGTCCAGGACGGTACCTCTGTGGGTACCAGCCAGTCCAGTCCAGTCCAGTCAGTCCGCTGCGGTATACCCCAGCCAGAGTCTGTACTTGGATCATTCTATATTCACACAGGAGATGATTGGTAGAAAGAGCCCACGCCAAAACCTTTCCGGTTTTGGGACTGAAAGCCGGTCGTTTGGTACTACCGGCCCAAACCGTCTTCAGCCTGGGTGAAAGGCGCCTTCGCGCCGTGGCCACAGCTCCCTGGGCCTGTTCTTACCGGTTCAAGAATTTGGCGCTCTTTTTGCACCAGATTCATGAACCAGTAGGGCCCTTCCATTTCAAAATCCTGTACGTGGGCCTCATTCGATACTTCAGGAGTACCACCGTCGGCCTCTTTTACATCAAAATGAATCTGGCGCTGTTATGCGCCAGATTCATGATCCGGTAGGGCTCTTGGAGCTACGTGTGGGCCTGTAGTACCCCACATGGAAGTGATTGGGCCCGTAGTACCAAGCGGCTGAGTTTCGGGCACCCAAAACCGAAATGGTTTAGGCGTGGGCGCTTTCTACCGATTATCCCTTCACACAGTTTGGAGTACGTGCGTTGGAGTCTTGCGTGGGAGCTGCGCTGTGTCATCTTGCACCACCCTCATCCTCCATCTCCATCTCTATCCCAGGCGGAGTACCACACCTGGTGGGTCCGCCACATTGGTATCAGAGCGGGATTGATCCTTGATTCCGACCTCCCACCCTGGTGATCCCGCTGTCTCGTAGCGGACGGCGCAGTACTTTCCCCTTCGGGAAAGTACTGTAGAAGATCCACCCGCCATTATTACTGGCGCTACGGAGCTGCAGCATCTCATAGGTGCAAAGACAGCCAACTGCCATCATTGCGGGCGGCAGTACCGGCTGCACACCGTTTCATTTTTCTGCGTGTGCAAAAGGGCCAAAGCTCTTTGTTTTCAAGATCCGGCAGTCCCACTGGCGGCACCGTCGGATGTCGGCAGCGGGAAAATTCCGCGTGACGGCAATCACGCATTTTGCAGCGGGCGGGTTTTTTAAACCCGGGCAGGCGGCGGACGAAGACAGTACGGGGCAGCGTGTTTACCATTGTGCCAAGTGGCGCAGGCGGCTGGAACGGACGAAAGCAACTATTTGCCCCCTCCCCCCCCCTCACGTTTCAACAGAGTTGAAGGCTAAGTTTCAGCGGGGGTAGGATGAGTTTTGGGGGCGCGTCTCGGGTTTCCGAGGATTGAGGGATGCAAGGGAATGATCCCCCCCCTCCAACCACATTTCGATGGAGTTGAAGGCCAGGTTTCAGTGGGGGTAGGATCAGTTTGGGGAGCGATTGTTGGGTTTCCGAGGATTGAAGGAAGCAAGTGAACGGTTTGCCTCCCTCCCTCCTCCAGGTTTCGAAGGTGCTGAAGGTCGGGTCGAGCCGGCACGGGTTGAAGACCACCCTGATCAAGGGGATGCTCTACACTGGTGAGGGTCTGCTCACACAGCACACCCTGATCTCCAGTATCGCTGCTAGCGGCTGATCAAGATCTCAGCCCCCTCCCTCGCATAGGACTAGTGAGTTCTCCGCTTCAACATGATGTGTGGCAAAGAGGGTTTTTTTGTCGAAAGAAGGAATGTCGAGAAGTTCCTGACATATAAACATTGGTGTGGCGAGGCCCTTTGTTGTTTTTTTCCCTTTCCATGTCTGACACCACCTTTATTTATTTTTTCCTTCCAGGTCTGACACCACTGCTGCTCCATGCAATTGTGACAAATGGCCTGAGACCGACACTTTCATTGCATATTCCAAAGTGGCGCCTGTTTTCTTTGGTGGAGCATGCTTTTTTTTTCGTGTATTAGAAACTCAAAGTTGACATCAACGCATTCCCCGTGACACCACAGACAACGGTCGGCCCATGCAATTATGACAACCGGCCTACTTTCGTTTCATATTCGAACTCGACAACTATTTTCTTTGCTGGCATTTGCTTTTTTTTGCACATTAGAAACTCACAGCTGACATGACGGGTGACCCCCCGAGTAGCATTGAGCAGAGACTGCTGATGTTCGTAGGGGGAGGGGACCGGAGGGGAAACAAAGCAACTGGCCCATGGAAGAAGCTATGTCTTATGCTAGAAGCTGACCCCTGGCCCGTACCGCCCACCCGTTGTACCAGGCAGGGTTGTCGATCCCCGCCCGCGGGGCCCCAGCCATGGTGCGGGGGTCCAGGGGTGGGCACCCCCGACCCCGGCTCCTGAACCCCCCCCTTTTTGAAGAAGTCAGAAAGGAGAAAAGGAAAGGAAGAAAATGAAACCCCCCCCCCCCCCCCCCCCCCCCCCCCCCCCCCCCCAAAAAAAAAAAAAAACCCAAAAAAAAAAAACCCAAAAAAAAGAAAACCCAACAAAAAAAAACAAGGGGTGTGTGCGTCCGCCCCGCTGCCCCTGGCATGTTTTGCTTGTTGCAGAAAAAGGCCCCAGTCGGGGCCCCGCGCCCGGGGTCACAACCACCCCAAGCGGGGGCCAGGTCGGCCGGGCGTGGGGGCGGGGATGCTCTGCCAGGCGGCGGCAGCGGGCATCCCCGGGTGCGAAGGCGGGTCCGAATGTCTCTGTGTGACGCCCAACCTCATGCCCTGTGCGACTTCCTGATCGGAGTGGGATGGGGGCCCGGAAGTGCGAAAAGGGGTGTGCCAAGGATTTTAGGAAAATGGGGGCGAAGTCTCAGGTCGGAACTGAGATCTTCTATGGTAAGCTCTAGGGGTATCTATGCAAGATGGCAAGCGCAGGTAGGGAATGTCATTTAAGGCTCGCCCGATGTCTCACTGACAAACGCGCTCGCGCCCTGTTCGATAGGGAAATTCCGGGAGTTTGGCTCTGGGGCGTGTAGAGAAGTGCGTGGGCTCCCAATATTCTATGAATTCCCGGTCTCTCAAACACTCCTGATCGGTAACATGAAAAGGAGTTTCAGCATTCATACTGTAGGTCTAGCAGATCCCTTGTCATTCGGGAGGGGAGTCGTAGGCAGGTTTTGCAGACACGCGTGTAAATGGCGGCCCTCGGAGTCGAGCTTACACATGTGTGCACAAGGCCTGTGGGTTATTATCCGAGAATGGGTTCGGTCGGGTGTGCCTAAGGGAATACATTTATACATCTAACATGCCCGTGTACTTTCCCTTCAAAACACCCATATGTTGTTACATGGGCGTATAGTCGGCAAAGATCGCGCAACCAACGGTCGATCGATCATTCTGATTGCCAGTTCAAACGGACCAAAATACGTATTTCCTCTAAGGCTCGTCATCCATGCATTGGTCGAAATTCAGAGGTTGGGGGCGGGCACATGGTCAGTTAGACGACTTTCTAGTGTATATTGCAAAAGAAGGAGAAGAATGGGAAATCGACAAGAGTGCATGCATCACAACACTCCAGCCAACTCGACCATTCATTCACACCGTTTTGGCCCAAAACGCGCCGAAATTGGACACAGACGATTATCATACTCAACTCGACAAGCTCGTCGGAAAGGAAAAAAAATCAGATCACTCATCAGGTACCCAAAAGAAAGAAAATCCGAGTTAGCCACAAACAAAAGATTGCTGGCGCCAATTGTCAAAATTACACAGATGAGGGGAGAAGAGACACCATCCCAACATGCCCTCTCTCTCTCTCTCTCTCTCTCTCTCTCTCTCTCTCTCTCTCTCTCTCTCTCTC
>BFEA01000389.1:1121430-1135113 GCA_003427395.1 Chara braunii | reverse complement strand
GTGTGTGTGCGTGTGTGTATGTGTGTGTGAGAGATAGATAGATAGATAGATAGATAGATAGATAGATAGATAGATAGATAGATAGAGAGAGAGAGAGAGAGAGAGAGAGAGAGAGAAAGAGAGAGAGAGAGGACAGCAGGTAAGTCTTCAACCGCGAAGCCAAGCTCATGGTACTTCCATGGATCCGATGACCAAAATCGGATGAATCTACAGCTAAAACATGGAAATATACACTGCCACACCTTTTTTTCTTTTTTTTTTGAAGAAATGGTCCGCCATGTGCTCACCACGGTGGGTGGGTCGCATTCGAATAAATCGCGCCACGTGGCACGCAAGGCGTTTGAGGGCGTTTGGGCGAACGCGTTCAGCGCGTTCAAACTGCTACATAGACAGTCACAAAGAGATGGTGCGTTCTATTCGGGGGATGGGTGGCAGAGGTAGAGAATTTGCAATTTATACAGACCTCTGCGTGGCCACAACGTTTGTCCATGTGGCCGCCAAAACAGATCTCCGCCTGTGTATGTCCACGTGGCAGTCTCATCACACGGGTAAGCTGCCACAGTACATGTCCACGTGGTCGCAGCTCACATGTCCCACACGCGGTCACAGCACTGCTGTCGACGTCACCACATTTCAGATGTCCACGTGGCCGTGTGGACGTGTGTTGTCCACACGGCCATAGAATGGACACGTCATATTTTTGTTTTTTTGTTTTCACAGAATCAGATGGCCCTAACAGAAAAAAGAAAAAAATACCGCCAATGATTGCTCGAAGATTGCACTATTACCAACGGGCCTAGCACAGCTAGTACACACCCCCATGTGAATTGCTGAAATGCAGACCAAATTTCGAAACCAGATGCAGTCAGAGGAAGGGATCAAACAATTGTTTAATCTGAATTAACTGGTGCCGGTCAGTTCGATGATGATATCTCAAGGCCGTCACCTTTATAAAAAAAAAGGAAGTGAAAAAAGGGGGAAAAAAAAAACAGGCGAAATTGCACGATTTTGGCTGCTGCCATGTTCCTTCTCCCCCCGCCTGATCACGATGAATGTATATAGGCTATGTTCCCGGTCGGATCTGTACGTGCGCTTGTGTTCTGGGGAAGATGCTCCCGTCTTCACCAGAGCAGAACGCACTGCCATTATCAGAGAGCTGTAATTACAGACTGAAAGTTGTTCCAAACACAGCTGTAATTTCAGTGCGTTCTATTCGGGGGAAGATGGTAGCAATGATATCGTGTGATTTTCTTTATCAACAGAGAGCACCTTGCAAGGACAAAGGGCGAGAGCCAAATGACAGCAATCCAAACCGCAACAGCACATTGAAAGGCAGATAGCACCAGCCGCCTTGCATCGAAAAAAAAACGACAAAAGGCCATGTATTTTTTCGGGATGATGCTTCTTATAGAAATGTACAACACACCAAGACTCATATTTGTGTCACACATTCATTCAGTACGTCATTGAGCATACTCGTTGACAAAGGGAACAGCCGGTAAGCATGGAATAAAGAATCCTTCATTATCTTGTATAAGATACCACTAATCAGATGGAAGGCGTGATATGATCGCCTTCATCGCCGGCCCCAAAAACAAATCTGGATGAGCCATTATAGAGGACAGATTAACTGTCAAATCGTGGTGTCAGGGTGCCCCACGGACAGTTCACCCAGAACTGCCCGGTAAACCGTAGGCAGAGAGAGAGAAGAGGACAACAAACGAGGGGCTGTGACAAACTGTTTCGTCGGAGTTATATATATATATATATATATATATATATATAAAGAGAAAGAGAGAGAGAGAAGGTCAGGCGTAATCGACCGTAGCGTCTTTCCCTCAGATTCTACCGAGGTGAGCCCTGACGAATCTGTACACTCCTCTCCCACCCCTCCGCTCACCCGCCAGGGCCGCCACCCTCAGTGCGAGATGGTGAACGGGGGTCTCAATTTTGCGGACACTGCCTCCATTGGAGATTGAAGATGAGCTGGAACTTGGTATCCTGGGAGTCGAGCGCCATCACAGCCTTCTGGCCCTCCACTCTCACCACCGTCTTGATATTCAGGTTGGGCGCGTTGTTGCACTCGCTCCAGACAAGCGTCAGGAAGTCGTCCGTGAACTCGAAGCTGCCAACCTTTGGGCCTTTGATTTTGCGCTCCACCATCGCCGTCCCCGTTTGTCCGGAGAAGTAGTAGTGCGTCTCGTAGATGCCGTCGGAGTTCTCGGCGATGTCAGCGAACCCGCGGCCCGTGGCCTGACCAATGGAGACGCTCCAGCCATCCGGGTAGTTCACAGAGAACGACATCTGGCAAGACTTCCTCTTGTCGGCGAGCGACCCGTCCGTGGTCGCAACCATCCCGCCGAACATGAAGGTGACAGTCTTGTAGTCGTTCGACAGCACCCAGTTGGTGTTGTCGTAATTGCAGCCGTTGCCTGCGTAGGTGACCCAACCGATGGTCACCTCAGTCGGAGTCTGCGCGCTCGCCAGAACTGCAGCAGCGATCAGCAAAAGAACGGCCGCAAGAACCACCTGACGCGCCATTGCCCTCGACCTCTGCCTCCAGTCCCCCTCAACAAGCTTCACGGTGCACAGAGAATTTGAGAGAAACTCGGTGCTCGGAAGACACAAAGGCCGGCGTGAGGCGCACCTGGCTGCTCCTCCGTTGAAAACCCCACTCCTCAACGTCTCTGCTATTCGTGTGCAAGCAACGAGAGCACAGATTGCGAGTGTGTGCGTGATCTAAGTACGCTTGTCTAGTGTATGCCCAACCCAGGCAGTTCCGTTCGCTTTTATACCCCAAGTCTTTCGCTCGTAGCAGTCACTTAAGTTTGAGGTAAGTTTGAGGTTCGCCTCTATCCAGCAGTCATGCGCTTGGACAGCGTGGCCCTGAGTGAGTCACAACAGGCTCGTCTCTTTCGGCCCCAACGGCTCTTTGCGGCCCAAATCCTGTTACGTTCCTGGGAAAAAAATAGCACGACCTAACTCGACGCGTTTTGACTTGTTTCAGACCGGCGATGCCAGGGGGAGCAAGTTTTCTTTCTATTTTTAATTGAGCAGTACTTGTACACTCAGATCTTGTGTGTGGCCACTGGTCTCTGAAGTTGAGGGTCCAGAATGATGGCAAGTGGGACGTGCCCCCGGTTCTTTCCTCTGGAGGATGACATGGAATATCAGCAATCTCTCTGAAGCGACACGCCTCTCTCTGCAATTGGTCCAAAAGAAGAAAGAAAATGAAAGCTCACACAGAACAGTATTTCTCGGGCGACTCGCCAAAGTCGACCATTGCCAACGCAGCAGGGGAAAGTCGGGCTGGGAAGCCTTGAGCAGCTTGAGCGTGGTGGAACATCCACGTCTCGTGACGACAGGAGTAGAAAAACCTTTCCTTGCGAGAGATTTTGAATCCAGCCCAGCGAGGTTTGAATTTTGAAACATCCGCTGCGGGGACACTACAGAAACTACGAACCTTACACCTCTTGCGGCTCGGTTCATGCTCTCGAGACAAAAAACATAGCTGTCATAGGGGGAGACCACAGTCGGGGGCCTATGCTCCCACCTACAGTCTTCCCCCGAGCAAAACGCACGTATGTACTATTCAACGTTCCCTGAAAAAGTAGATTTCTCATAGTCGCCACAAGAAATCCAATTAGTACGCACGTATGTTCTATTCGAATAGTATTCGTTCTATTCGAACCGACGGCTGTTCTGTTCAAATAGAACACATGCTGTGCCCTGCAGTATTCCGCCCTCTCTCTCTCTCTCTCTCTCTCTCTCTCTCTCTCTCTCTCTCTCTCTCTCTCTCTCTCTCTCTCNTCTCTCTCTCTCTCTCTCTCTCTCTCTCTCTCTCTCTCTCTCTCTCTCTCTCTCTCTCTCTCTGTGTGTGTGTGTGTGTGTGTGTGTGTCCTACCTGACGGTCCTGTTTGCGGGAAGACTGAAGATACTTGTAAGAGGCACATACTTTTTTTTTTTTGGGCAGAGGGTGGAGGAGCATTTTCGGAAGTTGATACCCTATATTCTAAGCATAACCAACGTGTGTTGTATACGAATACAACACACCCCGTGCGTTCTGTTAGCAAATAACGCACGTTTTGTTCGGGGGAAGACTGTAGACATGGCTTTAAGTACACTACAGCTAGAGGAACTCACCCACACGCCCGGCAGTGAGTCGGACCCGAAGAGGATGGCGCGTGAGTCGTGACGCACGCCACTACAGTGCGGAAATTGATTCGCCCCCCCCTTTCACATCATACTCACGCCACAGGGCCTTTTGCTTATCTTTGGACGCAATTGCCCGGTAGGATCTCAAATGTGGTCTGATACATTCAAGATAGTACTACTGTGAGTACGCCATGAAATTCCCATCCTCCACTGCTATGGTGCGCTATGACATGCCATCCGCCAATCGGGCTGACAGACGTTCTGAAACTGGCCGGAAGAGGTCGACAAGTGCCCCACAGAGGCTCGGTTATTGTCTTTCTTCCATACGACAGTAGTGTTAAGGTCTACCTAGCCTCAAAGGCCCTAAGGTACGTGCATTTGGCGGGTCTTCAGGTAATGAGACCGTGACGAGGAAAAGTTGGATTGCTGACGTTGGAATGGAAACAGCTCAAAACTGAAATGGGCATTGCGCACAAATTGACTGTCATCATCTTATCGTTGCATTGTCTTGGAGACCTAAAATGTGTACCTGATCTTGACTCAGATTTGATTTGCAAAACAGAAAAGAAAGACAAAAAAAAAAAAAAAGATTGTGCATCTGGAAGTGGCTCCTGCGTGGCAGAACTGAACTGTAGACTGAGCACAGAGTAAAAGGAGGTGGGTGCCCCACTGCCACTTGTTGCATCAGGAGCTTCCCATTTTTTTTGGGATAATTTCTAGAGAGAGCCCACACCAAAACCTTCCGGTTTTGGGCGCCTGAAACTCGGCCGCATGGTGCTACCCGCCCAAACCGTCTTCAGCCTGGGTGACAGGCGCCTTGGTGCCGTGGCCACATCTCCGTGGGCCTGTTTCTACCAGTTAAAGAATTTGGTGCTGTTCTTGCGCCAGATTCATGAACCGGTAGGGCCCTTCTTTTTCAAAATCCCGTACGCGGCCCTCATTGGATACATTGGCGTCTTTTGCATCAAAATGAATCTGGCGCTGTTATGTGCCAGATTCAAGATCCGGTACGGCCCTTGGAGCAACTTGTGCGCCTGTAGTACCCCACATGGAAGTCATTGGACCGGTAGGACCAAACGGCCGAGTTTCAGGTGCCCAAAACCGAAAGGTTTTGACGTGGGCGCTTTCTACCGATTATCCCCTCCTTTTTGTCATTCGTGGCAGTGACGGCCCGCACAGAAGTACAGGTACGTTGCTGACCTATTTTGTTTGGAAGCGACGTGCACGGCGCAAATAAAAGTGAAGTCCCTGATGGACACAACTGTCCTGTCATGGCCAAGAAGACACTCCCACGTTAGCCAAGAATTGCCAGATGGACATAAATGTCCTGAGTCATGGCCACGAAGACAGTGGATCCTTAGCGAAGCCGTACTGTAATACTGTAGCCCATTCTTTCTTTTTTGGAACTTGGAAGTTCATTTGTTCGAAGCCCAAACTTGAGTTCAAATCCAGATGGAGAACGAATGAACTCCCTAGAAAAGAAAGAAGGTAAAAGCTAAAAAACCTCCCCATGGAGAAACCTTTGTATTCATTTCACCCCAAATGGGGCAGAGGGTGTCACAGGCCCCAAAATGACTCTTCCTGTCATTTTTGCACCCTGGCTGGGCCCCTAATGCAAAATGGCACGAAAGTGTTTTACAGGCCCGAAGTGCAAAAATGAAGCCAAAGGTCATTTTGGGGCTTGCAGCACTTTCGAAATGAAGCAAGTACTCATCAAGTTTTACCTTGCCAACATCAATGAACATTCTTCATGAACCTTCAAACGAGAGTTCACATGTGAAAAAGCAGAAGCCAAGAGAAAAGCAGAAGGAAACAGGGAGGAAGCCGACTGGGAAGGAGAAAGGGAAGGGTAAGAGTGTTGGCGAGGGCAAGGAAGATGAGATGAAGAAATGGGTAGCAGAAAAATTCGGGGAGAGAGGAAGCGAAGCCAAGAGAAAAGCAGAAGGAAACAGGGAGGAAGCCGACTGGGAAGGAGAAGCCAAGAGAAAAGCAGAAGGAAACAGGGAGGAAACCGACTGGGAAGCGAAGGCAAGAGAAGGGGCTGGGGAGAGAGGAAGCGAAGCCAAGAGAAAAGCAGAAGGAAACTGGGAGGAAGCCGACTGGGAAGGAGAAAGGGAAGGGTAAGAGTGTTGACGAGGGCAAGGAAGATGAGATGAAGAAATGGGTAGCAGAAAAATTCGGTGGCTCACTGAAGATTTTGACTGAGAAACTAGAAGCGGTAGAAAGGAAGTCGAAGCTGCAGGAGAGTGAGGTGGAGGAGCTTAGAATGTTAAGAGCGGAGAAGGAACTAAGGGAGCTGAGGGAGAGCTCCAGCAATGAAAAAAGAAAGCGGGATTCGACTCCAGTCAGGCCGTGGGGGGGTAAGGTTAAGTCACGCAGGAGCCTACTAAAGAAAGTTGGGAGAAGTAAAACACATGCTCCCGTGGAGGTATCATCTGATGAAGGGAGCAAGGAAAAGGACGCTGTAGTCCAGAATTTGGAAGGGAAACTGCAGGACTCGAGTAGCAACATAGCTGAGGCATTAGTTTTGAAAGATCTAATCAGGGTGTTGCTGGCTGCAAAAGGTGAGGGCGCAAGTTGTGGAGGGGAGGAAAGGAAGGCTGAAGAAAGGAAGACTGGAAAGCCTGAACGGGGTGGTCCGACCGCGACGGCTATGGAGGCTCAGGTGGAATAGGAACCTGGGACTGCTGTAGAACCAGGGAAGGAGGAACTAGCACCTGGACTCTACTTCATGGGTCGTGTAGTATACTACGATGCTATGCACTACACGGAAATCCAGACCCTATGTAAGAAGAAGGGAATTGCTTACAAGAAGAAGGAAGCGGGGGTATGGGAGCTAGCAAGGTTGGACTTTGAAGTGCTGCAGAAGTTGGAGAAGCCCAAAGAAGAGGAGGTGGCTGCAAATACGACCAGTGAGGAGGATGGTGATGGATCGGAAGAAAGTTCTTAAGAGGAAAGAGAATCTAAAGATGATGACATTGCCGGGAATTGAACTAAGTTGAGCAAGCGATCTCTGCTGAGAGCTTGCAAGAAAGTGATTGCTTTATTAAATAAACTTGGGGGGGATGTTGCTCAAGAATGCGGCACAATTTTGAAGCTACTAGTTCTGGCTTTGTGTTTGAGAGGCGACTTAATGTGGGGAAAAACATATGTCAAATATTGGTTGAATCTTACCAAGGAACAAAGGGAGGGAATTTTGGATGCAAGAAACTGTGTTTATGTATTGATCTCCCCTTTCTTTAAGATAACTTATGTTGGTAAAACTGAGAGATCACTTCAAATCCGATGGCGATAACACATTAGAACTGCCTCCCTTAAGCATAAGCAGAAGGTGCACCGGTGGTTGGAAAAGGCTGTAACTTCTAATTATGTCTCCCTACCTATCTGATTTGGAGAAGGGAGCACTCTCATAAGGATGGAGAAATGTATTATTGAGAACTCTAATCCTGGTCTCAACACAAGAAAGGCAAAGAAGAAACCAGTAATAGAAGACCTAGGAAAAATAAAATGAATGTGGATATTGTAAATAGTGTGAGTTCTCCTTTATTGTTTAACTATCGACGGTTTGGCTTCCTCAAAGAGCCTAGCCTTTTGAAGATTTTAAAGAAAGTTGAAATTGAAAAATCGTGTGAACTCGAAAATGAGAAAGGGGAGAAGTGGTTGTATGTCTGGGGTGTGATCAAACTACTGTATGGTAATAGTATTGTGATGATAGGGGGACAGAGTATGATGTTGAAGGAAGCCAAGCATTCCATTCAGGAAGGGGGGACATGGATCATCACTGAATTAAGAAAGAACAAAAATAAGTGTGAAGAGGTGAAAAAGAAGGCTGTCATGATCCTAAGGGCTCCTTGGAAGAGAAAGGAGCTCTACAAAAAACGCCTGGAGGAACAGGTAGAAATTAACTCAGGCATAAAACTGTTGAATAATGTAAGAGGACGGCAGATCACACGAGGGATTATCACTAGAGTTGCGAAGAAGGTCCATGGGATTAATCCTAAGTATAGGGTCACTGTAAAGTTACCTTTTTGTGAATCTGTGAGCAAAGGGAAGGTGCAGTGCTACGTAAAGAACTGGCTGAAGAGTAGGATTGTCCCTACCGCACTATCAGACCTATTGGCTGGCAGGATGAGAATCGTATGGCTGAAGAGAAAGACCGTCGGTGAAATCATGCATAACCATCAACGTTTCGCAAGAGGAAAATGTTTGCCCTGCACTTGCGAAGCTTTTGACTTGCCCAAAGTGAATGGGCACGTTCAGGTGAGATTGGATGAGGTGGAGGGCATTCGTGACTTCGTCCTAAATGCAAAGAACATACCTTTTCCAGGTAGCCTAGTAACAGGACAAGAAGTTCATGTGGACTGTAAAAGGGCAATTGATCCGTTGAAGCTGATGGGATGCATTGATAAATCTGAAGTGATTCATGTAAAAAGAAGCGAATTTTGTACAAATGCAATTTCACCCGTGGTGGGCTGTAGCATTGAGTACGTGCTTGAAGTCAAGCAAGCCCTTAGTGGTCTCGTGCTATCACCATTGGATAGGAACCCTGGCGCCACTCTTGTGGAATGTCCTGTCCTATACGAAAAAGGAATGAACAAGATGTACAATGATAATGCGAACTATGAGAGAATCTTTGAAACAGAGAAGGTGGTTCTAAGTAACTCAAAAGACAAATATTTGGGTTTGAAACTCGGGAGGATTGTCAGGTGGGAGTCAAAAGGCAAGCTGCAACAGTCCTATATTCTCTCAAAAGACAAGGACTTGGAGAAAAAAAGGTCAATTGTGCCCTCCTTTTTTAGCCCAACATCGAGTGCAATAGGTTACCTGACTAAGTGTATGAACTTTCAAATAAAAAGAATCAAGGGAAGACATTTCAACATCAATGGGCCCAAGCAGTTGAAAGAAAAGATCAGCAGGGTAAATGAAAGGGCAAATGACGAGTACGGACTAAATTGCAGAATGGAGGTTCGTACATATGACGTAAAAGAGATGTTCACTAAACTACCACACCAAGAGATAATTAAAGCAGTCAATTGGTTGGTCTCCGAATTTCGGGACAAGGGGCATGATTGGATTCGGGTCAAAGTGAATGGAAAGAAGGCAACATTCGGAAAGTCACATGTTGATCTAGGATGAAAATCTATTCGAATGAGTGATCTCGTGACCCTAACTGAGTTTCAGATTGAGAATATCTACTTTTACTCGATGGATCAGATCCTGAAGCAGACAATTGGAATTCCTATGGAGGGAAGGGCTGACCCGCCATTGGCAAATGTATTATGCATTTTTTCGGAACAACAATTCATCTCCAGTCCGGGTACTGATGCCAAACATATCGACGGGAGCAGATTCATCGATGACCTACTACTGATTGGATGGTCTAATGCAAAGGAGGAGAATGGAGTAAACAGGATAAATAGGATTCTCGACAAGATTGGAGAATGCTACCACAGTGATTTGACTTTAGAACGGACAGACTGTGGAATTGGTGTCCTGGAATTCCTTGAAACGAGGTTGATCGTCATGGATGTGCCTGCCTAGATCCATAGTCTGCACAAGTTCAAAAACATCGATACAATCTGGGAGGGAAGAGAAGGGCACTTCAGAACTCTGAGGTGCTTTGATTCTTACGCCCCGAAGGTACAAAAATATGCAGCTGTCGCAAATGTGCTGAGCAGAATCATGGATAACACAAACACCAAGCTGACACTTTGGCTGAGCTTGATGACTTTCTTGAAAGAGACAAGGATGCTGAAGTACCCAGCTGAAGTACTTAAGGCTGGTCTAAGGAGAATGGCGAGAAGGACAAGTTCTGAGTTTGAGAAAGATCTGTTGCAAAAGATGTTAAGATGGATGGAATTAGTGGGAGGAGGGTGGGACACTGAAATGTCCTTGAGATCCTCTGTTGAAAAAAGGTGGGGCGGGGTCTGGCCTAAGAAGTAGCACTGGCGGGGACTGCCCTTTTGGGGATGAAATAGAGGGGGCACAAGATCGGGCCGAAAGCGAAAAAAAGCCCCCTGAAGTGGCATAGGCAAAAAAATGACATTTGGCCCGTGTTTTTGCGGATCGGAAACCTGGAGGATACAGGATCAGAAAGAAACAGTTGTGAGAGGGCAAAAAGTTGTTCGACTTTGAGATTAGCCGTCGCCCGGTAGTAGTTTTTCTATCCTAAGGTCGGCTATTACTGAGGTATTATTTTTGAATGTATTATTTTGAATGAACATAGTTTGGTTTTTTGGGTAGGTACGCGTAGTAGCCGTCGCTCTTCTGTGGGTAAACGGTGAATGCGTAGGAATAAAATGCACGAGTTGGGAGCTAGTTCTCCTCTTAGCCTGAGCAGCAGGACAGAAGGGTTGAGCGTCGGTGATTTTTTCACCAACGAGTATCAGGGATTCTTTGCTGTGAGATGTAACGTCCGCGAATTTCTATTTTTGTAAGATTTGTAAGTAAGAAAGGTGAGATCCAATCAACACATGAGGAAGCGGTCTCCAAAATTATCATTATTATGCAAGAAATGTTTATTTCTCCAGCGTTTCTGCAGCACACACACACACACACACTCTTAGGATTAATCTCAACTGGATGGCGACTATGGCTTCTATCCATCTCTCTCTCTCTCTCTCTCTCTCTCTCTCTCTCTCTCTCTCTCTCTCTCTCTCTCTCTCTCTCTCTCTCTCTCTCTCTCTCTCTCTCNCTCTCTCTCTCTCTCTCTCTCTCTCTCTCTCTCTCTCTCTCTCTCTCTCTCTCTCTCTCTCTCTCTCTCTCTCTCTCTTTCTCTCTCTCTCTGCAGCTTAGCTCTTCTCGCTTACTTGGCCTGCTCTACCTCACACTGTGTCTCTACCCTAGATCGTAACGCTAGACACAGGCTGAGCCACTCTTGTAAGCTTCGCATTCGGCGGCTATGGCCCTCCTACTCCCTATCTCCCTCTACCCTAGCTATGGAGCTTATGCGGAGTCATGCACCCTCCTTCCTCCTTCAGGCACAAACTCCCCAAGTTGCCTTAATGCATAAGCAACAATAGCGCTTTTAAAATTAAACAAGTGATGAGCTGCTGCACTGTAGCAGCCAAATATAGGGCTTGACTTCGCTTGGCCTTCTTCAGAGTGGTACAAGACGGCAGCGGCCTGTCTGCTGCAAGCACCTTGTCGGTCTGGTAGCTTCCGGACTTTCCTGGGACATGCTGAAAATTTGGACTTGGGACTGCGGGACTGGACAAGAGTTTTCTTGTCGGGTACCGAACACTCTTCTACCAGCGTACGGCGTTTTGGTGCCAACCCCTACCGACCTATGAAGCTGCGGCCTGTATTCCCTATGGCCTACCCTACCGGGACAGCCTGGAATTGGAACACTTCGGGAACTTGGGACCAGGACTAATATGTCAGCAGCGTGAATGCTGTCACTCTCGCCGACCTAATTTTGAGGTCCTCCGAGAAAAATCCTATTCTTACCGGTCGTAGAAATTCATTCCTTGTATTGTCTTTGTGGTCTCCCACTGCAGCCTGCACGGGAGACATATCTATTATATCTACATCATAACTTGCATCCATGTCTGGTGGAATCATGGAGCAACGAGAGATGTCGAGAGGGAAACTCATGGTTTGGGATGCAGGGAAGCAACTTAGACGTGTGGAATACCGAGTATGTGTGCAGGTGGGGTGGAATCTCAATCATGTAAGACGGTCCATCTGCCTCTCCCTTGAAATCTAATACTTGCCATTTTCCCCTATATGAAGGTAACAGTTTTTGCGACGGGCGTCGGTGCTTGTTGGCCTGTTCATCAGATGCTCGACTTTAAACCACCCGTACTTGGTCCAGCTATTGGCCGCAGGAAAAAGAAGAGTAGAAACGTTTCTAATCGGATGAATTTGGGCACTCCTGTAGTAGCCCGTACGTTTCTTAAAATTGTGGCGCGTTAATGGGCATAACTCTAGGAAGTATTGGTGGTTTACTAAATAACAAACTTGAATTCCCTCGTACCAGGTGGCAATCTTTAAATGTGATCCGGATTCAGGTAGTCAATTGGATTATTGGACGTCGGGGCTGCAAACACCTATGCAGTTCATTCGGGGTGCATACAGTAGACAGAGCACTGAGTTGTGATACGCAGACTTCACTTGGGAAGATGTTCGTCCCAATTGATCTGGTCGGGCCTAATGTACATGCGCAACACGTGTTGGAGGAGTTTGTTCATCTGTTGTGTTTGGTCGTTGGTCTCCGGCCCTCCAAGTGCCTACCGGTCGACATGGGCAACTTAGATCCATATACCTTCATCAACTATTGCCACCTTGAAAATAGCCAATGCATCAGAAAGTGGCGCCCTAATTGCGTTATGAATCTTGAAAATTGATTTCCAGTTTCCAATCGGTCAATTTCTTTGCTAAATTCACATTGTTCCCCAAAGAGATAAAACGACTGAGAAGAAAAGGAGGGAATGTAAGTACGAGCAGGCTCAGACAACAAACCTCTACAATTATGAATCTCTTAGTAAAGCAACAGGCTTTAAATTGCAAATGAAAGATAGGACCTTAGCATGCAATACCTGCACTACAGTTGAAAATAACCGTCAAAGAATTATTTGAACTAATACAAGCAATACTTGGATTTCGGTTTGCATTTAAAACCGGGTCTGCGTCCTACTGAGCTTTTCCCGAAAATTATTTCACATGCCTTCTCACAAGCCTACTAAGGAGACGTATCATTATCCATTCGTCATTGAACTGACACTTCGTTAAACTCAAATATTTTTCTAAATTCACGAAATTGAACGTAAGAAAAAAACAATATTTTTTAGTGTTTTCTGCCCCCATGACGTGGGATGATCAGATCATTGGGTTTCATGTGGACACCCGATGATCTGATCATTGGATGTATGTTGACAGTACATTACTTTGAGGAACATCAGATGGACAAAGTGATATAACCACTTTCTCACCAAATGAGCAATGAAATTTTGACTAACTCCACTTTCGTTAATTTAGGGAAAAATGTTTGTTTTAATGAAATGTCAGTTATTGTCAAAGCGTCTTCGTTATTTCTTATTTCAGTTTACGAAAACAAAAGCAATTATGACTGTCAGGAAGTAACTAACTACCATCCTTTGCAAATAAATGCATGATCCCTGCGGTATTTTTGGCGCAAATGTCAATCTAGAAACACAATATTATGACCATGCGTTCTATTAAGGAAAATATTGGTTGATCAAGCATCCCTTCTTCAACTTCTTTCCATTTTTCCTACTGTCGCAAACCTTGTTTGTAGAAGACTACCTCATTCCATGTCCAAATGCGATCATTAAAGACCGAGACTTTCTATGCGGGTGAAGCCTGTCGCTCACTCTCATATCAAGAAGTTCAGAACACCTTACCTTAGTTCCGGTATATTTTATTTTTCTGAATAATACTTCTTGAATTGTTAACCGCTTACCAAATAAGCCTTTCCATAAAAATACATGTAAGATAATAGTAGTTGTTTTCCTCTTATAAATTTGAAACCAAGTTCGTTCAAAGTGGGAAGAGAGAGAAAAAAAA
>BFEA01000389.1:1105390-1121115 GCA_003427395.1 Chara braunii | reverse complement strand
AATCAAGTGTCGTACAAAGCAAAATATATGGAAAAAAAAGGGAGGTGGGGAGGAGAGATTGGATAGGTAAATCCGCCACAACTAGCGAACAAATCAAGCTCTTGTCAGAGAATTTACGACCTTCCGCAATAAAATTGAACCTGCGATTAACACAAACTGACCAACCTAAAAAAACAGTTATAAAATCTTGTGCAATTTCCTTCCACGAACAAAGGTAAGAAGAGGTGATACTATGAGACTGTGTAACACTCCGTACGACGTACGGGGGGTTTATCGTAAGGTCGTACGTACGGCCGTATGAACGGCCGTACGGCCGTACATACAGCCCCGTACGAAAAAAAAAAAAAAAAAAAAAAAAAAACAGTTTAGTTTTTTTATCTCAAATTTGGTAACGAATTTAATATGACCCTGAGGCAAAAGTGTTTCAGTTTATTTTTCTGCATAACATTTTTGTTTTTCAGAATTTTTTTTTTTTTTTTTTTTTTTTTTTTTTTCGTACGTATGGCCGGTACGACCACATGAGCCGTACGTACGGCCCGTATTCGTATGGGGGTCTACACAGCTATGAAAACTTATGAAGACTATCAACCTTCAGACCGTGTAGCTGACTCAAGTACCAATTAAAAGCTATATACGGTCAAAAGCACCTTGGTACAAAAATTTCCAACAGACCACCGTATTTTGCCTTGTCATCTTGGAGAAAAGGGAGGAAGATGGAGGGGATGTGGAGTAAAAAAAACGGAGATCATTCTAGTCTAGAGCTTTCTTAATTTTCTTTCCTTTCTTTTTTTTATTTTATTAAAAAATAAATTGATTTTTTTTGAAGAGACGAAAGTTTTCACAAGGGTTTTCGTCAAGACCGGGGGGCATACATTTTGGTAGGAGCCACCATCTGAGTGTTATGCAACACCCTCAAGGTAGGATATTACCCTGCCTTAGACTAAAAACAAATCTCAGCATCTAAACCAATAACATAAAAATTTTCAAAAATTAAATACTTATTCTTAGTTTTTAATTTTCATTTCATCTTAAAAAATGTGTTTTCACTTTTAAAATTTTTCTTCCTAATTGAAAACTTTCCTTCTTAGAATGGTGTAATCCTTCTAATTTGAACTTCATGCTAGAAATAAAATAAAATTCATAATGAGTTTGTGAAATATTTAAATTGGGTTGTTAATCTATAATACTCTATATATAGATTCTCAGTTATAAATAGGTCAATCCAATATAAGTTATACGATTATTTTTTTACCAAAATTAAAACTTAATTAAGATATTTCATAAACTCTTCCAGACTTCCATTCCATCTTCAACAATTCAATATAGCAAGAAGGGGAAACTCATTTTTAAACAGAAACTTGTCAAGTAAAATAATAAATTTTAAAGTTCGACGAACAATTAAATGATAATTAGATATATGAATTTTTTGTTTTACTTGAAATTTTTTCTTCGAAGAATGGGGTATCCCTTCTATCTTAAAGTGCATGTTAGAGATGAAATGAAAGTCAAACTCAGTTCATAAAATATTTTATATGGACTGTCATGATATATATGAATTTTCAATCATAAATAAACATGTTATTCATCAAAATAGTACATTATTTTCTAAATAGTACTTTTGTCGTTCGAGAAACTCGAAAGGTATACACAGCTGACGAAAGAAGATGCTCATTGTACATTCATACACGACGATAAGAGTCCCTGTTCAACGGATAAATCCTCAACACATTTAGTTTGTTTCAAGACGAAAAGTTCAATTACTGAAGTCGGATACATCCTTACTAAACAGACACACATTCAGACAGTCAATATGAACGTAGCATATCGAAGGTTTCGCCTTGTGAGGGACACATATGAGTGACCCAAAAAAAGTCTTCGTTGAGGCTTTAAAGGGTGCATGGGAGTGACAAGAATAACTCATTTTTGAAGTCTAATTGAATACAAGCAAGATGAGTAGGATACATCCGAATCACATGTTTCGATATCCATAGTACACAAGTCGGCAAGTTTTATAGTAAAACTGGGATATATCCGAATCAAATATTTCATCATTCGAATGGAGAAAATCCGTTATGTTATCAATCGTGCGTCATCCATTAAATATCCTTCACTCAATCAAAAGGTTGAACTTATGATCATAGCCCAATATGTTATCATTCCAAGAAGCAATTATAGCTTACCAGATATTTCTTAAAATAAAAGGGTGTCGGACGGAGTGAAGTGGTGGGCAGCATTATGTAGAGATGTTATCATTTGCCGCTTACCGAGTTCGCCCTTGCAACCATGAACTTGTAACATCCCTACCCAATGCTGCCCACCACTCTGCCAATGTCCTCGCCGAGATCAAATGATGTATGTTAACAAAAAAAAGTGCACCCTCGAGAACCCCTTAAGAACTCTAGTAACCATCAGTCTTAAATTTCAACTCGATGGCGGATGCATGTACATTATCACTTTACCAAACATTTCTCAAAACAAACGGGCACCATACGGAGTGAAGTGGTGGGGAGCATATTATGTAGAGACGTTATCATCTGAGGATTGGGCATTGGAGAAGGCTCAAACGAATGCGTAGGATACATCCAAATCAAACCGTGTACAGATTATCAGTTGCTGAAATGACCAAGGACCTTATATTTATTTTGAAAGATCTCACTGAATTTTGAAGACGTTTGACAACTCATGAGAATCAGATTGAAAAGCGAAGACAAATTAACCATTGTCGAGACAAATGAGAAATACGCCGTAAAAACAGATAACAGTTATGTGGTCCCAATACTGTGAATTTGTGACAGTTACCTCAAAAGTTTCCACTAACCAAAGAGTTGGCAAGGCTATCCAAATCAAGAACACCCACTATGCCATGAAATGTGAACTAATCCTTGCAAAACTGAGTCCCACGTTCTACACAACCAAACAGTTTGCAAGGCAAAGACGCAGGATGAATCAGAAACCCTCAGTACTTTACAGTGTGAAAATTTCAACTAATCGGACATTCTAACACAAAAATTTGAAAATGTCGAGATTTATCTTTGAAAAATACTACACTATGAAAACATTCACAAATCCGACATCCTGACGAAACTCTAAAAACGTAAGACTCGTTGCCAAAGTGTCCCGAACTTGAAATCTTCAAAAGAAGCCTCTTCGCAAAGCGTTCAGTACCGGTTCCCATGTTGAACCGTCAACAATGCAAGCCGAGATAGGACGTTGAGGCAGACATTCGAACCCCGTAATGAACACCGAGAACGTCTTCCCCTGCCATGACAATAGCACGTCTCAAGGACACAAGTACATCTGCAGCTTGCAGATAAGCTGCTGTAAAATCTCCCAGCATCAAGTTTCCCCCTTGACGCTCTTGTGTTTGCCTGTCGTAACAGTATCCTTATTCTCTGGGTCGGATGCATCCGAACCACGACGGACCATGAGCCAGGGTCGGCACTCGTGGCTTTCGTTAATACTTTACAATGTGCAAATTTCAACTAATCTGACGTTCGACCACAAAATTTGGGAAGTGTCGAGACTCGTCTCTCAAACTGCTGAAAAGTAAAAATAAACAAAAAATGACTGTACTACGGAAATATTCACAAATCCGACATAATGACACAAAACTCTAGAAACGTATGACTGGTCATGAAAAATCTTAAAAAGTTAAAGTCTTCAGAAGAAGCCTCTTCGCAGAGCGTTCACTATCGGTTCCCATGTCGAACCGTCCACCATGCAAGCCGTGATTGGAGGTTGAGGCAGACCTTCAAAATCCGTAATGGCAAACGAGAAACCCTCAATGTCACCCACTGCTCTGAGCACAGCACGTCTCAAGGCAAAAAGAACTTCTGAAGTATTTACATAAGCTCTTGTAAAATTTCCTCGCATCCAATTTTCCCCCCGACACTCATATATTCGCATGTCGAAAATGTTTTGATCAGTAAACCTTACCATGATGACAAACATTGTTCGTCCTCCCGCCTTGATCCTGTAGATTCTCTTATACTGAAAAGGAAACGCTCCTCCCTTTGTGATGATCGCCAGTTGTCCAGGGACTTTTATTTCAATGAAGCCCAAAATCTCATCCATGTTTTCGAAGTACGTCAGAAGAGGAAAGTCTGCACACTGCAAAAGACAAAAGTCACAATAAAAGCTTCACATCAAGGTCAGGATCGAAAGCCCGAGGTCATGCTACGACGACCAAAACGCCCCCACGGTCAATGTCGAAAATTGATGAAGAACTCTGGTTGATTTGAAGCGCGTAACCCAGAGAGCACAAATCATTAAGCGACGTATTCCATGGAGTCAAGTGTGGTGTGCACATGCCAGCATGGCAATACGTTCTCCGTACGAAAAGACGACAACCATCAAACTCTCGATGAGGTAGCCTCCTGCCCGCTCCCTTCTCCGGAAACGCTTTGTTTTTTAGCGCCAACGCCATTTTCTAGGGCGGGAGTTGCATTTTTTCTTACTTTCAGAGGAATCACAAGACCGGTGGTAAACTTTCTGGAGGACTCGCAGACATTCGTCCTCGTTTGTCTCATCCAAGAAAACGGAACGGTTGTGATATGTTGATACTCTTCCTCGTGCCCTGGATTTTTTTTCCATTTTTTTTTCCAGGCGTCGGCATACAATCCTCTTAGTATGGTCGTTTTTCCGATTGAAACCCAGTACTCCACTGTGAATTGGTTGTAAGTTGGCGAATCTTCGTTCTTGTCAACTTCACTGCGAACCTGGCCAACCCAAAAAGACACTCCTTGATGCATGTCCTCGCCTGATGGTTGCATAATGACAAAACTGTCGACATGCACACCTTCGAAAGGATCAAAGCTGGCCTTAGGCTTGTCCCTCTGAAGATCCATGAACAGAGGTTCTCGTTGTAATTCGGATGCATCCGAATCAGAGAAAGAACTCTTGTCTTCAACGACATGGGTGACCTTTTACCAGAATTCGGTGATGGGTGCCGAAGGCACCCAGTTGTCGATAATGTCCCCCGCGTGTTTGACATGATCTTCCCGAAACCGAAAAGCCCTATCTATTCTAGTCACCTCTTTGTCTCGGAAAGACATCCAAGTTTCTCTTTTTTTTTCATATACTTCCAAAAACCTCTTCACTCCCTCCAAACCGTTTTTGTAATCGTCGAGGAACGCCGGTTGGACCGGCATAGGATCGAAAGGTTACTGCGGACCAGCGTAACAACCGTTGTCTGTTTGTTTCAACCAGTAAAGAGAATCATCCTCCGGCAACCACTTAGCGTTTGTGCAATACTCTTTATAGGACATGGCGGGATTATCACCTATCATGTAGAATTTTAGCAAATGAGGCTTCGAAATCCCTGTCATGCGCTTTGAAACATGCGGGTAAATAAGACCTCTCCAGTCTGCTATCCTATCAAGAAACATACACCGCGGAGGAGTCTTATGAGACCGCTCTAGCAAAAGGAACAACTCATCCATTGTGTAGGCATCATTGTCCTTGAGTTTCTTGGAGAAAACACTAAACGTGGCATCGACGTCTGTGTGCGTGTGTCCAACTATCATAAAACCAATTTCTATTTCCTTGAAAATCCCGAACTCCACAAGAAGTGTTGCCAATGCGCAGATGAATCTATTCTTGTTTTCTTTGAAGCAGTTATCAGCTTGAATACGAAGAAACGGCGGTAGAGGTTTCCCACTGGATTGGATCTCCGTAAGAGTTCGCATTAAACACGTCGTCGTACTGCTGGGGCCGTGTGTGTAGTAAGGAAAATATGTGTAAACATATATAGACGGATCCCGACCATGGACCAGAGCGGCCGTGAGACCAGTCTTCATCATCCTCTCGTGGTGCAAGTCCTTCGAGAAGTTAGCCTGCCCTATATGCGGTATGGTAGTTTTCTTTTGATCCATGCCGTCGATAATGATGCACAGACACTCGGACTGCCGCAAGATGGAATCCATTTTGCAGGGGCTATGGTCTAGCATGTGGTTGACTTGCAGCTCTTAATGTTTCCGCATCCTATCTTTGGATTTCTTACGGTCCCTCTCGTACTTCGACTTAGCAATGCACTGCTTGTAGAATATACATTTTGCGCACTTCGTGAATGTGTTGGACATAGTTAGACTCACGTGCCAGAAGTGTTTACTCCACATAGCGTAGAGAGTCGACTTCGACACAACTTCCGAGTGGCACATCAAAAGATCAGAGCGCAATGATTCGTAAATTGCTCGTTTTGTGAATGTCGCAGGAATCCTACGGCGAGGACGACAAACTCCATTTTTCCAGACCATGTCATTCGGCATACTATCGGCGTGGTCGTCGATGAATCGTTTCAACAGTGCAAGCATCGTGACGACTTTTTCGGATGGTTTAGACAAGCCCGAGTGCCCATGCTCCCTAACGACAACACCGTTAGAGTACATCCTTTTGTAGACATAGAATGTGTTACGAGAAATGTCGAGAATGTTACAGTATGCGTGCACGCACACCACCTTCCATAACGGTGAAGTCATGTATGGTTTGCAACCACCACTTCGTCCTTTCTGTGAAACTTTTCGAGTAGAATGCCTCCCGCATCGGGCTGACATCTTCGGCTGTCAGTTCAACGCAACACATCTTATTACAACAGAGCATCCCTCGCACTGCCTGAAGTGACTGCATCCTGAGTTTGCCCATAGCTCGCGGATGCTGTGTCTTTTTGGTCGGTTCTCTGTTTGCCATAGAATAGGGTCTTCTTTTACCGGGCATAGGCGCCGACAAAGTGTACCGTATGTGGCGGTCCTCTTTGGAGAGACACCGTGAGCTTAGACTATCTCGTGAATAGCAGTACTCAGTGATTTCATCTGTGGACGGTCCTTGACTCTCCTAGCACTGCGGAGGGGTAGACGAGGAAACCCTATCACCCCCATCGACAACTCCCAAGGATGAACCAGCAGTAGTGCAGTTGTTCGCACTATACACATACTCCGTCCCACTATAACTACAGTCACCGACTCACCGAGATTCCCCTCAGGTATGGAGCTAGACATCCCAGCCTCGGTCATTTCAGAACATGCTGAAGAGACTCTGGATGTACAATCGACACTAAGAAACTGGCCCCCGCTTCCAGTGTTTATGTGGTCTTCGAGCACGTCACGACAGATGTACGAATGCACGGTGGAGGTGGACAACTGTGTTCTCTTCCGTCGATGCTGAGTGTTTGAGTCACGTGACCGTTTTCCAGAGGAAGCACATGGCTCGAGTCGAGAAGTACTATCGGCACTGCTCGGAACTCCAACGCCCATAACCAATCCCTTCCCAGCCAATTCCTGCCGAAAACGTAACGGAAGGCAAGCTGGCGTGGGAGGGAAGTCTTGATCGACCGTCGTCGTATCACACCATTGAAGCATGTGTTGAGAAGCGTTCCACTTTTCCCTGCGAGCAAAGCAACAGATGTTGACCCAAATCGCAGCCGAGACAGTTGTTGGACTTTGGCAATGATAAAGCGAGAGAGATGCGTCCGCTAGTTGGGAAGCACTACAGAGGGCAGTGCAACGAAACAAAAAGACAGTGCATAGCCAGCCTTGAACCGGACGACAAGCCTTGACCCGCACCGATTTTACATGTATGGTATAGAAATGGCGGGCCCGCAAGTATGTAACATATTTTAGAGTCGGATGAATCCGACGCAATGACGCAGGCAAATATCGTACTTGACATTAGACGTGCACAACCAGCCTTGAACCGGACTACAAG
The DNA here is from genome assembly GCA_003427395.1 of Chara braunii. NCBI lineage: Eukaryota > Viridiplantae > Streptophyta > Charophyceae > Charales > Characeae > Chara > Chara braunii. Next base: position 1,113,417 of record BFEA01000389.1, on the reverse strand, counting down.
CCTTGCCCGTTTCAGATCAAACATGTTGTAGAAATTGCGGGTGCGCAAATATGTAACTGATTTTAGAGTCGGATGAATCCGATACAATGATGCAGGTAAATATTGGCAAGTTCGCATCGTCGCAGGTTCTTATGCCGATTGCATCCGAGACACTTAAAACCCGTGAGATTTAGACAATTGCAGCACACACCACAAGTGCGTCAAGCATGCAATGTCGAGCACCATCAACACGCATACAAACGACGGAAGTGATAACGAGTCTTCCGTGTCGTAAGAAATTGACAACCTTCCCGCAATGCCAAACAGTCGGCGATCTGTGCTGTGGGGTGGCAAAAACACTCTTAGGGAACCTCGCGGTCGTGTTCTGAAATTGTTGGCGTTGCACCAGATGCTCACCAAACAGTTTCGAATGCCGATGAATGGACAGATCATATGATGCCTTACGATAAAGCCGTGGTTGATAGTTGTCCCCCTTTCCCAGTCTGGATCTTTGAGAGCAGAGTTTCGCACTCCACCGTGCGATCCATATCGGAGAAGGGGACCTGCTACCCTGCCGCTGTTAACTGTAGTCATCATAAGGGAGTCTATGACGCGAGAACCCCAAAATGAGCAATCGCGGGGGAATATCGCGGCCACATGACGAACTTTTTGGCGTAGCACCAGATGCTCACCGACCAGTTCCGAATGTCGGTTGTATTGACACACCATATGATGTTTTACAAGCAAGCAGTGGTCGATTTCTGGCCCCCCTCTGCGGTGTGGATCTTTGAGAGCAGATTTTACGCAATCCACCGTTAGACCCACATCAGAGAGGCGGACCTGCCATCATGCCGCTGTTCACTGTAATTACCATGTGGGAGTCGACAACGCAATGACCCCACGAAGTTCCAATCAGGAAGTGTTTTTGTATACTGTGCAGGTGGTGATCATCGGCGCGTATGAAGCGTATTGAGGGAAAGAGGAGATTCTTCTAGCATTGGATGAGGGAAACAGACGACTTATTCGGTGACGAGAAGGACTAAGCTTGAGCGGCTTGCAACTTTGGATGCCAAGCACCATCAGCACGCAGACAGACGACGGAAGCGATCACGAGTCTTCCGCGTCGTAAGAAATTGACAACCTTCCCGCAGTGCCAAACAGTCGGCGGTCTGTGATTTCGAGTGGCAAAAACACTCTTAGGGAACCTCGCGGTCGTGTTCGAAAATTGTTGGCGTAGCACCAGATGCGCACCAAACAGTTTTGAATGCCGATCTAATGGACAGATCATATGATGCCTTATGATCAAGCATTGGTTGATAGCTGACCCCCTTTCCCGATCTGGATCTTTGAGAGCAGAGTTTCGCACTCCACCGTGAGATCCATATCGGAGAAGGGGACCTGCTACCCTGCCGCTGTTTAATGTAGTCATCATGAGGGAGTCCATGACGCGAGAACCCCGAAATGAGCAATCGCGGGGGAATATCGCGGATGCATGACGAACTTGTTGGCGTTGCACCAGATGCTCACCAATCAGTTCTGAATGTCGGTTGTATGGACACATCATATGATGTTTTAGAAGCAAGCAGTGGTCGATTGCTGGCCCCCCTCTGCAGTGCGGATCTTTGAGAGCAGATTTGACGCATTCCACCGTTAGACCCACATCGGAGAGGCGGACCTGCCATCATGCCGCTGTTCACTGTGATCATCATGTGGGAGTCAACAACGCAATGACCCCACGATGTTCCAATCGGGAAGTGTTTTTGTGTTCTGTGCAGGTGCTGATCATTCGGTGACGAGAAGGAACAAGCTCGGATGGATCCGAGACACAAGATAAGATGCCGGACAAGGTAGATTGCAGTGTCGGCCAGCGTCGCTCACGTCACTTTCGGCCTGGCAGCGGCTGTTGCACAGAGGTCCACGGACATGGCACCACATTTCGTGGCATCCAATCCGAAAACCATCGTCGCCGTCGCCGGGGGTGATCACGAGCCTTCGCCGTCGCGAGAAAATGACTTGACGATTTTGCAATCGGGACGTGCTATGTATTCTTCGCGACTGCTGCTCATCGGCCCGTATGCAGCGTATTGACGGAAAGAGGAGTTTCTTTCAGAAGGTGTCTACGGAAACAGACGACTTTTTCGGGGATGAGAATGAAAACGCTTGTGCAGCCGGCGACTTCGGATGAATCCGAGACACAAGATGCCATGCTGGACATGCATGATTGCAGCCTCGGCCGGCGTCGCTCACGTCACTTTCTGCGATGCAGCGACTATTGCACAGAGGGCCACGGACACGGGCACCACATTTCATGGCGTCCTATCTGAAAACCATCGCGGACAATTATGAGACATGGTAGTGCCAGGCGATCTAGAGGGCGGTGGACTGTTTGGAAGCCTCGCTTGCCTCGAAGGCGTGCAAGAAAATAAACTCGACGGTGTGCTGTTAGCGAGTCGTAGAGACCGAATCTGACGGGTTGTTGTTCGACCAAGGATCGTCCTTGGGGAAACCTTCATGCATCGCGTTCAACGTTGGGTGCACCCGCATGTGTCTGATTGATGATTCGGATGAATCCGAAACACTTATAGAGTGTCACCTTCGCAAGTCTGCATTGCTAGTTCAAATGCCACAACGCCGGTGTCAACTTTAGTCGTCATGAGGGAGTCTCCTTTTCCCTTAAACACAAGGTCTGACCACACGTCCGTATCTTGTGACATACGGGCTTTCCCGCGGACGAGGTCGTGAACGAAAGCCATACATAGCATTCATAGATGATCCATACACATGGATCTGCGGCTCGTCGACTGTTGCGTTCTCCGAAAACACGGACATGTATTTCATCCTGACAAACCCTCCTCGTCGTGCTAAGGAATTCCCTATACAATCACGTATTTCAAACACTCTTTTTTCCACATCATCCCACAATGACAGAAAAACTCTTACCTGACCTGATCTCACCAAGTCTGACCGCCCATCTACATCTGGGCGAGACATGACCGCCTTGAACTTGGATCCCTGAAGCACCATCTCGTTGTGTAACCCAAGCACAACTGCATCCATAAGTTTCCTACTTTTGCTTGAAGAAGCCACACATAGCACTTTGGAGAAAGGACATCCGTCATCCGTCAACCGCACACAACAGTACGACAGAGCTTGTGGAGAAGTCCCTGGGCAACGGGGTGGGTAGTGTTCCACGAACGAACAATGACGAGCGCAGTCCACAAACTCTTGCTTCTGCGAACTTCCCCAAGTTCGTGGCGAAGATGTGATATACTCGCAGTGGAGGCGACGTCTGAAGTTGGTAATGAAGTGGACCGGTTTACCCTTATCGTCCAGAGTCTTTCGACGGAGGACACCATCAGGCAGCGCAATGAGGCTCCCGAACTCCAACATGTTTGCAAACTTGTAATGGCTTGCCCGTGGGCAGGAACGCTCCATCGCCTTCCAGTCATTTTCGTTCCATTCGTCGAGATGCCGGTTCATGTAAGGGACGACGGTCGTCCATGGGTCGTCCTTGAAGTCGTCCTCGGTTGCATCGTCGATCCACGTTTGACCGTCATGATGCCGCAACGATCTCGCACAAGGTGGAAAGGGTTTCGCTAAGTGCATGTGTTTCTCGGGTGTCATGGCGATGCTTGTCGACGACATTAAACTCCCTGCACAACACGAACACATGGATAGACATACAAAAGAGGAGACCGTCGTAAACAATGTCGGTGAACGATAGTCTCCCCGACGAGGCCCACACTGAGGTGTAACGCCCAACACTTTTTTATCGGTGAAGCCCTTACAGAAGACCGTCAATTGGAAATCGTCCAAAAAAAAGATCTTTTCACATCGCATTGCAAAGCCCTTACAAAAGGTCATCAATCAGAAGTTCACCAAGCCAATGGAGTGTTTTCTAAAAGTCACGCAGGGAACCGTTCCAGAGAAGATGCAGGATTTCCTAAAATTATCAAAACCAACGCCGTAAAGCACATTGAGACGGGCAGAACAGTCGGACGACCCTCGTCGTCATGTGCAAAACATACGTTTCTGTATTTCTGGGGGAGGAACGGAACAGCACACCGACGCCGGACAGCCACATTACACCGTCTCATCTACAGAAGACGTTTTCGCACAGTCGACATGACAAGCACTTTTCGCAGAACAGAAGTGCAAGACAGAAGCTCATCCTAGCCTACCAATTCGTGGTTTAGATCAATCCGAGCAACGAACCTAGAAAGATAAACATTAAACGGGATGTCGTGCGACCATCCATGGCTCGGATTAATCCGAGCCACCGCCCAGCGACCTCGCCTCAGTCGGTGGGATGTGGCAGAAGGATGAGACACCCCTGGAATCGAAGACGAAGCCAGTAGGAAGCAACACGTCCTTTGCGATGTTTTGCATTACTGCCCCATGTGCAAGAAAACAACTCAGACAAAAGCCAAGAGTGCCATCCCCAGTTCATGAGACCCGCCTGCGCGATGTGGCAGACAAATCAGACTCTATTGCCGTCGAGCTATGAGGTTCGGATTAATCCGGACCACAACAAACGGTTTCAGGCAGGCGGTACCCAGACGTTTTGCGAAATGGTCACATTTCGCCGCTCGGAAGGAAAAATCATCAACAAATGCCATGAGTGCCCACCTTCGGTTATTGTATGTTGCATTCAGGACGCATGGCGTGTGCCGCCGTTTTCCTTTCCCGATGAGACATTCCATCACTGGGCGTGATACTCACCTCGGGACTCCCGATGCGATGACGGATGTGGTTCGGATTAATCCGAGCTACATCACACATTTAGGAGTGACGCAGAACTGATAAGTCCTGTGTGAATGTTGCATTAGCCAATGCGGAAGAAATAAACACTGATAAAAGCTACGACTGCCGTCCGTCAGTAGTCTGTGGTTGTGGTTCAGATTCATCCGAGCTACAAACGAAGGCAAAAGCAGATGGGGAGCTATCGGAGTCATGATTTGTGGAGATGTTTACTTTGAAAGCGATCCCCTGTGGCGTCGTTGTCCCTTCCATTGAGACATCGGAGGGATGCGGTTCCCGTTGAGACTTCCCACGAGTCGAGAGTTGTGGTTCGGATTCATCCGAACTACATCACACGTTCCGTAGTGAGGCGGAACAAAAACGTCCAGCCTGAGAATTGCGTAACCCCTCGTGGGAGACAAAGAACACCGACAAAAGTCATGAGTGGCGGGTTGTCATGGACAGGGGGTCGCCTCAAAACTCTTGATGGGGGGACGTTGCGTGAAAACAATGGGTCGGATGTAAGGGGGGCATAGTCATCCAACCACTGGCATCACAAATGACATCTACTATTGCCTTCATCCCGAGCTCGGATGAATCCGAACTCCATCCGGAACAAGTGGCACGAACAGCACTCTCTCACTCCCGCTGCAATCCCGTGCACGCCTCCCTAAGCTGCTCTGGAAAACGCGGCTGCAATTAATTAGAATTGAAATGTGATCGGCATGGATCGAGAGCTGATCGTTCCACGAGGTCATTGGTGCGTTCATTGAGCTCAGATTTCGAGACTGTAATCGTCGTGAGGATTGTCCACGTCAGAGTTCGCCCAAAACGAATCGTGGCGAGGGGACGGGCTGCCGCACGGGCGGCGGTGCTGTGACGTTTTCTTGTGTGCGCGATGGAACTTGTAAACGCTAGTTCCATATCCAAAATGTTGCCGATGCATGTCCGACGTCTCGCGCCCAGGTGCGTGGCGGTTCCTCATTGCTAGCTGCGTGTGCGAGAACGGGCGATGAGACAAGGAACGTTCAAGACAACAAGAAAAAGATCCTGATGTCGTCCACAACCGCGATGGACATGTTCAATCACCGAGTCGATCGGAACGAGCTCGAAGTTGGCCCTTGGCGGTGGGATGTCGAGGGATCGGCGGTGATCTGGGATGTTTCGGATTCGCCATGGGTATCCGTTGTGCGCAACGGGTCGTCGCTGAACATTGTGGATGGGTGGCTTTGCCACTGTTGGCTGTGCCTGCGACACGTGCGATTCCTGTTGGAGGTGAGCGTTTGTCGTGAGGCTTCCAGCTATCGGGGACATGGGATGATGTGATCAGCGCTGCGATAACACATCATCCGATAGATGTCATTACAGGAGATGGATAGACGGGATCTGAAAGTCGATCGACACGCGTTTTTTCAGATGACGTCTCCGGTGTTGAAGTCTATCGGATGATGTGTTATCGCAGCGGTGATCACATATCGCGATTTTGAGGACGCCAGGGAGCAACGGCGATGAAACTTCGTCCACGCGTTAGATGCGGTCGTCGGAGGCGTCCGACGATCTAGACTGCGAAAGCCTCAAGCCATTTCAAATTCCAGACGTCAGGCGCAAGATGGTGACGTCAGCGTGTGTCAGTGGAAGGGAACTTTCGTGGTTGTGAGTTGCGGACATCGTGGACTAATGATCGCACGCATGTCGACTCGTGCATGATTGACGGAACAGGCGGTGATGTAGAAGAAGACTCGCACGACCGACTGCATTGCGATCTCCTGAGTAGACTAGGCGGAAGACGACGCGCAAGCCAGGGTCCAAGAAAGTGTACCGACAAGCGATGTTGAGGACGCCAAGACTCGAGGGCGATGCGACTATCTCCATGCGTCAGATGTGGTCGTCGAAGGGCGCCAAGAATCGAGGGCGATGTTGAGGACGCCAACAACTGATGTTGAGGACGCCAACAAGCGATGTTGAGGACGCCAAGACTCGAGGGCGATGACTGTGAAAGCCGCAAGCCATTGCCCGTCATGTGCAAGATGATGACGTCGGCGTTTGTCACTTCATGGGGTCTTTCGTGGTTGTGATCGTTGGGCGTCGTGCGCTCAAGATCGTGCGCGCGTGATTGGCGGAGCAGATGGTGGCAGAGAACAAGACTTGCACGGTCGAAGGAGCGGAAGGGCAATGGGAAGAGGTGGGGGCTTGAAATGGTGAAGGGGCCGAGTAGGGGGCGTGGGCTTCTTACTGACCTACGAGTCGACAAACGCCTCCAGCCGACACAAGAAGAGCACAGCGCGAACGGGACGACGCGCAAGGTCTACAGTCGCGTGACGTTTTCGTTAGCGCCCCCCGCTGTCGACGATTGCTGGAAGAACGAGGGCCAGGATGCGCAAGGGGCCTGCGATATGATGCCGGCGACTTCGAGCGATGGCGGACGCGTCGCAAAGGCAGCACACGGAAGAAATGACACTTGCGAATGGGTGTGACAGCCACCCCCATGCGTTTGGTATCCGACAAGAGAACGGTGAGTGAAGTGAGTGGGGCTTGAGGGGCCCTTCAACTGCCCGCTGCAGGGTCAGTAACGGCAGACTGCCGCGTCGGGGGCTGTGACATCAGGCGGTCCCTTTTTTGATGGACTGTCCTCACGAAATCGCCCGATCCGAAACCGTCGCGGAAGGGCGTGCCGCGATTTCGAGAGTACTGGCCTTTTTTCACCGTGCTATCGACGGTTCCAACGCATCATCTGGCGCAAACTTTCCCGCCCACTTTTGATTATCGGGCCCCGTGCGAATTTAACCGTGATATTGACGGTTCCAATGCGTCATCCGGCGTGACTTTTCCCGCCCACTTTCGTTTCTTGGGCCCCGCGCGGATGTATCCGCCATTCGAATGATGGTGGCGCCATTCCGCGAATTTGCACGTGGGCATTGCAATCCTCCGAAACAGCAGGCAATCGCAGGTGTCGCCAACCCTTACAGCCCAAAATGCCCGTCACGCGCCCGGACCACCCGCCCTTGCCAGCGACACAGCCATCTCGTCGTCGTCTCCCCCGCCGTCTACTTTGGTTCTCTCTCTCTCCCTCGTCGCCATGTCCCTCGCCTCGCCATCTCCTTCGCGTCGCAATCGCCCACGTCTCCATTCGCGGTTTTGCTCTCTCTCTCTCTCTCTCTCTCTCTCTCTCTCTGTCTCTCTCTCTCTCTCTCTCTAGCGCTCTCTCTCTTTTTCTCTCTCCTATGTCTCTATATAGCTCTCTCTCTCTATATATAGCTCTCTCTCTCTCTCTCTTTGTCTCTATATAGCTCTCTCTCTCTCTCTCTCTC
>BFEA01000389.1:1094004-1105270 GCA_003427395.1 Chara braunii | reverse complement strand
CTCTCTCTCTATTTCTCTGTCTCTCTCCCTCTCTCTCTCTTTCCCTCCCTCTCTCTCTCTCTCTCTGTCTCTCTTTCTCTCGCCATCTCCACCAACCTGAAAAGTCCTGCCATGCTGGGTTTGCGTAGACCGTCAGAATGCCCACACATGTACGCGATCTGTAGTTGGGATTCGCGCGGTGGCGATTACATTGGGTTCAGTCGCCGCGAACGAGCAGTGTGGTGTGGTCTAACAGGGATTTCTCTCCGTGAGTCCGATGTGTGATCGGGGTGACGTTCGGGGCCATTTGATTGTGACGTTTGATTGGGCCGTGTGATGAAGGCGGAGATGCCGCGCTCTCTCTCTCTCGCTATCTATTTATCTCTCTTTCTGTCTTTTATCTCGTTCGTTTTACTGCGCTTGTCTGTGTCGCTCGCACAAAGTTTGCGAACGTAAATGACAAGCGCAGACAAACGAGCGAGACAGAACCAACAGCGTCGTGTTCCACCACCGTCATCGTCCCCGTCGTTAGTTTTCTATCAGTGCCTCTATGTCGTTCGTCTTTTGCGAATCTAGTTTCATTGGCGACCACTCGCCCCGATCTGATGGCACACTCACACGTCCACGTGGCAGGTCCTGAACAAGCGTGGGCACGCTGATGGATGCGGGGCTCTATGCAGCAACAGAATGTTGTCGAATAGAACCCCGCACCCATCAGCGTGGCCACACATGATCAGGACTTGACACGTGGACATGTGTGCCGTCGTGTTCAACTACCATCTTCGTCCCCGTCGTTAGTTTCTCTTCAGCGCCTCTATTTCGTTTGTCTTATGCGTTGGCCTGTTTCCTCCCGAACTTACCTCGGGGTGTGTTTGCGGATCTCGTTCCATTGGCGACCACTCGCCCCGATCAGATGGCACACTCAAACGTCCACGTGTCAGTTCTTGAACAAGCATGTGCACGCTGATGGATGCGAGGCTCTATGCGGCAGTAGAATGTTGTCCAACAGAGCCCCGCACCCATCAGCGCGGCCACGCATGTTCAGGACTTGACATGTAGACGTGTGAGTATGCCATCTGATCGGGGCGAGATGAAGGAGTTTCGGGAGCAAGAATGCATGTGTTTCATAGGCGATCACTCGCCCCGATCAGATGGCACACTTAGACGTCCACGTGTCACGTCCTGAACAAGCGTGGCCACGCTGATGGATGCGGGGCTCTATGCGACAATGGAATGTTGTCGAATTGAGCCCCGCATCCATCAGCGTGGCCACGCATGTTCAGGAGCTGACACGTGGACGTGCGAGTGTGCCATCTGATCGGGGCGAGTGGTCACCAACGAAACGGGACCCGCGAATGTAGCCCGAGAATGTTGTGACACGCCCTTCGAGATTGTGTCGTCACTTCAGATGTTTTCTTGAAGTGTTACTCGCTTGTCGTCAATTTGTTGTCTCTCTCGCGAACTGCGATATAAGGATTTTGGTCGTATGTTGTCGAACACGAGAACATGGTTTTTCACGAATATTGTGTCTTCTGGATTGCACATGGACTTTCTTCTCGCTTTAATTTTTATTGCGTTCGGTTTATTTATTCGTTTTCCCACGTAAGTCGCGTCGTGTAGTTCGCTCGGCGTTCGGTTCTGTATCCGTAAATTGTCCTCCACATTCGTCGAATTTTTCACATTTTTCGTCACTCTTCCTCTCACCGACACGAACAATTTTTTCTTATATTTCTTTTGCGCAGTTTTATTAGTGGGTCACATTGCGAATTCCGAAATGGATAACACCATCCGCAGGATCTGCACATGGAGAGACAGAGAGATAAAGACAGGCTCTCTCGCTGCCCATGCTCTATCGATCTTAGTTTCCCTTCCGTGTCTATGCGTGTTTTCTGCCTTTCTCCAATCTTTGTGTATTGCAGACAGTCGCTCAACCGATCTTAGGCTGGTTCCCCCTGAATGCAATCACAGATCAGTAATCCAAAGACTGCTACGACAGATCCGAAGACACAGAACGAGAACGTGAATTCAAATCTTTAAACTCTATCAAACCTCGCATCAGCCGAACGCCGCGAGGAACCCTTCCGCTGACGTGGACACAGGACAGGCACGGAGCGATCAGATGCTCATAGGGTGTTGTCGACGGCGACATGTCTGACCAACCAGGAGGACGACAGCCCACCCTGTCCATACCATCTTGTGGTGGCGCAACAACTAACGTATCCGAGCCACCCTTGTTAATTTCGGTTGCATCCGAGCCACAACCCACTAAAACTCACGGGGCGACCACTAACCAAGGCACCTCGGCGAAGTTCGGATTAATCTGAACCATACCGACGACAAATTTGGATTTGTCACATGCTCAGACGATATTTACGACGTCGCACGTTCTCATAAACGTGAACGACGAAACCACACGCTGTCAACAGACCGTGCTGTCCATCCGCCGGTCCCCGTCTCGGATTAATCTGAACCACACCTCCGACAGGATAGGGTCCACCCTATGCTCACAGGTCATTGGGGAAAACACACCATGTCGATGGCCTCCTCTTGTGGTCGGCCGTTTCTGTCTCGCATTGTGCTAATTCGGATGCATCCGAGTCACAACGTCGGTCTTTCGACTCTGCCCAGTTCGGATGTGTCCGAACTCCCCCGCTGTCTTCGTCTTCGACCATTCGCTCTACGAAGGGCAGTCTGATGACGAGGGTTAACGATGCCTCGGACTCATGCAACTAAAACGAGTCGAGACGGTGACGCTCGGGTGGACAATGACATCCCCCGTGATGACGCACAGATTATACCGAGACACTACGGCAATCGCGGGGAGGTCCGGTGTGTGGTGGGGCGACAACAAACCGAACCGCCTCGGCGAAGTCGGATTAATCCGAACCACACCGATGGCTTGTTCGGATTTATTACATGCGCAGAGGGTATTGACGACGTCGCACGGTCTGATAAACTTGTACGACGAAAGCACACGGTGTCGGCGCAGCCTGTCGTGGTCGCACGTATCGAGACAGCCCCCGTCGAAATCGGATAAATCTGAGCCACACCCGTCTTAAACACTCGAGGACGAAGACACACCGTGCGAAATTCGGGTGGACCCAAGGAAAGTTGGGGAATAACAGAAGCTTGAACGACTGGATGGGCGTCAACAGACCGTGGGGTCCATCCGCCGGTCCCCGTCTCGGATTAATCCGAGCCACATTTGCGAAGTTCACGTTCAACCGAACCAAATCTCCGGCACGATAGGGTTAACCCAGTGCTCACAGGTCGATGACGAAAACCTGTGATGTAGATGGCGACCTCTTGTGGACGACCGTCTCTGGACTGCGCTGTTCGAATTCGGATGCATCCGAGTCACAACCGTAACCGACTCAGAAGGACAAGAAAACTCGAGTTCGGTTTGGTCCGGGCCGCAAGGGGGTGGTCCACACCACTTTGGAGCTCGGATGCATCCGAACTACACCGACGAACTTTACAACCCGCTTGTCGACTTCGGATGACACCGCTTGGTGCACGTCTTCGTCTGCTTTGTCAGCGTTCTAGTGCCTTCTTGCGAGATATTGCTTTTCCCGGTGCAGATGCCTATGCGACGTCGGTTTTTCGACTGCGCCTGCTTCAGATGTATCCGGTCTATCCCGCGATCTTCGTTTTCGACCATTCGTTCTCTTAAGGGCATTGTGACGAGCATGGCTCACGATGCCTCGGATTCATCCGAAACGTGCAGGCGTGGGGACCACTGTCGTCTAACTTTGACTGAACTTCGTTGTTTTGGGGTCGGGGTGACTCATAACAGAATGCGTGTTGTAGGTCGTGGTTGATGTTGGGACGTGCTGACTGTTCTGAGTGCATGTGGGTTCATTTCCTCCGTGTGTTTCAGGGAATGGCTACACACGGACGAAGCCGCTCCGCTGGTGGTTCCGCCCTACACGGAGAGGAGCGTCGAGGGACGATGTCGTCACCGGCAAGGGAAACGAGTCGGGGAGGTGGCATTGGGGAGGAAGAACGACGGGCTCAAAACTTGTGGTGTGACTACAGCAAACGTGTCTGGTATTTGGACTGGGCAAGCCAGGACGGCTCCGACCCGTTGCAACCACTGTGCGGGCCGCTCTTGTTCGTCGCCGTTCGCGCCGACCGAACGCGTCTTGCAGGGTCCATCGTCCAGTGGGTCGATGTTGGCGAATACAATTTCAAGTTTACATTGAAGAAGCATTACAGAAGTTATGGTTCCGTCGACGACATCGCAAAGGGATGCAAGGTTGTCGGGAGGATGTTCGGCAGGTACGGCCGGCGTGCGATGTCTTTGTCGTACTTTGTCCCGCTAGAACGGGGCACGATGAGGCCGTTCACGTGACAGACTTCCTAAGTTCATGGCGTTGGCTATGAAGAAGACACCGTACATGCCTTTGTGGAACCTGTCAACGGAAGAAAAGAAAAGAAAGGAATGAGCTGAGAAGCTTCGATACTACCTCCCGCTGGCCATGGCAGATGACTCCGTCTTCGCTTTGGGAGAAAAGTTCTATGAGGAGTGGTCGAAAGGGAAACTCCTTGCTTCCAACGGCCGGCGTTGGACTGAAAAGCCGCCCACCCATGAGGAGGTGGCCAAGCAAGGACTCTCCACTGTGACTGATAGCCAGGGGCCGAAGAAACACGTCTGGTACGTGAAGCTGGACGACCCGTCGTTGAAAAAGGGCAAGGGGAAGCCAAAGAAAGGCGCGAAGGAGAAAACTTTCTACGTCCAAGTTCCTGAGCCGGATGTCCACTGCTGGAAGGAATTGGTGGACTTGACGGACCGCGAGAAGAAAAGACTGTTGAACGGCATCTTGAACCTTAATGTCGTGTGGGTTCAAACGAGTAGCAAGAAGTTGGCCGAACAAGGGAAGTTTACTGTCAAGGAGATGGTCGACATAATAAAAATGGACCGGATTATGTTGAGGCTATGGCACTACGTGGAGTTCGAGTACGAGAAAATGGATAAGCGGGAGTGGAATGCCAACTCCACGTTCTTCAGGTCCAAGAAGCAACTGTTTGAAGAGTTCAAGGACAAAGGTCTCGACGACAAGCTTTGGAACGAGAGCAGGAAATTTTTCACGGACTCCACGTACGTCAACAAGTGCCCTCAGTTTCTCGGGTGTCAACACGACAACAACATCAAGAGAACGGCCGCCCTCGTCAACGACCAGCATTTCCCGGCAGAGTGGAAGCGTCTCGTCCTTTCAGGGATCACTAGAGATCGCGCCAAAGGCAAAAAAAGCCCTCGAGGCATTGATGAATGCATTAACATTATGTGGACTAGGACAAGCGCCTTGACGACGCTGGCTCAGTTTAACGTCGACCCATTGAGTGCCATAGATCATAAGGAGGCGCTGGGGAAACTAGGGCATCAGCTACGCTCCCACACTTGCGTGCTCGACTTGTGCGGAACTGTGGACCTTGCGCAATGGGACTCTGGGGCATTCACGTCTCTGAGTGAGTTGTTGGGCTTCGTTTGTCAGGACTACTGGACATTGGTGGTATTCGTTCCCTGCCTGTGGAACCTCTCCTTCATGACATCTTTGTCTGTGCTTGGGGCTACCCGATGCTACACGGGGAAGTGGGTTCGGAAGACGGCAGCGAAGAAGACGCATCAGTTCGAAAACAGCATCTGGGAGGAGCCGGATGTGATGCACATCCTTTTCAAAGGCGAGGATCCTCGGCTACTGACTCACCCGGTGTACGAGGGAGCTGTTGCTAAAGACAACGACGCCGCTCTCCGGAGGAAACAGAAAGTGACACCCACGGATGTGGAGGAGAAGTCTTTCAAGTCCTTGACCTTCGCGGACATCGGAAACCTCACCCAGAGGGGGGCTCTGTACAAGGACGGCGAGCGGAATCCGAATCAGTTATGCAATCAGCTTCTTTTCTTCTGTGGTGTGGCGGATACCGTGCTGTTCTTGGGCAAGCCGCACGCGCAGGTGGTGTGGAGTCTGCTTCAGCAGGGAAGGCATGTCTTGGCCATGGATGGGGAAACACCGCAGCTCGAATACACCGTGCAGTATATCACCCATGAAGTGTCGTCCAAGGCTTACCCATGCGATTTCCACCATGTCGTGGTCAAGCCCGTTTATGACCGGAACAAGGACATGTTCTTCAAGTTGACTCCGAAGAAAAGGCGCCAGGTCTACTCCTTCCTTTACGGCAAACAACCAAGGTTGAGATTTGACCCGCAGTACGTGGTGCGGTAGGAAGTCGCCATTGCGGTCCTCCAGGGCTACCACGGAGCGAGTCGGGCCGGCGCTGTGAGCTTCATTAAGAGGCTGGAATATATATTTTTTAACGAGGATGTTGTCGATCCGGCCGACTTCACTTTGGATAACTTTAAGCTCGCATTCGGTGAGGAGGACGATTTCAATATCGAGACTGAGCAGGAGGAGAGCGTTGAGGACGACCTCTTCGATTTGGATGGGCAATTGGCCATCTTCAATGCCCAAGTTTCTGAGTCGCTGTCAGTGTGCAAACCGGGGACACCTCTCGCCACACCCACCTCGGGCGGCCCCACGCCCGTGTCCTTCTCAGCGCCTGTCAAGAGGGGTGGGTTGTCCCGTTGAGCCTATTCGTCTCACACCGCAGCCCGAACGTCTTCGACCCGGCCATCAAGTTCCTCCGGACCATCCGCATCTCAAGGCTCCTGCGACTCCCTTCCACATGGGCAACAAACACACATTCTCCACAGCCGAAGATTGGGGCCATGATATCGTGTGGCACCCGGACCATTTCCATCCAGTCCTTCTCGACGGCTAATGGGCAGTGGCTGTGAGGGACGTAAGTGGAGGGTGGATATATGACGATCGTTGGGACCTCGAGACATTCAAATATCGCGCCAACGATGCGGTATTGGAGAGATTAAGTGAGGTCAATTGACGAAGTAAGGACGACCCGGCTCTGCGCGCATACGGGGAAACGCTGTTCGATTTCTTGCAGTCAAATAAATGGCTGGAAGTATCGTCCGCATTCTACGCCCTTCCGTCAAGCCCGTCAATTAACCAAGTGAGTTGGGAGTTGCCTGCGGGCACCCCGCCGGCAGGAGTTGTGAAGCGCAAGTCTCGCGGAAAGGACGGTGAAGGGGATGGTGAAGGCGGCGGGCAACGAGGTACCGGAGGTGGAAGTGAACTGCGTTCAACGAAACAGCGGTCTCCGGGGCACGCAGGCGGCGGAGAGGGAAAAAAGGGCAGCCGGGAGAAGAAAAAGCCTCGAAGCGGAGACGGGCAGGGGTCCGATGTCGACCGCGACGAGGACGGTGGGGTTCTGGCGGTGACAGGCAGCACCTCAATGGAGACGGGGAATGACTTCAGACCTGGGTGGATTACACGGCCTGGCGAGCAGGACCTTGTGATTAGCTCCACCAGCGCAACACACTATACCGATGTTGTTGGCGGGGCAGTTGTAGCAAAGAATGGAATTTGCTTCGCTTAGCTCCAAAAACGGTTGGCCGATTGTCTCGGATCTATCCGAACCTCGGAGACGACATCGTCGTCTGGAACTCAGTGCCTTCCGGGAAGCGAGACGACAACATACCACGGATCCGGCAGCGACAAGCTCCAACCATGTTCGGTTTCGCCTCAAAAGGAAGCTCAGATTAATCCGAACTGGGAAGCCAGTACCCTTGAGAGAACAGCGGTCTGCGGAACTCGAACGGGTGGTCCAGGTTTCCAAAAACCTTGATGGCGAAATTCGGATTCATCCGAACCAGGACGACGTGTCCGCCATGATAGACGACCGGTGTCAGGACGTCGTAATGCTGTGCATGGAAGTCCACAAGGAGCTGCAGGCAGACTGTCCGACTGAGGGTGAGTTAGCGACAAGTTTCAATGTCGAGCCCCGCACACTCGGAGCCGAATGCCTAGTGACGGTACGCGCTAAGTTAGCAGTCTTAAGCGACTCTCCGGTGAAAGCGGACACGTCGTCGCCGTTGGAAACTGCGGGGGCTCGGATGAATCCGAACCAGGGCCCTGTGAGCATGTCCCTCCCTGATGCAGGTTTGGAGACGACCATAATTCGGATTCATCCGAGGCACACGGACGAAGGGCTTGATGGTTGTCGACTTCTGACGACTTTGGACAAGGACGATTCCGCCGACGACCGGATTGATCCGACACTCGGCGACGTCGGGATGGAGCAACCAGTTCAGCCAGCATACGACGACCCCTTGTACTCCGGCCTTCAAGACGAGGCGATGGTAGAGGAGGTTCTGAAGAAGTCCTCTGACGCTGTTGGAGATAGATTTCTCTATTTGAGTGATGACGATAAAGACACAGCGCAAGACGACAAGTATTTAAGGGGGGAAGAGGTGTTGTTGGACATCCATGGGACCTTGAGCACAACACAATGCGACACAGTGGCGACGGAGGAAACCCAACCTGTCGATGTTGTGGATGTCGACGCTCTTTGTCCGGAGATGGACATACTAAAATTGCCCATCGCGGACGTGGAGGATTTCCGCCATCGGGATGGGGATGAATTCATGCCGTCTCCGGTCATCAACGCCGACATCTCGAACCTGTCAAGTTTCCCTGTGAGTTTGGAGCACGTCGTCGCCGCGTCGACGCGCACGGGGGCGCCAATCATGTTGGGACTGCCATCGGTGGGCTCTACTGACGTTGAAGCTAAGCCTGGTAAGCATTGTCTTCCTCTGCTTGCTTCCCGCTCGTCATCCCGTTCGTGAAGTGTTGTTTGCTTCGTCGATTTCGGGGAGGTGTGTACGCGGCCGCCAACTGGATTGTGACGATGTGCTTTGTGAGGTGCTGTTTGCTTGGTTGCTCTTGCGAAGTTGCGTTGTTGATCTCCTGCTGAACTGTCTGGGTGGCTATTTCTTGTACAGGTCGACGAGCTCGTGGACAAACACACATGTCGCAGGAACCGCCTGCCCTCGCGAGGTTGTCAGTCCTAGTTGCGGGAGGCATTAGTCGTCGCAATGTCACTGATTCGTTTCCTGGGGAGACTAAACCTCGGTGCCCTCCCAGAAGGGTTGTCGTGCGCCCGTATTGGGCCCTCGCGCTAGACTCGTTGCAGAGGCAGAGAGTGTTGCCGAAAAAGACTGCAAGGATTTCCTTCTCGAGGCTTGCAGGGATATAAAGAAGGACAGTGCTAGTTTGGAATCAACTGTGTGTGGAAGGTCCAGAAGTAGGGGTGACGTTATGCGTGAACTTTTCGGGCCACAGAGTAGCGGTTCGTCGGACCATGGCCGCTAGGACGGCATTTTCTCATAGTGTCGCATCCTTTATGCTTGCTGTGTGCTGTGGGTGTTTGTTCAACAGGGTTTCCTCGAGATGGAAGAGAAGTCCTTGAAGACGTTATCTGCTCCCGGTTGCCGCTCACTATCATCGTCTCGCGTTTGCCGTCGCACAATTTACAGGTTTCCGTCAAGGACATCGTCGCACTCGTGGATGGATCCGGGGAGCTCAACGATGAGGTCGTCAATTTCTACATGGCGATGCTACTGGACGACTGCGGACGGACTGCTGCTACCAAGAAGACGTACACCTTTAACTCTTTCTTCGCCTCTACACTGCTTCTGCAAGGTCCGGCATCTGTTTGCAGATGGGCTAAAGATGTGGACCTCCTGTCTCATGACCTCGTCTTGGCACCAGTGCACAAGGACGGCGAACATTGAAGCCTTTTGGCCATTGACTTCTCTAGACATGTTTTGGAAATCTATGATTCTTTCTCGTGTTCGTCATCTTAAGATGACTTCTACTTAGCACTTTTAGATAAAATCTGTTAAATTTTTAAACACGGTGGCAGGTGCCGCCGGTGATAGTCGCACTTTCGACCACTTCGCTCGCGAGGTCATCTTGAAAAATGTCCCTCGGCAGCACGACGGGGCTAGTTGTGGGATGTTCATGTTGATGTTCGCTTCCTGTTTGGCGAGAGGTTTACATCCACCTTTTGGTTTCTCCCATAGACACATCTCCTCTATCAGAGCTAGACTAGCTTTAGCGATTTGCGATGTTGGTAGGTAAGCGTCTATCTTTTTGCTGATCATGTAGTGTAGAAGGGTTAACTTAGAAGAACATTTCGTTCTTCTCCGGACGAAATTTGTTCCTTTTCACTTTTTCCGTGAGAGACTGGTGGGTGTTCTCGGTTTGGTTCGGAGCAGACCTGGTTGTCACTGCCAGGATATCTCCGGGTGAAATTGTCATGTCCCCGGCGTGTTTGTCGTCGACAATATTGTTCTTTCTCATTGGCTTTCAATTCTCATGAACGTCCCCGTTGTTCGGGCGCCTGTTCCGTGATTGACTTTCTCGCTTTCGTCATTTTGTGTCTTGTAAAGTGTGATGTTCTGCCCGCATACTCGGATACATCCAAGCTCCAACTATCTCTATGCTTTTCTGCCTCTCTCTCGAACCTTCCCCGTCGTCTACACTCATCTATGCATTTTCACTTTGAAGGTCGTGAGGCATCACAGAGAATAAAATACAACACAAGGGTCTCTTTATACATTTCATGGTCCGTCTGGCCCTCAACGCTGGGTGCTTTTTGATGGCCCGAAAATACAACACACAGGCCTCTTTATACATTTGATGGTCCGTCTGGCCCTCCGCGCTGCGTGCTTTTTGATGGCCCGAAAATACAACACAAGGGCCTCTTTATACATTTGATGGCCCGTCTGGCCCTCCGCGCTGGGTGCTTTTTGATTGCCCGAAAATGCAACACAAGGGCCTCTTTATACATTTGATGGTCCGTCTGGCCCTCCACGTTGGGTGCTTTCTGATGGCCCTTCTGGCACTCCTCGCCGATTGGTGCTAGAAAGTGACACAAACTGAATTAAGCTGACATTCAAAAAGAAATGAATATTGTGTGATTGGTCCTCAATTTTCGAAAAAGGACTTCAAGATTCAACTTCGTCTCTCTCTCTCTCTCTCTCTCTCTCTCTCTCTCTCTCTCTCTCTCTCTCTCTCTCTCTCTCTCTCTCGCACACACACACCCGCAACTGTGTTTAGTGCGCTCATTTGCTGTTTGCTTCGGACTCCCTCTCCCCTGTCATCTCGGATGCATTCGAACTTAGCTAATTCTCGCCTAACGAAAACCTTGCAGCTCTTGTACAGCTACACTTGTGGTTTTCGTGTGTTCCTCGAACATGCGTCTCCTGTACGACATGTCGGCATGAAAAGAAAATTCAGTGCGATTATTCACACTCTCTCTGTCTCTTTCTGTCCCTGTCTCTCTCTCTCTCTCTCTCTCTCTCTCTCTCTCTCTCTCTCTCTCTCTCTCTCTCTCTCTCTCTCTCTCTCTCTCTCTCTCTCTCTCT
>BFEA01000389.1:1053460-1065592 GCA_003427395.1 Chara braunii | reverse complement strand
CACACACACACACACACACACACACGCACACACACACGCACACACATATGCACCCATGCACCCACACATGCACACACACACGCTCTCTCTCTCTCGCGCGCGCGCGTGGGCGCTGGAAGACACAGAGAGAGAGAGAGAGAGAGAGAGAGAGAGAGAGAGAGAGAGAGAGAGAGAGAGACAGCGCAGCTATGTTAGAGTTGCACACACACACTTAGGGCGGGCATGAGGCTCTCTKGGGGCCGCAGCCCAGACCACTTGCATGTCTGATAAGGGCCCCGTGAGGGCTCATTCCTGGCACTACTAATCTAGCATAGTTTATCTATTTTGTATGGTATTGTATCCTAGACTGCCGTCTTTCCCCGAATTTAATGAACCCTAATTCTGAATGTACACAAGCTATCTTTCCAGTCCGGCGAAGCCAAAAATGAGGGTGCGTTGTGTTCGGGGGAAGACGGTAGTCTGTTGAAATACAAAACAACGATTTCGGCTTGGGTACAGTCGCAATGAGATGGTGCGTTCTATTCGGGGGATGGGTGGCAGAGGCAGAAATTTCTCAATTTATACAGACCTTTGCGTGGCCACACCGTTTGTCCATGTGGCCGCCAAAACAGATCTCCACCTGTGTATGTCCACGTGGCAGTCTCATCACACGGCGAAGCTGCCACAGTACATGTCCACGTGGTCGCAGCTCATATGTCCCACACGCGGTTATAGCACTGCTGTCCACGTCACCACATTTCAGATGTCCACGTGGCCGTGTGGAGTGTGTTGTCCACACCGCCGTGTGGACGTGAACGATTTTGGCTGCCCGCCTGATCAWGCTGAATGTATATAGGCACTGCCATTATCACCGTATATAGACGGTGCCCTTGTGTTTTGGGCGAGATGCTCCTGTCTTTCCATGACGACGCTGCCCTTGTGTTCTGGRGAAGATGCTCCCGTCTTCACCCGAGCAGAACSCACTGCCATTATCAGACAGCTGTAATTACAGTGAGACTGAAAGTTGTCCCAAACACAGCTGTAATTACAGTGCGTTCTATTCGGGGGAAGACGCTAGCAGTGATATCGTGTGATTTTTTTTATCAACAGAGAGCACCTTGCAAGATCAAAGGGCGAGAGCCAAATGACAGCAATTCAAATTGCAACACCACATTAAAAGACAGATAGCACCAGCCGCCTTGCACCCAAAAAAAAAACGACAAAAGGCCATGCATCAGTCAGGATGATGCTTCTTATAGAAATGTCCAACACACCAAAGCTCTAATTTGTGTCACACATTCATTTAGTATGTCATTGAGCATACTCGTTGACAAAGGGAACAGCCGGTAAACCWGRAATAAAGAATTCTTCATTATCTTGTATAAGATACCACTAATCAGATGGAAGGYCTGATATGATCGCCATCATCGCCGGCCCCAAAACCARATCTGGATGAGCCATTATAGAGGACGGATTAACTGTCAAATCGTGGTGTCAGGGTGCCCCACGGACAGTTCACCCGATGGGACAGATGGATTTGTCGTGACTGTGGTAAATCCCACGGACAGATTTGGACCATTTCTCGATTTATGCGTGTCATCGTTGAAAGCGCAGGGGCCATGCTAATCTTCTCTTTCTCTGTRTCGTTCCARTTTGAACGGATGTCCCGAACGACAGATTTGGACTCCGTACCTTTCCTTCTTACAAGATTCCTGAGGAAACTACCCCTTTTCGAACAACAGGGCACTGCCCGCCTGCTTTTTAGACTGGTTTGAAGTCAGGTGTTCCCGCCCCTTCTGCCTGTGCAAGCTTTTGTAATTGTTGTTTTCTCGAAGGGGACAAAAAGGCGGGAAAAAAAGTACACAGAGAGATAGACGACGGCGAATGGAAGACAAAGATCCTACTGATCCGGCGTCTCGTGAAGAAAGGAGAAGAAAACGAGATTATCGACACAGGAGTGATAGAGACCACAATATATATATATATATATATATATATATATATATAGCAATATATTAATATATTAATATATTAATAATAGAATAATAAAGTCTGTATATATATATATATATATATACACAGAGAGAGAGAGAGAGAGAGAGAGAGAGAGAGAGAGAGAGAGAGGGTCAGGCGTAATCGACCGTAGCCTCTTTCCCTCAGATTCAACCGACGTGAGCCCTGACGAATCGGCTACACTCCTCTCCCACCCCTCTGCTCTTCGTCTCCTCCCGTTCACCCGCCAGGGCCGCCACCCTCAGTGCGAGATGGTGAACGGGGGTCTCAATTTTGCGGACACTGCCTCCATTGGAGATTGAAGATGAGCTGGAACTTGGTATCCTGGGAGTCGAGCGCCATGACAGCCTTCTGGCCCTCCACTCTCACCACCGTCTTGATGTTCAGATTGGGCGCGTTGTTGCACTCGCTCCAGACAAGGGTCAGGAAGTCGTCCGTGAACTCGAAGCTGCCAACCTTTGGGCCTTTGATTTTGCGCTCGACCATAGCCGTCCCCGTTTGTCCGGAGAAGTAGTAGTGAGTCTCGTAGATGCCGTCGGAGTTCTCGGCGATGTCAGCGAACCCGCGGCCCGTGGCCTGACCAATGGAGACGCTCCAGCCATCCGGGTAGTTCATGAAGAACGACATCTGGCAAGACTTCCTCTTGTCGGCGAGCGACCCGTCCGTGGTCGCAACCATCCCGCCGAACATGAAGGTGACAGTCTTGTAGTCGTTCGACAGCACCCAGTTGGTGTTGTCGTAGTTGCAGCCGTTGCCTGCGTAGGTGACATAACTGATAGTCACCTCAGTCGGAGTCTGCGCGCTCGTCTGGACTGCAGCAGCGATCATCAGAAGAACGGCCGCTAGAACCACCTGACGCGCCATTGCCCTCGACCTCTGCCTCCACCCCCCCTCAACAAGCTTCACGGTGCACAGAGAAACGTGGTCCTTGGAAGACACAAAGGCAAGCGTGAGGCGCAACTCGCTGCTGCTCCGTTCAAAGCCCCACTCCTCGACGTCTCTGCTATCCGTGTGCAATCAACAAGAACACCGATTGCGAGTGTGTGCGTGATTACGCTTGTGTAGTCTATGCCCGACCTACGCAGTTCCGTTTGCTTTTATGCAATGTCATTCACTCGTAGCAGTCGCTAAAGTTTGAGTTCCGCCTCGAGCCAGCAGTCATGTGCTGGGACGGGGTGGCCCTGAGTGAGTCACAACAGGCTCGTCCCTTTCGGCCCCAAAGGCTCTTTTCGGCCCAAATGCTGTTACGTTCCTGGGGAAAAATTAGCACGACCTTACTCGAGGCGTTTTTGAGTTGTTTCAGACCGGCAATGCCGGTCAGCTTCATGCTCGCTCTACGGCGGCCAGGGGGAGGAAGTTTTCTTTTTATTTTTAGTAGTACTGCAGTACTTGTCCACTCAGATCGTGTATAGGGCCACTGGTCTCTGAAGTAGAGGGTCCAGAATGAAGGCAAGTGGAACGTGCCCGCGGTTCTTTCCTTTGGAGGATGACATGGAATATCAGCATGCTCTCTGAAGCAACACACCTCGCTCTGCAATGAGTCCAAAAGAAGAAGGAAAATGAAAGCTCACACAGAACAGTATTTCTCCGCAGTGCTTGGCTTGAAAGTCGTGATTACCTTGTTCCAGAAAAGAAATCACAGAACGAGAAAAAAACATATCCCAGGCGACTCGCCAAAGTCGACCATTGCCAACGCAGCCGGGGAAAGTGGGGCTGGGAAGCCTTGACCAGCTTGAGCGTGGTGGAAGATCCACATGTCGTGACGACAGGAGTAGGAAAAACTTTCCTGCCGAGAGATTTGAATCCAGCCCAGCCAGGTTTGAATTTTGGAAACGTCCGGAGTTGCGGCACTACCGAAACTACGAACCTTGCCGCTCTTGCGGCTCGGTTCATGCTCTCGCGACAAAAAGCATACCTGCCATATGGGCAGACCACAGTCCGGAGCTTATGCTCCCACCTAGACATGGCTTCAAGTATACTACCGCTGGAGGAACTCAGCCACACGTCCGGCAGTGACTCGCGTGAAGCATGACACTGCAGTGGGGAAATTGATCCCCCCCCCCCTCCTCCTTCTCCTCCCCCCCTCCTCCTTTCACGGAATACTTGTACCACAGGGCTTGTTGCTTATCTCTGGACGTAATTGCCCGGTCGGATACTATCAAGAGAGTACTGCTGTGAGTACACCATGAGATTCCCATCCTTCACTGCTACGGTGCACTCTGACAAGCCACCCGCCAGTCGGGCTCGACAGACGTTCTGAAACTGGCCGGGACACAAGAGGGCGACTAGTCGGGCTATGACAGTAGTGCTAAGCTCTACTCAACCTCAAACGCGCTAAGGTACGTGCATTTGGCGGGTCTTTAGCCAACGAGACCTTGACGAGGAAAAGTTGGTTTGCTGACGTTGGAATGGAAACAGCTCAAAACTGAAATGGGCATTGGGCACAAATTGACTGTCGACATCAATGTTCGTGGGGATCATTGACGACTACCTTCAAGTTATCTTTGCATCACAGTGGCCGTCTTGAAGACCGTAAATGGGTCCCTGATCTTGGCTCAGATTTGATTTTGCAAAACAGAAAAAAAAAAAAGGCAAAAGGAAAAATAGAAGATTTCGCATTTGGAAGTGGCTCCTGCGTGGCAGACTGGAACTGTAGACTGAGCACAGAGCAAAAGGACGTGGGAAAAGTCATAAACCTTCCCGCGACGAAACCTTCGTATCCATTTCCCCCCAAACGAATAAAAAGTGGCGCAGGTCCGAAAATCACTTCCGCGTCATTTTTGCACACTGCAAACACTTCCCCCCCAGTTCTTACAACACAGCGGCCGTTACCGGCCCAGCCAGGGTGCAAAAGTGACGCCCAAAGTGATTTTCGGACCTGCGGCACTTTTATTCTCGTTTGGGGGCAAATGGATACAATGGTTTCGTCGTGGGGAGATTTTGGGTCTCGCTCCACTACTGTCCACTGTACAATTTTTCGGACAGTTGATGGACAGTTGTAAGAGCGAAATATTGTGCAGCGGACAGTGGAAAATGCGACATCGCTCCATTTAGGGCCTCGCCACACCAATGTCGAAACATCACGAAATTCGACATATGTCAGGAAACTTTCGACATATCTCAGGAAACTTTCGACATTGGGCATCGCCACACCACTCTCGAGATGTGAAAAAGACAAAAATGTGGCGGTTGCATCTGGCCATGTTCTAGCTCGAAGTTCATCCTCGTTTTGCACATTTAGAGAGTAGTGTGGCGATACCCATTCCCTCTTTCGACAGAAAAACCCTCTTGGCCACACAGTATGGCGAAGTGAAGTACTCACGAGTCCTATGCACAAAAGAGACAAGCTGGGGTGAAGATAGGACAAGCTTCTCTTTTTCGAAATTCGGGCAAGAATTCTACATCCCATCCGAGGACTGTTGAAAATGTCCAAGTTGCAGGCTGGGAAACGAGCCCTTCTCGACAGGAGGTGTAGAAACCCTTTCCCTGACAGCTACTGAATTTTTTCTGCATCTCGGATTTCGACATGCTGATGTCTATCCACCATTGCCTGATGTCACAGACATCGTCCTCGAATGACAACATCATGGAGCGATTTTCGCGTGTGTTGTCGAAGCAGGAGACATTGAAATACCCTCATGTTTGATCATCTCCGAAATAGACGACCCGCACCTTAGAGTACGCGGTAAGGCCATAAACTTTAACTGTCGGGGAGCCCTTTCTGACCAATCTCTTTTTGGTCTCAACGGTATGCTGACCACAGACAGCGTACCAGTCGAACTCTGCCGGGTCCCTTTCCAAGAATTCGGTCGGCGTGATCCGCCTTCCCTGGCCGCCGACAATGTCATTGTGGTCAACTGGCGCAAGCACGAGTTCAGGCCTATCCCACGCCCCCGGGTCCGTGCCGATGGAGCTTTCGATGGCATTCTCGATGCCTCGCACAATGTTTTCAGACAACGAGCGGTGGATGAAAATAATCCTTCTGCGGGGAATGCGTTTCATTCTCATGACGTCCACGTGAAGAGCATGGACGTCTTGCGTAGCAAAGCCTTGGTCGTCGTATGCGAGGAAGAAACAACGCGTAGTGTCGATGGGCGCGACGTGCTGAACCGGCTCATCAGCATCTTCGGGCATGCGAGGATCCACTCCCTCGCCCTCATCCCCCGAGTCCCGCAGCTCTTGTGGTCTCACCCTCTGGGAGCCTTTCCGCGCCCCTCCATGGCCAGCGCCCCCACGGCCACCGCCTTGATCCCCAGATCGCCCCCCTTGGCTGTTCTTCCGAGGAGGCCGCGCCTCTTGGGACGGCGTCAGTCCTGGCTTGCCTCTTGTGAATAGAAGCAGGCGGAGAAGTCTCCCTTGTCCTTTTCTTCGCCTTCGGTCCTTGCATTGCATGTGAGTCGTGCCCACCCTTACCCCTGCTTTGCGATAGCGAAATTCCACGGGACGTCGAGGGCTGACCAATAGCGGCTCCCACAGCGCCGGCGGGGGAGATGTCATGACCATGCATTGGCGTGTCGGCGTCCTCGTCAGCAAGCACGCCCCGGTCCTCCATGTTGTCATCCCCAACTTCCACATCTGCTTCATTACCGCCGTCGTCATGTGGGCCGACACTTCCTCCTTCCTCGTCCGCATCGTTGTCCTCGTCCAGGGCAACTGCACTGCCCTGGGAATTTTCACGACCAACATTGCGCTGGCGCAGAAGCCTGTCATCAAACTCCGTTGCCTCGCTTGAACCTTGAGCCAAATCACGACCTCCCCTCACGGAGGGCGAGGGAAGATTCGAGCCCGACGACCCACCCGGCAACTGCTTTGTCTTCCCTGTCGTCGCGGACGGCGTTTGTCGCCTGCTCTTGGAACCCGCCTCGAAGGGCAAAAAAACACAGTCCGCTTGCTGGTCCGGCGGCAGCTTCGAGAAGTCTTCCCTGTACCGCTTAACCACACCTGGAAGCACGTCCATCAGACTGTTGAATTGGACCAAAGGCTTGCTCATCCGAAAAGAACTGTCGACGACAGGAAGGCAGCCAGTGACGCGGTTGGCGTTCGTTTTGCTGAGAAATTCTTCCGGAGAAAGCATTCGGAATTCAGTTCCGTCCCCACGCACGTCAAACGCTTTCATGGAGAAAGCCTTGACGCCATATCCTTGGAAGAGACGCAGGTCAAGGGAGACCTTCTTGTCTTCCTTGACCCAGTCCGTCCCAACGCTGTCGAAGACGGACGTGAGGAAAAAGGTCTTGAACGTCCTCCCTTCGTAGGTCTACCTGCCCGCCTCGGATTTCTCCACACCCCTACAACAGTACCAAGTGGCGCCATTGTCATCGCTCAAGAAGATAACAGCCCCACACCCTGGTTTATGCAAACCGCCTACCCAGTCAAGAGCCCACGGTTTGTCGTTGTAAGTCTTAGACCCGTCGTACCGTTTATTTTGAGCAGAGGTCGGCGCACCAGATTTACCTGCCGGTGGCAAAGGCAGAACAAAGACGGCCAGGAGAACAGCAATGAGCACCACACAGAAACACTTGCACGTGGTCCTAGACATTCAAGAAGGCACGTGACCCGCCATACGCCCGCCATCCTTTCGGCAAGGGGGGTTTGCGAGGGTGTCGGGAACGTTGCATACCAGACAACCGTGCATGGTCGAGGGGGCCGGCGTTCCCAGTCCGCCGGACCCTCGCCATCCTTTCGAGGCAGGGGGTCGAGGGTTCCCATTCCAATGCCTCCCCTCCCCACCCAAGAAGGATGGCGGGGGCAGGGCGTTTCGGGAACGCCCGACCCCCGGGCCCCCGTCATCCGTGTCGACGTCGGAGATCCGCGTTTCCAATCCGCTGAACCCCCATCCGAAAAGGGTGGAGGGGGTAGGGCGTTTCGGGAACGCCGGACCCCCGACCGAGCACGGGTGTCGGAGGTCCGGCGTTTCCAATCCACCGGACCTCCATCCGAAAAGGGTGGAGGAGGTAGGGCGTTTCGGGAACACCGGACCCCCGACCGAGCACGGGTGTCGGAGGTCTGGCGTTTCCAATCCGCCGGACCTCCATCCGAAAAGGGTGGAGGAGGTAGGGCGTTTCGGGAACGCCGGACCCCCGACCGAGCACGGGTGTCGGAGGTCCGGCGTTTCCAATCCGCCGGACCTGCATCTGGAAAGGGTGGAGGAGGTAGGGTGTTTCGGCAACGTCGGACCCCCGACCGAGCACGGGTGTCGGAGGTCCGGCATTTCCAATCCGCCGGACCTCCATACCGAAAGGGTGGAGGGGGCAGGGCGGTTCAGGAACGCCGGACCCCCGACCGTGCACGGGTGCCGGAGGTCCGGCGTTTCCAATCCGCCGGACCCCCGTACGGAAAGGGTGGAGGGGGTAGAGCGGTTTGGGAACGCTGGACCCCTGACCGTGCACGGTGTCGGAGGTCCGACGTTTCCAATCCGCCGGATCCCCGTATGGAAAGGGTGGAGGGGGTAGGGTGGTTCGGGAACGCCGGACCCCCCACCGTGCACGGGTGTCGGAGGTCCAGCGTTTCCAATCCGCCGGACCCCCGTACGGAAAGGGTGAAGGGGGTAGGGCGGTTCGGGAACGCCGGAACCCCCAACCGTGCACGGGTGTCGGAGGTCCGGCGTTTCCAATCCGCCGGACCCCGGTACGGAAAGGGTGGAGGGGGTAGGGCTGTTCGGGAACGCCGGACCCCCGACCGCGCACGGGTGTCGGAGGTCCGGCGTTTCCAATCCGCCGGACCCCCGTACGGAAAGAGTGGAGGGGGTAGGGCACAACAAACTGATCGCCCCATCATTCATGGCATCTCCCCAACATGCCCTCTTCCGAAATCGAACTTATCCAAAACCAAAAAAAAAAACACCAAAAAAAAAAAAGAGAAAAACAGCAAATCCCCTACGCTCGTTGTTTCACAACCACTGATCAGCCCTTCGTTCGGTGTTCCACAACCACTGATCGTTGATCCTACATGGCATCGCCCGATCATTCCCTACTCGAAATCGAACTTTTTCGAAAACGAAAACAAAAAAGAAACCGAAAAAATAAATAAATAAATCCCCATCGCACTTTGTGGGGGAGAGGAGATCAGCCCTCCGTTCGCTGTTCCACAACCACTGATCCTACATGGCAACCACTGATCTTTGATCCTACATGGCATCGCCCCATCATTCCGTTTTTGCAATCGAACTTTTTCGAAAACGAAGACAAAAAAAAAAAAAGCAAAAAAAAAAAAAAAGAAAAACAGGGAATCCCCATCGCACTTTATGGGGGAGCGGAGATCAGCCCTCCGTTTGCTGTTCCACAACCACTGGTCTTTGATCCTACATGGCATTGCTCCATCATTCCGTTTTTGCGATCTAACTTTTTCAAAAAAAAAAAAAAAAAAAAAAACCAGCAAATCCCCAGCGCACTTTGTGGGGAAGAGGAGATCAGCCCTCCGTTCACTGTTCCACAACCACTGATCCTACATGGCAACCACTGATCTTTGATCCTACATGGCATCGCCCCATCATTCCCTCCTCGGAATTGAACTTTTTCGAAAACGAAAACAAAAAAAAAAGCCAAAAAAAAAAAGAAAAACAGCGAATCCCCATGGCACTTTGTGGGGGAGAGGAGATCGCCCTCCGTTCGCTGTTCCACAACCACTGGTCTTTGATCTTACATGGCATCACCCCATCATTCCGTTTTTTGCAATCTAACTTTTTCGTAAAAGATAACAAAAAAAAAAACAAAAAAAAAWARARAAAAACAGCAAATCCCCAGCGCACTTTGTGGGGGAGAGGAGATCAGCCCTCCGTTCGCTGTTCCACAACCACTGATCCTACATGGCAACCACTGATCTTTGATCCTACATGGAATCGCCCCATCATTCCCTCCTAGGAATCGAAATTTTCCGAAAACGAAAAAAAAAAAAAACAAAAAAAAAAAAAGAAAAACAGCAAATCCCCATGGCACTTTGTGGGGGAGAGGAGATTGGCCCTCCGTTCGCTGTTCCACAACCACTGGTCTTTGATCCGACATGGCATCGCCCCATCATTCCGTCCTCGAAATCGAACTTTTCCGAAAACGAAAACAAAAAAAAAGCAAAAAAAAATAAAGAAAAACAGCAAATCCCCATCGCACTTTGTGGGGGAGAGGAGATCGGCCTTCCGTTCGCTGTTCCACAACCACTGATCCTACATGGCAACCACTGATCTTTGATCCTACATGGCATCGCCCCATCATTCCCTCCTCGGAATCGAACTTTTCCGAAAACGAAAACAAAAAAAAATAAAGAAAAACAGCAAATCCCCATCGCACTTTGTGGAGGAGAGGAGATCGGCCCTCCGTTCGCTGTTCCACAACCACTGATCTTTCATCATACATGGCATCGCCCCATCAATCCGTTTTTGCAATCGAGCTTTTTCGAACAAGAAAACAAAAAAAAAGCTAAAAAAAAAAAAAAAAAACCGTGAATCCCCATCGCACTTTGTGGGGGAGAGGAGATCGGCCCTCCGTTCGCTGTTCCACAACCACTGGTCTTTGATCCTACATGKCATCGCCCCATCATTCCGTTTTTTGCAATCGAAATTTTTCGAAAAAGAAAAAAAAACAAAAAAAACAAAAAAAAAGGAAAAACAGCACATCCCCATCGCACATTGTGGGGGAGAGGAGATCAGCCCTCCGTTCGCTGTTCCACAACCACTGATCCTACATGGCAACCACTGATCTTTGATCCTACATAGCATCGCCCCATCATTCCGTTTTTGCAATGCAACTTTTTCGAAAACGAAAATAAGAAAAAAGCCAAAAAACAGAAGAAAAACAGCGAATCCCCATCGCACTTTGTGGGGGAGAGGAGATCCGCCCTCCGTTCGCTGTTTCACAACCACTGGTCTTTGATCCTACATGGCATCGCCCCATCATTCCGTTTTTTGCAATCTAACTTTTTCGAAAAAGAAAACAAAAAAAAAAAGAAAAAAAAATAAAGAAAAACAGCAAATCGCCAGCGCACTTTGTGGGGGACAGGAGATCAGCCCTCCATTCGCTGTTCCACACCCACTGATCCTACATGGCAACCACTGATCTTCGATCCTACATGGCATCGCCCCATCATTCCGTTTTTGCAATCGAACTTTTTCGAAAACGAAAACAAAAGAAAAACCAAAAAAAAAAAAGAAAAACAGGGAATCCCCATCGCACTTTGTGGGGGAGCGGAGATCAGCCCTCCGTTCGCTGTTCCACAACCACCGGTCTTTGATGCTACATGGCATCGCCCCGTCATTCCGTTTTTGCGACCTAACTTTTTCGAAAAAGAAAACAAAAAAAAAAACAAAAAAAAATAAAGAAAAACAGCAAATCCCCAGCGCACTTTGTGGGGGAGAGGAGATCAGCCGTCCGTTCGCTGTTCCACAACCACTGATCCTTGATCCTACATGGCATCGGCCCATCATTCCCTCTTTGAAATCGAACATTTTCGAAAACGAAAACAAAATAGAAACGGTAAAAAAACAAAAGCAGCAGATCCCCGCCGCACTTTGTGGGGGAATGGAGATCAGCCCTTCGTTCGCTGTTCCGCAACCGCTGATCTTTGATCCTGCATGGCATCGCCCCATCATTCCCTCCTCGAAATCGAACTTTCTCGAAAGCGAAAACAAAAAAAAAAAGAACCAAAAAAAAAAAAAAAAAAAACAGCAAACCCCCATCGCACTTTGTGGGGGAGAGGAGATCAGCCCTCTGTTCGCTGTTCCACAACCACTGGTCTTTGATCCTACATGGCATCGCCCCATCATTCCGTTTTTTGCGATCTAACTTTTTCGAAAAAGATAACAAAAAAAAAAAAGAAAAAAAAAAAAAGAAAAACAGCAAATCCCCAGCGCACTTTGTGGGGGAGAGGAGATCAGCCCTCCGTTCGCTGTTCCACAACCACTGATCCTACATGGCATCGCCCCATCATTCTGTTTTTGCAATCGAACTTTTTCGAAAACGAAAAAGAAAAAACCAAAAAAAAAATGGAAAAAAAAAGGGGGAAAAAAAGGGAAAACCAGCAAATCCCCATCGTGTATTGTGGGGGAATGTGATACCTCCTCTTACCTTTGCTTCCCATGGCGGTAGGAGATGCTGCACGATCGCTCACGCGGAATGGAACAACTCTCTCTCTCTCTCTCTGTCTCTCTCTCTCTCT
>BFEA01000389.1:1029366-1044053 GCA_003427395.1 Chara braunii | reverse complement strand
ATTTCTAAAAAGCATATTTTTCCAAAACAAATTTCTAAAAAGCATATTTTTCCAAAACAAAAATTATGGGGTTGTAGGGTGTAAAATTCCCTACAACCCCATATATATATATATTTTTTACCTATTATTTAATTCAGGAAAATTCGTGTAAAATTGTGTCTGCGGTGCGGATGAGGTTGAACGCGGATGCGAACCCATTTGGGTCCGCGATCCGAGCTCGACCCCTCGGACGCGTCCATGGGTGTTTCGTAGGCACACGCAAACGCACAGACGCACGCACACGCACATTGCCTGCAGGAACACATAACCGGTCACGGTGCTAAAACAACACTCGCACGCACACGCACACACACGCAAACACGCACATCGCAGCGGTTTTGATGTTGCCATTGAGACAAGCGGAACACACACGCGGTGAACACGTCGGGACAGCACACACGATCAATCGACCGACCGCGAGTAATCTGTTAGCGTTTCGCGATCGGTCGGATGGATGCGTTTGCGATCCCGATGTTGTCTCCTCGTGCACTAATCAATCATCCGTTAGGCGGATCAGGGGCGATATTGTTGCGACAGCAAACAACATCAATCACCCGATCGCGAGTGGTCGGTTTATGTTTCGTGATGGGTCAGTTCATCGAGCGTATGTTCTAGACATTGTCACAACGTGTTTGAGCGGAGCTTTCTCTATTGGTCGGTTGAATCGATCACGATTGAACTGATCGTGTTTCGCGATTGGATGCGTTCGCTGTGTCGACATTGCCACCGCGTGTTTTGATCGATCATCCATTGGGCAGATCGGCGGATATGGCATTTGGACAGCACAAAGGATCATATCTAGTGTGGTCAGTGCTCAAGATGTGATTGCGTTTCGTGATTGTCGTGTTCGATACGACCTTTCGTGATTCGCCAGTCGATCACCTTAGGAGCACACCGGAATACAGTTCTGCGTTAAAACCTGCGCAATCGTTGGGTATTTTGCACCTCTCAACCACGATTGCAGCAGAGGCAGACCGCCCACCTTCGCGTGCATGTCCGCGCGTTCAATGTGCACAATCACACACACACGCAAAATATGCACACACACACAAAAACGCGCCCGCACACGCACACGCCCCCCACACACACAAGCACACACACACACATACGCGCCCGCATACGCCGCCCCCACACACACACACCCCTAAGATCCTGACACGCGCACGATCCTTCCTCGCGCGTGTGGCATACACGTCATACAACCACACACACAATAAAACACGCACTCGAGTACGCACACAAAAAAACAATCAACACAGACACACACGCGCACGCACAAACACACAGTAGCACACAAACACATACACACAAACATCCACCCGCATCCCCAAAAACACAATTTCTTTCAATCTGCGCGAGCATAGCATCAGAAAACCCACCCGCAGGCACACACAAACGCACACACGTCCCGACTGCGGGTGCACTCACCATGTGATACTGTCGACTGGAGATTCGCGCGATCCTCGCCGTCAAGCGAGACAACACTCTGTCGACCTTATGGCTTGTTCTTTTTGTTCGCGAGACTCAGTGTGTTGTGTGGAGTGCTTTGTGTTTGCGAGGGTAGTGCGTGGAGTGGTGGGCGCCGGAGGTGTCGACACGCGACGTCGAATATGACGTGGACAGCGACTTCGAAGGTGGAGGGAGATGCGAGGGCATGCGGGGTGTGTCATCGCCAGGAAACGAGTGCGGTGAGGAATGGCTGTCCCTACTCTTTGCCAGCTATGGCGCTCCAGCAGTGCGGGGTGTTGTTGTTGACGACAGTGGCGGTGCGAGGCTTCTGTCGGGCAGCATCTCCCCACCAAAAACGCAGAACGCATCGTTAATGCCCAGGGCGCCGCTCGTACTTGTAGGCGTGTGAGACTCGAGGCCCCCTTGAGCCTGGCGTTTCGAAAAATCGCGCAGGGTCCGTGCGCCACCACACGACTCTTCGATCCTCGCATCGAACGGTGGCTACGCGTCGAAATTTCCCCTACGGGGGCCTGGTGAGCAGGACATGACAAAAAAGTGCCTGTGGCCTAGCCCTTCCAGGGTGTCATTGAAAAACAGAGCCCATGTTCCTGGCCACTCGCGTTCGTGTCGTCGGGTTCGCGGGCCCCGCTCGAGGGGGTTTCAGGCAGCGCGGTGGGGCAGAATGTATTTTCCAGTCCGTTGTGGGGGTGGTGGGGGGCCGCGAGAGGGGAGGTTGGAGGGGTTCAGGGGCATTCGCGTCTCCTGGCAGGCGAGCGGGGTCCGAGGCCGCGCGGGCCGACACAGGCTGGTCTTTTAACGGGGTGCGACGACAGTTTGGGGCTCCGCTGCCTGGGGTCCGCTGCAGC
This sequence comes from Chara braunii, assembly GCA_003427395.1. Taxonomy (NCBI): domain Eukaryota; kingdom Viridiplantae; phylum Streptophyta; class Charophyceae; order Charales; family Characeae; genus Chara; species Chara braunii. The sequence goes on along the minus strand of BFEA01000389.1, from coordinate 1,041,699 downwards.
TCATTCGCATCTCCAGCCGTGACGAGCGCATTCATGCGCGACGTCCCTTCGGCAACCTCCTCCACCGCCTTTGCTGCTCCGCTGTTGCGCCACGTGTCTGCAAGCGTCCCTCTTGTTGCTAACTCTTTCCCGACCTTCTGCCCACTGCCGGGGTCCAGTTGGCGGCGCTTCGACATTCCGTCTTTGCGTTCTGCGTTAGCAAGCGGCCGTCGTGGTCTGTGCTCAGCCCTTGTCGAATAGTCGCGCCGTCGTGCGCGCTTCCCCATCGTCGAAGAACTGCGCGTCGTCTAAGCATTGTGCCCCATGAGAGAGTTGCGGCATCGTGTTCGCTGTGCCCTCGTCAAGGTAAAGTGGTTTTATGCCTGCCCGCGTGTCAGTCGTCGCACCTGTTTGCCGGCGCATGGGAGCAGCCACATCGCGCGATGTGTTGCAAGTTGCGGGGACGGCGGGAACGGATGTCGATGACATTGGGGCACATGGTTTCTGTATGCCCGTTTGCTTCCCACTTGTTCGTTCCTCGCGAGCGGCCCCATGACTCTTGCTCACCGCCATCATCATCATCATCATCATCATCATCATCATTATCATTGTCGTCGTCGTCATCAGCATCATCATCTTCATCATCATCCTCATCGTCAACGTCATCGTCATCATCATCATCATCATCGTTGTCATCATCATCAACACCATCATCATCATCATGATCATCATCATCCTCGTCATCATCAACAACATCATCAACATCATCGTTATCATCATCATCGACATCGTCGTAGTCATCAACATCGCCACCGTCCAAGTCAGCATCATCATCATCATCATCATCTGCATCGCAATCGGCATCATCATCATTTTCATCAACAACCCGATGATCATCATATCGTGGCACGTGTCTCAAGTGGCGGGGACAGAGGGAACAGATGACGAAGACATCGGTGCACACGGTTATTGTGTTCCCTTCTCCTTCCCTATCGCTCATTCCACGCGATCGCCCCCATGATTCCTGTTTGGGTTGGCGATGGGCCAGACGGTTTCTGTATTTCCTTCTCTTCTCACTCCTTCGTTCCACGCGACAGGCCCCATGATTCCTGCTTCGCTCGGCATTAGAGACGAGCCAACTGAACATTGCAAAACACTCCCACGTGGTTGCCAAGTTCGAACATTGCAAATACTCCCGCGTGGTCGAGGGAATCACGAAATCGCCTTTTTCCAGCAGAACACGAGATCCCCTCGACAAACGTTCCTCGCACGTTTGCTTTTCTTATCTAACAGTTCAATGGTTTTTTGACACGAAGGAGATGCATCGGACTGCAAATCCACGACTGATGATTTGAATCCCCCACGGGACAGACAATGGTCGCTGCGGGAGTGCTGAACGACTAGCGGACGCCACATGGGCTGCGCGCGACCAGGGTTGGTATTACGCATCGCGCGGTTGCCACCGTGCGAAGGACGTCCACCGTCCACATGGCGTGCAGTGAGAGGGATGGTGTTCATCAACAGGAGGGTGTCGTCGTTCCGTTGTCATGCTCTCGTCACAACACTTGTGCCTCCCTCCCCGGAGAGGCTATGGCGTCAATCCCAGGAGAGTTGGTGTCGTCTCCACCCCGCGCGCACAACGTGCACATGATCCACCATTGAGGCCACGGATGTTGAGCGCGCGTGCCTGGCGCAGGTCATTACGACACGACAGCACATTGCGCACGACAGACGCCAGTGCTGTGCGAGCAACATCCGCGGCCTCGTCGATGAAGAATGCGCACGTTGCGTGCGCTCAATGGAGAACGACAACACCGCTAGCTGCAATGACAATGCCGTTTCTTCGGCGTGAGCGCCGCATGTTTCGTGACGAGAACCTCAACATGTAAAAACGACCTCGTTCAATAACGAACAACCCGGCCGCCTACGGGACATGTCTTACTCGTCGGGGAACGGGGGGTCGCCATTGTGTATGCGGGAGCGAAACCGACAACCGCCAAACATAAAAAGGCGAGTCGCGTGTCGTTGCCTGGCGAGATGGGAAGTTCGGATGCCGGCAAACTACAACAATTATGCGCAGTGCTCTCACGGAAGTGGCATTGTGTTGTCGTCGCGCGGCCGTTGGAAGAGCAAGCGCATGATTGCTGTAGTTCGTCGGCATCCGAAGTTCCATTTTCGCCAAGTTTTCACACGTGACTCAATGATTATTTTTGGCGGTTGTTGGTTTCGCGTTCGCGGTCACAATGTCGTTCCCGGGTGCCCTTATGACTATCTTTTGCGAGAAAGTTTCCAGCTTTAGGGCGTGGGGTCGATAGTTCAGAACGCCCTGCCAGTTGTCACCGTGCGAGGGCGACAACACGAAGTTCGGATCCCGGCGGACTTGAGATCTGAAGAATGCGAAGTCGTGAGCTGCTCGCATGGTCATTACAGTTTCGACCGCATCGCTGAAATCACATGCTTACGGTTTACAAGGATCTTTACGGAGTCCTTGGTACATGACTGTTCTTTGGGTGGCCTTTCCCGCCAAAAAATCAGTCCTGTCACTGGGACCCCAGCAAAAACCAAGTGTGTCATGCTCCCGGCTGACACGCAGCAACAAAAGTGAAGTTCGGATCCGGGCGGACTTCGTTGTAGGCACCCGTTCGTGGTCCCTCAGTGGAACCGAGGGCAAGTTAGGATCTTGTGGAATTTCATTGACCACCATGAACCTGCCTGTGGAACCTGCCATTGCCCGACTGCGAGCTCGCCTTGTCTGCGGGATAAATTGAGTGCTTAACGACGGGTTTTGGTTCTGTCCACTGAAGCTCATATGTGGATCGTCGTGCTTCTCTCTAATCAGCCCGTCCAATATGCGACTTGCCGCGAAGAAACCCGTTCCTCTTTATTCCGGTGGCCGCCAAGTTCGGATCTCGGCGGACTTCGTGGTTCGACTAGAATCTAACCGGCCATTTACGACGGCCATTTCCGCCAAGCTCATATGTGCACTTCAACACCCATCCTCGAGATACCCGACATCCCCCGCACAAACCGGTTCCTCGCTAGTCCAGCAAACGCCAAGTTCAGATCCCGGCGGACTTTGAGGTCCCGCGACAAAATTCAACCGCCCGTTGCGACGGCTTGGACTATCGCCTGTCTTCAGATTACCAGAGACCTCTGGGTGCGCAAAATTGCTCGCGTTACGCAAACCTCGACGTTCGTCGAACTCCGGATTTGCAAGCGGCCGTATTCCCACGCTGGTTCAAACAAATTTCATGCCACAGAAATCCGCACTGAGAATCGGTGTTTATAGGGGTCAGTTTGGGGTTGCACTACGCCGAATTGTGTGGTGGTGCATCCACCATTACCCTTTGTTCTGCGCGTGCTATCGTACAACGAAAACTTGAGAGCGGTAGAGCCTTCCTTCTGTGCGCCCAGACATAGCGTTCCTTGTGTGCACCCGCTGACTCTCCGTTCCGCTGGCACCGGCCGCGCAAAAACAGGTTGTTGGCTACTCCAGCACCCGCCAAATTCGGATCCCGGTGAACTTTGCAGCTCCGCGTAAAGCTGACCGTTGTTTTCAACAGCTTCGACGTCCCCGTTCGTGTTCATTGCCGGCAGCCTGGTAGTGCACAAATGTGCTCGCCTTGTGAATGACCCTGAAAGGGGTTTATTGGGGTTGACGACGGTGTCGGTTGCCGGGTCTATTTCCTATGTGCCGTCGATCATCATTGCCCTCCAATAAAAGCCATTCTAAATTTTTCGTGTCTGCGCTGTGTACATGTCCGAGTTCGACAACCTCTTGTGCTAGTACATCTGATTAGACTGTGTTGATTATCGGTGTTTATAGGGGTCGGTTTGGGGTCGCGCTGCGCCGAATTGAGTGGTGGTGCATCCACCATTACCCTTTCTTCTGCGCGTGCTATCGTACAACGAAAACTTGAGAGCGGCAAATCCTTTCTTCTGTGCGCCCAGACATAGCGCTCCTTATATGCACCCGTTGGCGGTCCCTTCCACAGGCACCGGCCGCGCTAAAACAGGTTCCTGCCTACTCCAGCTCCAGCCAAATTCGGATTCCGACAAACTTTGAGGCTACGCGTAAATATGACCGTTATTTTCAACAGCTTCGACTTCCCCGTCTGTCTTAAATGCCGGCGGCCTGGTAGTGCGCAAAAGCGCTCCCTTTCGAAATTGCCCTAAAAAGGGTTTATTGGGGTTGACGACGATGTCGGTGACCGGGTCCATTTCCTTTGTGTTGTCGATCTTCGTTGCCCTCCAATAAAAGCAATTCTGAATTTTTTGTGTCTGTGCAGTGTACATGTCCGAGTTCGACAACCTCTTGTGCTAGTACATCTGATTAGACAGTGGTGAGAATCAGTGTTTATAGGGGTCAGTTTGGGGTCGCGCTGCGCCGAATTGTGTGGTGGTGCATCCACCATTACCCTTTGTTCTGTGCGTGCTATCGTACAATGAAAACTTGAGAGCGGCAGAGCCTTCCTTGTGTACGCCCAGACATAGCATTCCTTATGTGCATCTGATGCAGGTCCATCTGGTGAAGGGAGTGTAGATGGAGGGGACAAGAGCGATTAGTGCGCGTCCACCTGATAGAGTGGGGGAGTGAGATTTTTGTAAAATAACTGTTTGAAGAGTAGTGAGATTTTTGTAAAATAACTGTTCAGAATGGAGCATATTATTTTTGCAATGATTTTGCGTAGTGAATTTTGTCCACGGTCTACGGTTTAATTTTTTAAGATGGTTGGTGATGGTTCCGAAGTTAAGTTCATCATGAAGGCGATTTTTTTACTATTTCGATATTTTATTTTCATTTTGTTTGCATTTCAAGTCTTGTGTAGGGAGTGCAACAGGAGTCATGGACCATCGACATGATTATGCATGTCTCATTCACCCTTGTGCATGAGGATTTTGTGGTTCGGGAGGCGATATCGAAAACGACCCGTGGATGACTGTCGTCCCTTTTTTTGACAAGCCTATCGATGCGTGGTCCGAGACAGAATGCGATAGAGCCATCTTGGCAAGGAAATGCCCATGGCATAAGGACTACAAATTTGCTTCCGCGATGGAGTGGGGAAGTCTGATCAAAGTGCCTCATTATGCCATTGGTGTCAGGCAACTTCCGTCCCTGCGCGCCGCGCTCAGGCAGCAATAGAATGACCGGTTTTACCTTCGCCTCAACAACGTAACGAGGTCACCTCGGGTGTGATCTGCGGAATTGAAACAAGAGTTGTTGGACTGTGCATCCTACAATCCGTTTTTGGAAGTATATTCGCTGCGTGGTGCCGGGTTACAGCCAAAAGATGTGTCATATTGTTGCATCCGTTTGTCTGAGGCCGGTTCCGACTTCTGCAGAGTGTTCTGTGTGGCATGTTCAAACCGAAAGTGGACTTTGGTAGACGCTGTAGTGCTAGTTTCTTGCAACAACCTTAGAATCTATGGTCGCAACATGGGGAATTTGGGCCTTCTGTACGAGAACGGACAATCCGATTTGGAGATTGTCAATCGAATTGATGAGGTTCATAAGTGGCATGAGGTAGAGCAAGTGACATGTTGTGTGCGTGACGCCATCGGTAAGTCCTTGGCAGGTGCCTCTAGGTTTGTAAGGATGAAGTACATTTCGGTGTTCTCCAGGGTGGCGACGAAGGGACAGCCACAAACCCTTGTTTTCGAGTCGTCTATGAATGCCTTATACGGGTTTGGTTCTAAAGGGACGCGGGGACATCGGTAGGAACTTCAAATTTTGTAAATGATAGCATTAAATTTTTAGAAAGTTTACATTGTTGTGGCTCGTAGCGTTTAATTTAAACGTAGTTCAATGTACAGTTGGCTTGTAGCGTTTAATGTACACGTACTTCAATCTTGCAATTGCGATTTCTTGCACGTGTCGGTACAATTTTGAACTTTAATTACCGATACAATTTTTGACTTTTAATTTTTGATGGGTACGATATTTCTTGAAGTGAGACAGAATCCATGGTACTCACGTGAATTTCAGTTTCATATGACAATGTGATATCGGTTTATGATTTTTTGTCAAAGTGCGCCGGAATCCATACATAAACCATCTACTTTCACCTTCACACAATGTCATGTGCAGTACGTCTGATTCAAGTGCATTTCAATGTATGACAATGACATGTCAGTTTCGTCTTTAAAGTCACATAAATTGTCGAAGTGTGATAGAGTCCAAAATTATCGAAGTGTCACACTGTTGGAATTCATCCTTAAATCATACCGAACAAACTAAGTATCACGTCTTTCAATAAGACTTAGTATGTAGTGCATAAATTATGTGCGATGGAACCCATAGTCACTGTACTTAAACCGTGATCTCGTTTGTCGTGTGATTCGTTTGTCGTGTGATTCGTGAAACTTTGTCGGGATTAGTAATATACATTTAATATAGTTAAAGCAAAAATTATTGAAGTGCGACGGAATCCATACTAGACTATTAGTACTTAAACCATCCGTGTGCTTGCCGTAAATGTCCCACTTCGATTGAGTTTCAATAAATTAAGGAAAGTCACAATGTCATCTAAAAGAGGTCCGACTCAATGCTGACACAAAATTGAGCAAGGTGTAAAGAAATCTAGAGTTCAACAATTCATGTTGTAACCGTAACGGCTTTAAGTTACAAAATTGATGGAAGTGCAATGGAATCCACACTTAATCCATCGTGATCAGTAAGTGATTGCCTTGAATCTTCAGTTTACATTCAATTTATGGCCTCTCAATTGCATTCTTCGGGTTCCTATGTTCCATTCAGGTCTAAAATATAACGATTTTAACATGAAATTAATAGCGTGCGAGTACCAATTTAAAATATAGTGTCCTATTTTAACGAATAACATGTTTTTGGAAAGATGCCTTGATCCGAAGAATGCGGATTGTATGGTGCCGTAACAAGAATGTTGGTGACCTGATCTATGATTTCAGACAGGTGGCAAGAAATGGTTCTTTTACATGTTGTTGTAAATATGCTGATCAATTGTTTCCTCGCATTGATGATCACGTCTCCTTTCGTCTAAACTCTTCCGGATCCTTTCCTCCATGTATGAATAATTCCAAGAATGTTATAAGGCCGCTTGCTTGTAATCCTGTCTCCAGCTTGAGGAAACAAATTGTGGGAGCTTTCTGTTCCTGCACGTTTTTACCCACTAAGGATGACGTAGAGATTGGTGACTTGTCCCAATGTTTTGTCACTTCTCCCCTTTCGTCTCTGTCATTCTCTAAGTGTTGTGCTTCATCTTATCTTCCAACTCTTGATCTTGTCTGTTAACAGCGGCAATGCTTCTCCAATCTTGTCTGTTCACCCCTCGATCATAATATGGGAGATTCGTATATCTGTTGTCCTGTGGTATATGGTAAGGGCATGAAGAAACTCTTCTTGGAGAACTCAGCCTTTGTCAGGGTGACTGCTTCGGAGTCTAAGACCATTGAGTGTTGTAGACAGCAATTCCAGGAAAAGTCTTTTTCGCACATCGGAAAATGAAAGACGGAAGGCTCCTTTGGTCGTGCTTACTGCCTCCCTAAACATAAGGACGTTTCTCGATGGCGCCCGATCTGCCTCTCTTACTCTAAGAATTGTGCATTGGCTAGTAGGAGAGTCGGACGAGCAGTTAATGTTCTTCTTTGGAAACTTCCTCCTCTATCACACTTCAATCTACGATGCACCTTGGATTTGGTCCCGGGGATCGTGTCAATGAACAAGCAGATAAGCAAACGTGACAGTGTAATTGGTGGGTCCTTTGATGTAAAAGAGATGTTTTCAAACTTACCCCATCCGTCAATCTCTAGAGCAGTCCGATGGATGACTGATTACTGGTTTGGCGAAGGCTTCTCCGGCGTTGCGGTGTGCAAACTAGGAAAAATGGTTAAGCTCTCCAAAGGTAAGAAAGAAGAAGGATGGATCTTCTTGGATTTTTCCGTCATTCGGTCATATGTTGATTTTGAGTTAAAAAACACATTCGTTGTTGCTTTTGGGGTACTTCTGCGTCAGACGGTAGGGATCCCCATGGGCAAGTCTATGAGCCCAGCCCTTGCCTGTCTTCTCCGCGCCTTCAATGAGTTTACCTTTCTTTCCTCCTTAGGAATGGATAGGAAGCTTGTGTGGTTTTCGAATTGCAGATGACGTCAGTTTCCTTGTACAGTACTGTCTTGATTCTAACGAGTCTCGGTCAAAGGCTGAACGTATCTTTGAGCTCTTTCAGAAATGCTATGATAAGAACCTTGTTTTGGAAAAAAACAGTTTCGGAGACTGTTGTGACTTTGTCGGTTGCGTGCTAAAAATCGTGGAAAATCCCTGAAGAGTGGTTTCGATTGCGGTTCATAAGAATCAGAGATCGGCAGTATGTGATCCGCTGGTTTTTTAAAGTATTCAGGATTTTTCATCTTACTCGAGCCGACAACAAAAAATGGCGGTCATTATCTCCTTCCTTCACCGAACCAGGAGTTTCACGACTATTGACGGTATAGAGTTTGCTTTCCTGCTGACCCTTAAAATAGAGTTATGGAAGCGAGATTATCCTAATTGCTATTTGGATGACGCGTTGGTTAACTTTTCCTCGAAGTTTGTAGGTTGTTGGAATCAGTGGCTCCCGATTTTGACCCGGTGGGGTCGGCTGTTCAGATCAACTTCTCAATTGAGTTAGGGGTATTAGCAAGGGTAATCCAGGATCAATGGGGGTCAAGAATGTTGTCAGAAGAAAGGACTTGCCTGTTTTTTGAAAATACACTGGGGGTCCATTCGTTATTTCCCGGACGTTGTTTTTCAATAGGATTGTTTTTGACTGTGGCGGTAGATACTGTGCCGGAGGATAATAGTTTTGAGACGTACCTTTTGAAATCTGGGTTTTGATTCAGTATCTGTTTTATGGCTGGAAATCTCTAGTCATGAGGCCCGGACAAATCCTTTTAGGTTAACAATCGTTTGTTCGAACCCTTCTGGAAAGAACGTTTTCTGATGGCTGGAAGCTACGTCGCACCGTGTTCGCGTTCGGAGGCGAACGCGAACAAGCGCCCAAAAACCTCCGAACACTAACATAAAAAATATTAAAAAAAAAAAAAGTTCTTCGAAAACTCTGAAAAAAACTTATGTTATGTGAAATAACAATACAAGCAACTTTTGCCTAAGAGTCATGTTCAAATTCGTAACCAATCATGAGTTAAAAATCAAAAACCGAAAAAAAAAATAATTTATTTTTTTTTTTTTACGAAAAAAAATTATGTTCGCCCGAACATGTTCGCGAGCTGTTCGCGCGAATGCGCGAACATGGAGGGGCGCGAACACGTTCGCCGTGCTACGCAGGCTGGACGGTTCCAGTCCCGAGGTCTTTTTCAATTTCGCCGAACCCGATTTTAATCCTTTAGGGAACTTTGGGTTCTGTCGGCCGGAAGGTTCCAGTCCCGAGGCCTTTTTCAGTTTCGCTGACCTTGGTTTGAATCTTACGAGGAATTTACAGTTTTCTGTCGGCCGGAAGGTTCCAGTCCCGAGGCCCGTGAGACTTGTCCTTGGTCTTTAGTCCTCAAGGAACGTGTCCTTAGTATGTAGGATTCTTCTGCCTATCGACACGCCAGGTATATAGACGAGGTAATTGTCAATGAACAGCACCTCCGCGACTAAAGACCCCTGATGAGCGCTGTCTGGCGGGCAGCCGAAACGTCGGGGCCACGCCGCCATGTACTTCAAGTTTTTGTCATTGATTGAGTCACGTTCAGGAGAAGTTATACCCATGCGTGTCGTTCTCCTTCTCTCCTTCTCGCTTCTTCTACTCTTCTCTCTCTTCTTCTTCGTCTTCTACTTTTTCTCCTTTCATCTTTGCCGTGGGGTGCCAATGGTGTGATCTCTCTATCTTCTCTATTGTATGAAAAAGTTGCTGTGCCTTTAATGGTGCAAGTTGCTAATACTTGACACCTAATGTGCATACATCGAAAGGCCTGGGTGTTTCGAAAGTCTGTGTGGCGAGGGGGGGGGTTCCTTTCCACGAGCAGACTTTCGAAAAAAGTCTGAGACCTTTCGAAAAATGCCTTGGTTCGAAAGCCTGTGTGGCGAGCCCCTATGCTAGTTAGGGTCTGATCCCACAGTACTTACAGCAAGTAACAGGTGGGCCCCAATGCCTGGTGGAAGCTTTCCAGGCTTTCGAGGTGGAAAGCTTCCGCCAAACCCAAATAGTGCTTTTTTTTATACACAAGAAGTCCAAGATAAACTTACCAGGAATAGAACCCATGACCCACCACCAAAGACGTGGCTAACTTAACCAATAGTTGAAAGTTAAGCCCCGTGAGAGACATTTCACCCCAGCCCAGCATGGATCAACCATGACCCGGTGTACCCAGACTCGAGTCTACCCCAATGCACGTGAGGGACAACTCACACCACGGGCGCCTGTGCCTCCCCTCAGGTCCACCTCCCCTACGAACGTCAGCAGACTCTGCTTAATGCCGATCGAGGGATCCAGTGGTCTAGCTGTAGGTGGTGGGCGCCAAGCATGTCCAGGAAGGTACATGAGGCAGCGGGGATTGAACCCACTACCTCCTGAATGCGACTTTCGCGCCTTACCAAGTGAGTTAGGCCGCTGGATCCACAATCTTTTTCCTGTGCTCCCCAAGGGACAGGACATCAATGTTTCCAGGACGCAGCGTGATGCCGCCTGGATGGCGGAGCAGCTCCCTATATCTGCGGAACCGGTGGACCCCACTACTTCGCGGCAAAGCTTTGGAAGACAATTTGTGAGACCCCACTGCTTTGCGGCGAAGCTTTGGAAAACGCTGAGAAACGACGTCGCAAGCTTCCACCAGGCAGTGGGATCCACCTCTCCTTTCTACTTACCGTAAGAAGTGTGGGGTCACACCCTTCGAGCTGCTGTGCATAAAGGCCCGAACGTCGGGGCTGGAATGCGTAGCGGGTGATTCAGAGGTTGCTAGCGCAGAGTGTGTCGCGTATTCGTAGCCGAGATAGGAAGAGTAGGAAGGGGTCTCTCTCTTCGACACGCTGCCCGTGGAGAGGAGCGAGAGCACGGCTACACTTGCACGCCGGCACTCACTCGAGAGGGTAGCCTTCGTAGATGTGGAGGTGGTTGTAGAGGTTGCTGTAGAGTTTGAAAACGAAGACTTCCTCCCGCCTGCCAGTAAGGAGGAAGAAGCTAGACGTCGAAGCTGATTACAATGGCGCAACGAGGGTTCCCACCAGTCCCCTCCGTTGCCACCATGGCGGCCCTGCTGTTGCTCGCATTCCTAACGTTGGCTATCCATGGACAAGCTGCATCCCCGGACGTGGGTACAATCAAGATCTTGGGTTTCACGTATGCAGGTGATGGCTGCCCGCCAGGGTCTGCGGAGGGCGCAGTATCAGATGACGGACAAGCAATCACTGTGATGTTCAGCAAGTACACTGCGTCGACAGACGCTGGCTTGGACGGTCTGAGGAAGAAGTGCGCGGTGACGGTCAATCTGAGTTATCCGCCAGGTTTCCGCTTCCACTTGGGGACGGTCACCATGCGCGGATACGCCAAGCTGGACGCGGGCACGAGCGGGACCGCTCAGACCAGTTACTATATCTCCGGGACAACAGGGACGGCAAAAGCCAACCGCGTCATCGCCGGCAGTTTCGATGATAACTACGAGTTCACGGACCAGTTCGGTGTGCTAGTGTACAGCGAGTGCAACGTCGTCAGAGACCTCAACCTCGTATCCGAAGTGCGGCTGAAACCTGGGAACCCAGCGAAAAGCGCCCAAATGACCGTGGACTCTCAGGATCTCAAGCTCACGCAGGAGTTCGCCATCATCTGGGAGTCGTGCTAAGCTCCGGGCGGCGATCCAACATCCTCAGCTTGCCAGCTTGCCAGCGGCTAAGTTTGGCCATTATAGGCAATATTCACACCAGGGACTTCCTTGGCGGAATGTGCATGCGGTGATGCAGTCCCATTGTGGGTACGGCCCTCGAATGGATAGTCGAAGGAATACCCGGAGGACTCAGAAGTGTCCCCTTGCAGGCCAGGCCCGAGGGACTGCTTAGAAGAGCGTGAGGTTATGGGGGAGCAGGAGGGGGAAACAAGGAGTGGCACTGGCTCCGTACTAGGATGGCCAATGGAGTCTCTGCGGAATGACGAGGATCCGTAGTGACTATCTGTTTATATCAGGACATCTCTTCTTATCAAAACTGTCCGATTGCATTTGTAAGCATAATCGTAGCTGTGGGAGGTAATCAAGTGGTAGAATGTCCGCTGAGTCGACAGACCTTCCGAGGCTGATGCGGGAGTAACGACTCACGTCCCAGACGGCTTAGCCGAAGCATCTCTCTCTCTCTCTCTCTCTCTCTCTCTCTCTCTCTCTCTCTCTCTCTCTCTCTCTCTCTCTCTCTCTCTC
>BFEA01000389.1:984650-1009335 GCA_003427395.1 Chara braunii | reverse complement strand
GGGGGGGGTATAGGGGGGGTATAGGGGTATTGAACCCGCTCTGATACCGAATTGCAAGGAATATGAGCGAGGGCGATAGACAGAAATCCAGATTGCGAAATCACGAAGTAGCGAAGATCGTCATCATAAGTCACATACCAAGTACTGAGCACAATGCACCAAGATACCATCCAAATAAGAGCAATACAATGAATTTGTGAGCCAATGTTGGCCCTCTCTGGTCTTACCAACACAGTATACGTTCTCTCTCTCTCCTCATCAAACCCTGTCTCCCCTCTCTGCATGCGCCTCCTACCCCAAGACCACCATCGCCATCACCTGCCTGCGGCCCAGCAGCCCGTCTATGGCCGCCATGCGGCCGCTGCCCACAGTGCTTATGCTGCTGCTGGTGCTCGAGTGTAGCAGCGTGGCCACAATGCTCACCAAGGCGAGAATCCGAAGTATGTGCAGGGCACTTTCCTTTATGGAAAGTGCAGCCCTGTCTGGCTGCGTGGGCCTGGCTGGACGAGTTTCCAGTAGCTTTCAATCGGGCCCAAGTGTCTGCGCCCAGGCCCACCTTTGCTGTTAGTACGGGCCTGGGCGCTTTACAGTTGGGCACGTCCAGGCAGCCTTCCAGGCTGAAAGTGTTTGCCGCATTCACATTGGCTTGTAATGGATGTCCCATTGGCTTGTAATGGATGTGAGTGATGTGTCCGCCTCACACTGCGTGTGCCCAGGGCCCAACTACCCGGGCCCAGGGCCTATCTGTAAGACGCAACTGCTTCGTTTGGAAAGAGCCAGGAGAGGCTCACGTTGCTCTGTAACCAACTGGCTTGCTGCAACTGCCTGATAACCGACATAAGGAAAGAAATCTCCAAAATAGGGCTCTCCCGCCTTCACTTAGGGCCTGCATAAGGCTCTGTGGGGGCCGCAGCCCAGAACACTTGCATGTCTGGTAGGGGCCCCGTGAGGGCTCATTCCTCCCACTTCTAGTCTAGCATAGTTTATCTATTTTGTATCGTTTTGTATCCTAGACTGCGGTCTTTCCAAGAATATAATGCACCCTTAGTCTGAATGTATACAAGCTATCTTTCCAGTTCGGTGCAGCCAAAATAACGTGCGTTGTGTTCGGGGGAAGTCGGTAGTCTGTTGAAATATAAGCTATTTTGGGCTTTGGTACAGTCACAATGAGATGGTGCGTTCTATTTCGGGGGATGGTTGGCGGACACAGATTTTGCAACTTGTACAGACGTTCGCGTGGCCACACCGTTTGTCCATGTGGGCGCCAAAAGAGATCTCCACCTGTGTATGTCCACGTGACAGTTTCCTCACATGGCTAAGCTGCCACAGTATATGTCCACGTGGTCGCAGCTCACATGTCCCACACGCAGTCACAGAACAGCTGTCCACGTCACCACAGTTCAGTTGTCCACGTGGCCGTGTGGACGTGTGTTGTCCACACGGCCGCAGAATGGACACGTCAGATATATTTTTTTGTTTTGACAGAATCAGACAGCCCTAATAGAAAAAAGGAAAAAATGCCAGCAATGATTGCTGGAAAATTGCACGTCGTTTACCAACGGGCCTGGCTCATATAGTACACAATTTCGAAACCAGATGCAGTCAGAGGAACGGATAAAACAATTGTTTGATCTAAATATAAACTGGGCCTGTTCAGTTCAATGATGGTATCTCAAGGCCGTCACCTTTATTAGAAAAGGAAGTGAAAAAAAAATAGAAAACAGAAGAAATTGCACGATTTTGGCTGCTGCCATGTTCCTTCTCCCCCCGCCTGATCATGAATCATGATGAATGTATATAGGCTATGTTTCCGGTCGGATCTGTACTTCCATGATGACGCCGTGTTCAACCGAGTAGAATGCACTGCCATTATCACTGTATATAGACTCAAAGTTGTCCCAAACACAGCTGTAATTACAGTGCGTTCTATTCGGGGGAAGATGCTAGCAGTGACATCGTGTGATTTTGTTTATTAACGGAGAGCAACTTGCAAGGACAATGGGCGAGAGCTAAATGACAGCAATCCAAATTGCAACACCACATTGAAAGCCAGATAGCACCAGCCACATTGCATCCAAAAAAAAACGACAAAAGGCCACGTATCAGTCGGGATGATGCTTCTTATAGAAATGTCCAACACACCAAATTTGTGTAACACATTCATATTTCAGTATGTCATTGAGCATACTCGTTGACAAAAGGAACAGCCGGTAAAACTGGCATTCTTCGTTATCTTGTATAAGATACCACTAATCAGATTGGAGGCGTGATATGATCGCCATCATCGCTAGCCCCGAAAACAAATCTGGATGAGCCATTATAGAGGACGGATTAACTGTCAAATCGGGGTGTCAGGGTGCGCCACGGACAGGCAAATAGTGCTGTTGGAACCAGGCAGGGAGGGGAGACAGCGCGAAGGTATCTGATAACGAGGTACTAGAGCACATGCAGCGAGACTGCATCCGGTGATGGGACAAGAAAAGGCTTCCCATCCGATATCTACCTTTTTGTTCACCTGGAAAACAAGCGGCCACACTTTCTTTCGTCGTTTACAACTACTGCTAGGAACGCGCGGCCATCTTCATGCTCTCCCTTCACACGAGTGCCAACGAACAGTAGGTAGGATCTTCTCAAAAGTGCCACTGCATCGACCGTAGCCTCTTTCCCTCAGATTCCGCCGAGGGTGAGCCCTGACGAATCGGCTACCCTCCTCTCCCACCCGTCCGCTCTTTAGCTCCTCCCGCTCACCCGCCAGGGCCGCCACCCTCAGTACGAGATGGCGAGCGGGGGTCTCAATTTTGCGGACACTGCCTCCATTGGAGATTGAAGATGAGCTGGAACTTGGTATCCTGGGAGTCGAGCGCCATCACAGCCTTCTGGCCCTCCACTCTCACCACCGTCTTGATGTTCAGGTTGGGCGCGTTGTTGCACTCGCTCCAGACAAGCGTCAGGAAGTCGTCCGTGAACTCGAAGCTGCCAACCTTTGGGCCTTTGATTTTGCGCTCCACCATCGCCGTCCCCGTTTGTCCGGAGAAGTAGTAGTGCGTCTCGTAGATGCCGTCGGAGTTCTCGGCGATGTCAGCGAACCCGCGGCCCGTGGCCTGACCAATGGAGACGCTCCAGCCATCCGGGTAGTTCATAAAGAACGACATCTGGCAAGACTTCCTCTTGTCGGCGAGAGACCCGTCCGTGGTCGCAACCATCCCGCCGAACATGAAGGTGACAGTCTTGTAGTCGTTCGACAGCACCCAGTTGGTGTTGTCGTAATTGCAGCCGTTGCCTGCGTAGGTGACATAACTGATAGTCACCTCAGTCGGAGTCTGCGCGCTCGTCTGAACTGCAGCAGCGATCATCAGAAGAACGGCCGCAAGAACTACCTGACGCGCCATTGCCCTCGACCTCTGCCTCCACCCCCCCTCAACAAGCTTCACAGTGCACAGAGAATTTCAGAGAAACTCGGTCCTTGGAAGACACAAAGGCAGGCGTGAGGCGCACCTGGCAGCTCCTCCGTTGAAAGCCCCACTCCGCAACGTCTCTGCTATTCGTGTACAAGCAAGCAGAGCACCGATTGCGAGTGTGTGCGTGATCCAAGTACGCTTGTGTAGTCTATGCCCAACCCAGGCAGTTTCGTTCGCTTTTATACAATGTCATTCCCTCGTAGCAGTCACTTAAGTTTGAGGTAAGTTTGAGGTCCGCCTCGATCCAGCAGTCATGTGCTCGGATGGGGTGGCCCTGAGTGAGTCACAACAGGCTCGTCCCTTTCGGCCCCAACGGCTCTTTTCGGCCTAAATCCTGTTACGTTCCTGGGGAAAAATTAGCACGACCTAAGTCGAGGAGTTTTTGAGTTGTTTCAGACCGGCAATGCCGGTCAGCTTCATTCTCTGTGGCGGCCAGGGGGAGCAACGTTTCTGTCTATTTTTAGTAGAGCTGAAGTACTTGTACACTCAGATCGTGTGTAGGGCCACTGGTCTCTGAAGTCGGGGGTCCCCCTCAGTGGTTGTTGCGTCTAAGGATGACATGGAATATCAGCATGCTCTCTCTGAAGCAACACACCTCTCTCTGCAATTGGTCCAAAAGAAGAAAGAAAATGAAAGCTCACATGGAACAGTATTTCTCAGCCGTGCTTGGCTTGAGAGTCGTCATCACCTTGTTCCAAAAAAGAAATCACAAACGAAAAAAAAGCATATCCCAGGCGACTCGCCAGGGTCAAACATTGCCCACGCAGCCGGGGAAAGTGGGGCTGGGAAGCCTTGACCTGCTGAGCGTGGTGGAAGATCCACGTCTCGTGACGACAGGAGTAGGAAAACCTTTCCTGCCGAGAGATTTGAATCCAGCCCAGCGAGGTTTGAATTTTGGAACGTCCGCAGTGGCGGCACTGCCGAAACTAAGACCTTACTGCTCTTGCGGCTCTGTTCACGCTCTCGAGACAAAAAGCATAGCGGCCACAGGGGGAGACCACAGCCCGGAGCCGATCCTCCCACGTAGACGTGGCTTCAAGTACTACCGCTAGAGGAACTCAGCCACACGCCCGGCAGTGACTCCGACCCGAGGCGGATCGCGCGTGAAGCATGACACAGCAGTGTGGAAATTGATCCTCCCCCCCCCCCCCCCCCCCCCCCCCNCCCCCCCCCCCCCCCCCCCCCGCCGTTTCACGGCATACTCACAGCACAGGGCTTGTTGGTTATCTCTGGACGCAATTGCCCGGTCGGATCTCAAATGCGGTCAGATACATTCAAGATAGTACTAATGTGAGAATGCCATGAGATTCCCATCCTCCACTGCTATGGTGCACTATGACAAGCCATCCGTCAGGGCCTAGTTGCACTACCGCCATAGGCCAAGTTTGGCGAGTAGGCGCCTGGTTGGCGAATGCAAAATGTGTCAGACGGCTGGCCACACCGTCGACACAACTTGTGGAGAGTGAATTCCGTTTCCCCGCCTGTGCACGGCGGTTTGTGGAGGGTTTGTGGAGGGTGGTCTTCGGACCTCGCCACAAAACAGCTTTCTGGAGAGTGCAGGGCTTCACGAGTCGACATGGGGGGGATAATTTTTTATAACGTTTCTGTAGATGAAATCTCCTGGCGAGTACCTGCAACCAGGCCTCGAGCTCGACAGGATTCTCATATTTTTCACTCTCCACGGATCCGCCACGAAATGTGACGGATGGTGAGTAGTGCAACTAGGCCCTCAGTCGGGCTCGACAGACGTTCTGAAACTGCCCGGGAGACAAGAGGGCGACATGTGGCCCCCAGAGGCTCGGTTATTTTCTTTCTTCCGTACGACAGTAGTGTTAAGGTCTGCCTAACCTCAAAGGCGTTAAGGTACGTGCATTTGGCGGGTCTTCAGGTAATGAGACCGTGACCAGGAAAAGTTGGATTGCTGACGTTGGAATGGAAACAGCTCAAAAATTGAAATGGGCATTGGGCACAAATTGACTGTCATCTTCAATGTTTGTGGGGATCATTGACGACTACCTTATCTTTCAAATTGCATCATCTTTCAAATTGCAAAACAGTGGCCGTCTTGGAGACCTAAAATGTGTCCCTGATCTTGGCTCAGATTTGATTTTGCAAAACAAAAAAAAAAAGGCAAAGACAAAAAATAGAAGATCTTGCATCTGGAAGTGGCTCCTGCGTGGCATATCCGAACTGTAGACGGAGCACAGAGCAAAAGGAGGTGGGAAAGGTCATAAAACCTCCCCCTGGACGAAACCTTTGTATCCATTTCCCCCCAAACGGGAAAAAGTGCCGCAGCTCCGAAATTCACTTTCCACGTCATTTTTGCACCCTGCAGAACAGTTTCCGACCATTTTTACAGGCCCAGCCAGGGTGCAAAAGTCACGCGGAAACTTGGAAAGTGATTTTTGGACCTGCGGCACTTTTTTCTCTTGTTTGGGGGAAATGGATACAAAGGTTTCGTCGCCGGGAGGTTTCCCAACGGACGTGGGTGCCACACTGCCACTTGTTGCATCAGTAGGGTCACTTATTTTTGCCATCCGTGCCACTGACCGCCCGCACCTCAGTACAGGTACGTTGCTGACCTAGTTTGTTTGGAAGCGGGAGCAAATAAAAGTGAAGTCCGTGATGGACACAACTGTCCTATCATGGCCAAGAAGATACTGCCACGTTCTCCAAGAAGTATTGTGGCTCATTCATTCTTTTCTTTAAAGTTTTCCATTTCTTCTCCGTCTGGACCCGAATTCAGGGATGTAATTGGACAGCTCATAGGCGTACCACCTGAGCTCTTTTTTCCTCTGGCACATTTCTGAACTCTTTTGTGTGAATGCAGCGCACAGCAGTAATATGTGAAGTGCCCAATGGACATAATTGTCCTGAGTAATGGCCACGAAGACAGTGGAACCTTAGCGAGACAACTGCGCCTGTGACCGCTGCACAGCTCAGAATTCGCAGAAATAACAGTCCACTGCAAGATTGGGCCAAGACCAATTGGAAACTGCAAGAAAAACAGTAAATCATGCGTTCGATGGCCTACCGGTTCAATAATTGGCAAAAACAGGAGGTGGCCTGGACTAGTGGTACCTCCCTTTACCCCGTGGCCTGGCCTGGGAGCTATGTGACGCCCGCGGCCTAGGCCACGGGCAATTCGGCCGCTTCAGCCCCGGCCGGGGCCGATGAGGCCCAGTCCGCGGACTGGTTATTCTTTTTTTTTTTTACCCCTAAAAATATGGAAAAAAAAAAAAAAACATTTAGGGGTGCAGGGCTTGGAAAACCCACTCGTGGTTAGTAGGTGGTGTCATTTTCGGCGAATTTTTCACCAAAACTGCCATATTTCCCTGAATTTTTGCTTTTTTTTGTTTTTGTTTCTTTGTCTGATATGTGGACGAGTAACGAAAAAGTTGGCAAAAACACCGAATTCCGGAAATGTTTTGGCGAACTTCGAAAGCCACTTCGAACAGGGTTTTATAGTGCTGTTCAATTTTATTTTTTTCGGTTTTTTTGGCCTGTTTGTTTTTTTTATGGTTGTATTATGAGCCTACATAGTTCGTTTGCAAAAGTTTCAACGACATTGCTTATAGTGCTGCGGTGAAAAACCCCGAATTTTGGGCCCTCAATTAACTGCGTGTCGGAAAATCCTACAATCCTATGTTTTTTATTTTGGAATCCGACTTCGTTTAAAATTTTAAAAAAATGAAAAACGAAATTCGTTAAACAAAATATTTTATTTTATTTTTAAGCAGGAAATGTTTTTTGGCATATTTTATCATGAGGGATATGGTCCCTAAGTTGTGCTGTATATTTTTTAGAAATGATTTTCGGTTTTTTGTAGGGGAATCAGGTGTTCAAAAAAATGAAGATGCAAAAATTTAAAACAAATCAACAAAAAAAAGGTTTGATTGAGTGATTGATTGATTAATTTGATTTGATTGATTGATTGATTGATTGATTGTGTGTGTGTGTGTGTGTGTGTGTGTGTGTGTGTGTGTGNTGTGTGTGTGTGTGTGTGTGTGTGTGTGTGTGTGTGTGTGTGTGTGTGTGCCCTCGTGTGTGTGTGTGTGTGATGTGTGATGTGGCGGATCCACTGGGTGAGGTGCTCCGCCTGGGATACAAATGGAGATGGAGGATGAGGGAGGAGCGACATGGCATAGTGCAGCTCCCACGCAAGACTCCAACGCACGTACTCCAAAACTGAGCGAATGCAGAATGATCCGGAAAACACACAACAACTGGGGTATACCCCAGCGGACTGACGGGACTGGATTGGACTAGCTGGTACCGACAGAGGTACCGGCCTGGACTGGACTACCCCGAGTATAATACAGGTCTGTGAGAACAGGCCAAGCGGCTGGTCTCACAGGCCAACCAGAGGTCCGCTACAGGACCCTCGGCCTGTGATGGATCGCCTAGACAAGCACGCTTCCGCCAAGAAGCGGAACTCCACCAAAGAAAAAGAAAATTTGAGTAGTCTAGGATGCGGAGCAAGCTCTAGGCTGAGTCCATGTCATGCAACCTAGGATAGGCAATGTCACAAAAACAACAATGTCACAGCTAACAGCCTAAGTGAAAGCAGAAGCAACTAACTAGCATACATGTCCTAGGAAAGCATAAAGTAATGACAGCTAGATCCCAGAATGTTGGAGGTAGTAGCCTCAGTCTGGAAACAGTTGACTTATGTATAAGTCCTAAGAACAACAAAAGCAGAACAACTAAATCCTAGAAATGTCAAAGGCAGTGGCCTCACTCTGAGAGTAGCAAAGCAACAACAAAGACAACCGTATGTCACATGAGGAGTGTGTCGCAAACCAAATGGTGGGATGGTCTCTGAGGGTGGCGAATGCAGCCTAGGGGTCGATAAACTCCTAAGGGTATCCACATAAATAACAGGGAGACACATGTCATCAGGCTCAACGAGGGTAGGGAACTGGGAGTGAACAGAACCAATGACCCTAACAGATAGACCATCAGGGCGGGTAATGCTCGACTAAGGGGGTGACCGCTATGGAGGGTCGACCATGCAAGGGAACAAGGGAGCCTGGTATACTGGGCACACCTAGATAAAGCATGCGAGGCTGCCTAACTAGGGCGTGAGGGCCGGCAGAGGGTAAAAAAAGTGATGGGTAAAGGAATCATGCAAATGACTCCTAAGGTGGCGAAGTCGGAGCTGGATCCGTAAGCTGGGAAGTCGAGGCAATGCTACGGTCCCGATGCCTATGCGTATACCAAAGGAGAGCCCAACTTGGAGGAATCCGGCGAAGGG
Organism: Chara braunii; assembly: GCA_003427395.1. Lineage (NCBI taxonomy): Eukaryota > Viridiplantae > Streptophyta > Charophyceae > Charales > Characeae > Chara > Chara braunii. Next base: position 1,000,620 of record BFEA01000389.1, on the reverse strand, counting down.
AGACCATCATGCGACACAAACAGGGTACTGTAGAGGGTAAGGTGCTAAGAGAGCGACGGCGTCTGAAGTAGGCAAAGCTGATCGTGACGAAGTCCGTGAAGCTGCCAATAACGTTAATGATGAGAAGTCTGGAATGCTGTTGAGGAAGAGCCGCAACGTCGACGAGCCGAAGTGGCAAAACTCGAGTGGATAGAATACTGAGAAGTCAAAGACGAGGGAAGATAAGTCAGAGTCAATCGTCGTATCGACCAGGACGACGACGAGTGCGCTGTGGACACTCAGAAGCATCCGGCTGCTGCTAAAGGTCTGCCTCAGAAGGGGCTGGCTCGACTTTAGTCTCCTCAACTGAGGGAGAAGGAGGAGGGTCAGTGGACTGAAGAGGAGCAATCAACCCAGCACGACGAACACGGTCATAGGCACGCACCAACATTTGAGCGTGATGCAAGTGCTCGAGGGGCTCCCAAGTAGCCTCCTCATCAGGGTAACCCTGCCAACATACGAGATACTTTACATGGGGACGGTTGTCATCGGTGACTCGACGACCAATGATGTATAAAACAAGGAACTCCTCGTGGCCGTCCACACATGATCGGTGGAGGGCGCTCGTATGGCCGTCCAGCGAAACGCTCAGATCGTCTGCGGTAGAGACGGAGTAATAAAATGTGGTAGACATCGTGCACACGAGCCTCGCGTACGTAGTCGGACAACTTCACACGAAAGTTGACCGGGCTAGAAGCCGTATCAGAACCGACGGCCTGGAGGATGCGGCATGGGCCAAAGAAGTGACGCCAAAACTTGTGAAGCTTATCCGCTTCGAGCTGTAAGTGGCGGGCGAAGATAAGCACATCATCACCGACTTTGAATGGATGATCCATCCTCGATCGGTTCGCACGTGTTGCCATACGAGTCTGAGAGGCGGCTAAGTGCTCATGCTCGAACTTCACGATCGACGTTATGTGTGAAACCCAATCATCCAGCGCGGGACAACTCATGTCGGGGTGCATCTGTGACGGTCGAAGGAAGTCTGCGGGAACACGAGGGTGATAGCCGAGATCGCAATAGTAAGTCGACATCCCCGTTGCTGGCGAAATGGCGTGGTTGTAGGCTATCTTCGCGTGGGCAAGATGGAGATCCCACTGCTGGTCGTCACGAACAATCTTTCAGAGAATATCTCCGAGAGTCCTGTTTATGACCTCGGTCTAACCATCGGTCTGGGGATGGTAAGACGAGGAGAAGCGGAACTGGGTGCCGTAAACCTCATGGAGCCGTCGCCAGAATCGGCTGGTAAAGCGTAGGTCACGGTTAGATATGATGCTCAGACGTAACTCATGGTTACACACGACTCGGTCAAACACGATGTTGGCGACCTCACGTGCACTGATGGCATAGTGGCACGGAACAAAGCATGCACGCTTCGTGAAGCGGTCGACGACGACCAGGATAGCATCATGATCGCGGGCGGTCGGAGGGCGAAGAGGACCGATAAAGTCCATCGAGATAGACTGCCAACGACCCTCAGGGATAGGAAGACGTTGGAGCAAACCACAAGGCAAGTTGTTTGCACTGTTCACCTCCTGACACGTGGGACACTCTGCGACGTAATCCTTCACAAAATCTTTGCGCTTCAGCTAGACGTACAGGCTGCTCACATGAGCCAACGTCTTGTGAAAGCCCATATGACCGACGACTGTCTGGTCATGGAACTCTGCCACTGCCCAGACACGTAGTTGTCCAGTGGAGACTCTAGAGAGAACGCAAATACGGGGCTCTTTGATGCCCTGTGAACCGTGCCAGTACACAAGACCGTTGTCCCCGAGAGAGTAGTTCGGGACGGTCTTCCCACTCGGAAGGGTCGCATGAATTTCACGATAGTCGGGACAGTAGCGGTACTGAGTGTGAAACTCGTCGATCACCGAGTGGTGGACGGTGGTGACCGAAATAGAAGCGTGTTGGATCTGCTCCTGATCGTGGTTAGGACGCCGAGATAAGGCATCGGCGACCCGATTAGTCTCACCCTTGATGTGCTTAGTGGTGAAACTAAACTCTGATAGGTCACGCCACCAACGAGCTTGTCGAGGAGTGAGAGTCGGCTTTGTCAGAAAAGCCTGGACAAAAGAGTTGTCTGTACGCACCGTGAATCATGCCCCGTGCAGGTAGTGACGCTCGTGCCGAGCGGCATAAACTACTGCGAGAACCTCACGTTAATCAGCAGTGTAGTTTATCTCAGTGGGAAGAAGCTGACAGGAGTAGAAGACTATCGAACAATCACCTCAGCGAGACTCGACAGTGCCGTCCTCGGCGATGGTAGGAGAGTAGTGAATAGAAGGCTCGTCAGTAGCTGAACGAGTACGCTTTAGGCGGGAAACAGTGGTAGGGGTAGGGCGTGGGGAGCGAAGGATACGAGGATGAGAGGAATCAGGAGAGGAGGGGAAAATCTGAGAAAGCACTGAACCTATAGCAAAGTCTGACGCATTAGTGGTATGATAAAAGGGCGATCAAAATCGAGGAGGTGAAGAACCGGTGCACATGTCACCGTGTTTAAAGGCGCGGAAGGCGTCCTCGTGGAGGGGTGTCCAAGTCCATGGCGGGTTCTTCCGGCTGTGCAACCGGTTGAATGCGCTGAACACGCATTCACGTTCAAACTCACGCGTTCATAGCCCCCAGGTCCGCGTTCAATCGCGTTCAAACGCGATGTGCGCCATGTGGCATGAAAAAAATTGAACGTGACCCGAAGGGGCCCGCGCGCGCGTTGCGGATTACGAGGTGGTGGACCTCGTTCAACGAACTCCGAAAGTGCAAAAAAAAATGCCCCCGGAGGCCCACCCCCCCTACCGCGTCACCCTCCGCCGTATGTGAAGGGTCCTGTTTTTTGGGGGGGGGGCGGTGGGGAAATCCCCCTAGCACGGCTCAAATGGCCCATGCAGGTTATCTGAAGGGTCGTCGCAGCCATGTAGCGCATACCCCGCCACCAAAATCAAGGCAGGCAATGAATATGAAGTAGAGAATGAGCTGGCCGAATATATACTCAAGCATTCCCGAACCAAATTCTAGTCCCATTCTCGAGCTATCGGAAGTGCCAGGGCGGCGGTCCCATTCCCAGTCCCATTCCCCAACCAAATTCTACTCCCATACTCAAAGTAGTGCCAATGCTGCGGTCCCATTCCCGTTTGCGCACGATGGAAACGAGGAAATAATTCAGCAGGCAAGACCTACATTCAGATCCAATTCAGCTGAATGGCATGCATCGGGCCGTATATGGTTAGGCTAAGTACGTTCGGATTGGTCATGTGTCATGATGGAGAAGGCGGTTGTTGCATGCTCTGCTGTGAGCGGCAGTGAGCGACGACGTCTACCCAACTCCGCTTCTGTCTTCATGCAACGGTATAAGAATTGAGCACGAGCATTTCTATGGACGAGGGTATTCGTGGCATCTTTGGCTGTCCAGTTTTTTTTTTTTTTTTTTTTTACTGTCCAGCTTTTTGTTTACTCCCAGTACGTTATCTGAGAGCTCTTTCCTTGTTTGCGGTTTTGTCCCTTTTGCTGTCCAGTTTTCCGTTTGACTCCCAATACGTTACCTTATAGCTGTGTCCTTGTTTGCGGGTTCCCCCCCTTTTGTTGTCCAGTATGATAGCTTTCCCCTTGTTTGCGGTTTTGCCCCTTGTTGTTGTCCAGTTCTTCGTTTGACTCCCAGTTCGTTAGCTGCTAGCTTTCTCCTTGTTTGCGGTTTTGCCACTTGTTGTTGTCCAGTTCTTCGTTTGACTCCCAGTTCGTTAGCTGCTAGCTTTGGCCTTGTTTGCGGTTTTACCCCTTGTTGTTGTCCAGTTCTTCGTTTGACTCCCAGTTCGTTAGCTGCTAGTTTTCGCCTTGTTTGCGGTTTTGCCCCTTTTGTTGTCCAGTTTTTCGTTTGACTCCCAGTACGATATAGCTCATAGCTTTCTCCGTGTTTGCGGTTTTGCCCCTTTTGCTGTCCAATTTTTCGTTTGACTCCCAGTACGATATAGCTCATAGCTTTCTCCTTGTTTGCGGTTTTGCCCGTTTTATAGTCGAGCTTTTTGTTAGAGTCTGCATTACCAGGGGATGCTGGACCCGGTTTCCATCACTGAGCCTACCTTCTTCACCCGAACATAACACATATGTGTTGTAAACGTAATGGATGGGACTAATTGGGTGGTTCCGGAGATTCTGACTTTTCTTACTTCTAAAATAGGTTTGACATTTTCAATCGCGTTAACAAAATGCGTGATTACATTCATAGACAAGTTCTCATTAGCTAGACAATAGAAAGTTTTAATCCTATTTTAGCTATTACAATGTCTATTACTATGTTTTCATTGGCAGGAATACCTCCATTAGCAGGATTTTGCCTATGACTCCAGGCACGAAGTGCCCTATGAATGTGCTTTTATGGCATGCTTTGTTTCCTCTACTGTTGCCAGTTGAAGGTAAGCCATATGCCCCTAGTGTGAAGTTCGGTCGCACACTTTTATAACTATAGGTGACCTTACGGCCGCCCTATAGTTTATATACATTACAGAAGTGCACAGCAAGCGCACAGCAATCACAGTGTGTTTTTGTGTGTTTTATTTATTATTCATGTAATTTTCATCAAGTTAATTGCAGATTTGTCGTATCTAGAGTCTTTCTGCTGTGCTCCTCTTCGAATACAACGCAGATGCGCTCTATTCGAATAGGCCTAAACTTCGAATACAACGCACATGTGTTCTATTCGAATTTTTTTCAAATTCGAAAACTCGAATACAACCTTATGTTCGGGCGAAGAAGGTAGGCTGGGTATTGGCCCCAGATACTTCCCTGTTGAGATGTAGAGGAAGCCTAGGCTGGGTATTGGCCCCAGGTACTTCCGGGTTGAGGTGTCGAGGAATCCCGACATTCCCGGCGTCCGTCAGTTTCGTATTGAATAAATGCAAACCTTTCAGGAAAAAAAAAAAAAAAGGGGTAACGTCAGTAGAGTCATAAAGACGAGTTATAATTGCACTATGGGGCAAGATACAGTTTGCAATTTAACTTTGGGCACCCTACCTGGGTAGAAAGCTGGGTTGTATACATTGCCCGAACTGCAATTCGAAACTGTATCTTAGCCCATAGTGCAATTCTAACTCATTTCTGTGACTCCCGGCTAGTTTCCCCTAGAAAAGGGGTAGTAACTTCAAAAAAAAAGATGCTTCGTTCTGTACCTGTCTGGTGGTCGAACTTGAATGGATAGTGCATTCATGGAGCCGTTCATCGACAGGATAAGTCCTAGTTGATAGACTAAGTATTTCGATCCCAGAATGCTAAGCCTCAGTTCTGCTCCTTCATGTCTTGTTGGAGAGTTCTTATGTCGGGCTCACGACTTTTCTGTATGGCCACCTCTCTCTCTCTCTCTCTCTCTCTCTCTCTCTCTCTCTCTCTCTCTCTCTCTCTCTCTCTCTCTCTCTCTCCATGCGGCGCAGCACTGAAAGTAGTGCACTGCTCCAACAGCGTGACGTCCCAAAGAAGTGGGGACTCCTCTATCTGCCCAGTAGCTGGGCTGGCCCACCTATAAGTAGTGCTGGGCCTGGGTGTACTGCCCGCGACCTGCAATCTGGGCCGCGAGATCGGGGGTCGATCCACAGTCCAGATTGCAGGGAAAAGTCCTGCCCCTGGGCCTGGCCTGAAACAGCCTGCATGGGTCCATCCTGGACGTCCAGGCTTTCCCTGCTGATGCAGCAGGGAATGTTCGGTACCGGATGAAACCGGATCTGGCTAAGAACATGTCGTTCAAGTTTTTTTTTTGGGGGGGGGGGAAAGAAAGGATTCGATTATCATGAAATAACCATGAGGCCGGGAATTCCTCACAAACAACCGGGAATGAATGTTCTTGTCACCACTGGGACCTTTACCCAGGATAGGTTGTGGGCTGAGCCCACCGACACTTGGCCAAGCCAACAAACAAACAGACCCAAATACAACAGACAAATCCAAATAAACGCAGGGCCACTCTTCTCCTGCCGAAACAAAACAAATCTGGCATGCCTACAGTGCCAGAGGGGCTCAAAAACAAAACAGGCCAAAAACTACCAACAGCAACAAGCAACCACAGCCTAGTCTATCCTAGCTTCTAACCGGGGGGTAACCCCTCCTTCGTTTACCCTGCCTACTTCGGCAGGGTGGACCCAAGGTCCTTCTATGTCCAGACACTCTCTATCCTCCGCTAGTCCCACCTGCTTCCTACTGCGGATGGTTAACCGAGTGCCCTGGTTTCGCCCTCGGTACTAATTCTACCATCTTAGCTGCAATCTCCCAGCCCTCCTCCCCTAAGTTACCTATGAGTTACGGACAAGCCATCCTGCAAACTTCAGCGAGCTGCTGTCTCCAATCGTAACCACTGTCCCTTCTCTAGCCCAGGTTCTTTCGAACCAGCTTCTTCCTTTCTCCTTGTTAGGAGCATGGATCACCTTCCTACGCCAGTCGGCTAGTATAGCAAGCTTGATTTGGTATTTAAAATGGTTCACCATTGCCTTGTCTGTTATTTCCACCTTCTCAATGACTTGCTGATTTCAGCTCTGCCATATCGCTGCAAAACCGATTGCTCTTGTCACCCCAGCCCTCCAGTAATCCGAGTTCGATCGGAACGCTTCCCAACAAGACCCAATCTCTGTCCCACGGGAAGGCTTTGTTGGATATGCTGTCCCAACGCTTCGCCCACCATTTCCAAATCCGGCCGGACGCCGGGCAATCCCACCACAGGTGAACTGTGGATTCATAAGCCCAGTGACACCTGATACATGTCGTATCCACTCTCATGCCTCTTACCGATAGCCAGACAGCTGATGGGGTAGCTAACATAGAGAGTAGCCCTAGAGTGGCTGCCAGTCTTTGATTTGGAATCAGGATCAACTGTTGCCAACATCGGACCAAAGCCCGGGCTATGGTCTTTGTATCCGCTTGAAGTACTCTGACCCATCTCTCTGAGGCCACCTTTACAGGTGTGCGATCTGAGATCTGTAGCTGGTACCCCAGTTCTATTGAGTAATCAATTAAAGGTAAATTCTCACCATGGCTGCCCCGCCCACGCCAGGCCCACCCGACTGGGTCTACTCTACAGTTCCTCAGAGGTTTACCTTCATTTAAGAGCGTGACAGACAAAGTTCCGTCTTCGCTGCACAGTTCTCTGGTTCTGATTTGAACTAAGACGACCGGTGGCCTTGGTACTTGCACCTCTCCATCTTGACAGAGGAGTAGGATTGAGGAACTTGAACTTGTTCTTCTCCAACATTCAAATGTGCGGCTTCCGTCCAGATTGAGTTGGGTGAGTTTCCAGAGATTGTCATCTGTCCCCTGACCGTCGCTGTACCACGTGCCCGGGGGGTCCACTCCTTCCGGGGCGAGTATTGAAGACCATGCCTGCTTCGATGATTGACTTCAGCTTGTCTTCGGGGCGTTTAAAAATTCCCAGCTTTTGTCTGATCTCCCCCATTGACACCCGACCCCCCTTGAACTTGTCCCATATGTCTCGAATGCGAATCACTCCCTTCTCGATCCACGCTCTCCCAAAGCTCCCTGAGGACCTATCCGCTGCAAATGTTTGCCCCACCTTGTCCCTTATCCTCCCGTTTTCGAACAGTATCTGATCTAGCACCTCCTGTTTGGTAACAGGCTCGACTCTGAGATTTGGTTTAAACTTCTTCCATGCCTTCAGGAACCCAGCCCACAGTTCCGACTTCACTGGCCTCCGTAGGTAGGTCTCTATCCAAATACAAGCCCAGACGTCCTCACTCTGGAGAGGTTCCAGCTTTTTGCCAGTGATGCTTCCGCGACGTACAGCCAGTGTTCCTCCCTATTTGTCGTCAGAGCTTTGAATACCCAGTTAGCCAACATCGCACTGTTTTGTCTCCCTGGGTCTCTCAGCCCCAACCCACCGTCCTGGTGCTTGAAACAAATCGTGTCCCAGCCAACCTTAGAAAGGAAGCCTTGGCTGTCATCACTGTTTGGCTTCCAGATGAACCTAGCCAACCTCCTCTTAACTATCGTTTTAACTCTCTTACCCAAAGGTCTGACCTTCCCCACATACCACAGTAGTGCAAACAAGGCTACATTGATCACCAATGCCCGCCCTAACAAGGACAGGTGAGGGGCTTTTCCCCACGTAGTTACCATGTGTAACACTTTTTGCTGTAGTAGGTCATCCTGGTCTGCTGCACAGGATAGCATTGCAACTTGGACTCCAAGAAATCGCTCAGATTGGTTGTCATCCACCCGTTTCATTCCCCATTGGGCTTTAAGGAGAACGTACAAGGCAGCAGACAAACTAATTTAGACCAGTTTATTGCTGCTTCTGAGAGAGTCTCGTATTCCTTCAAGCAGGCTTTTAGAGCATCCAGCGAGGTTTCCGAGTTTTGCACTACTGCGAAGAGGTCGTCTGCTAACGCCTTCACTCTGCAGTCCCTCCCCCTAGCAGGCAGACCTCGAATTCCAGCATGTTTGCGGATGTTGCACAGCACTGTCTCCAGTTGGACCACGAACAGCAAGGGGGCCAGCGGACAGCCCTGCTGTAACGATCTTGACAGTTTGAATGTTCTGGAGAAGCAGCCGTTAATCATTACCACTGCAGTTGATTGTGAGTACATCATAACTACCCAACGACAGAAGTTCTCCCCAAAACCTATCCATCTGAGGGTGGTGAGGACATACGACCAGTTGACCCGGTCGTATGCCTTCTCCATATCTAACAGGAGGATAGCAAAGTCCATATCGTTCTCCTGCACCATCTCCATAGCCTCAATAGCCGTCAAGATATTCGTAAAAATTGATCTACCTTTGACGAATGAGGCTTGGTCTTCAGCTATAAGATCTGGTAAGTACCTTGCTACCCTTCTGGCCAAAATCTTAGCCAGAGTTTTATAAGCCACATTCAACAGTGAGATCGGCCTCCAATTTCGAATTTCACTTTTATCTCTCTTCTTAAATAGGACAGAGATGATGTCGTTGCATGCGTTCCCAGGAAGTTGGCCATCTAACAAAATCTCGTTGTAGATTTCCATTAAATCCTTTCCCAGAGTTGTCCAGAAGGTGGCATAAAATTCCACCGGAAGCCCGTCATCTCCTGGGACTTTCCCTCTTGCCATTGAACTCAGTGTGGAGCTTGCCTCTTCCTCTGTGATTGCTCTGTCCAGCTCCAGACGTCCGTGCAGAGGGAGGCGCACTGACAGGTTTTGCCAGTGGTCGTTGTCTTCCGCCAGTTTGGTTTCCGCACCCTCTCCTATCCTTTTGGATGTGAATATGTCCTTATATAACAGGCAGCATAGTCGCACTGACTCGCACAGCTTTGTGGGTCTCCTTACCCTGGGTTCGGTGTCACAGAACGGGTGTGCCAGTTCCTTCATCAGCTAAGAGGCTCTTCTACGCAGAAGTCGTTGGAAGGACTCCTTTGTCATTCTATCGTAGACTGTGATACCTTTGACTTTCAGACGCTCTTACCAGATTTCGGCTCGCTCTTGTTGACAACAGTTTCAGTCTTCGAGCCTTCTGGCTCTTTCTCTTCACCATATTTATGAAGAGATCGGGTGAGCTCGCATCCGATCCTGAGCGTACTCCACTCTTTTTAAGCACTGGCGATCCTGTTTGTTCCTCTCAAAGGAGACTCTGGAGAACACGCTCTGTAATTTGGAGATGATCTTCGAACCTAACTCCCACCAATCAGCTAAAGAGGCGAACTGATCCTTCCTAACTGTCCATCTAGCCCAGAATTTTTCTACCCACAGTTTCAGCTTTGGATCTGAGAGGATTTATGTATTTAGGCGAAAATACCCTTTGCCTAGTACCTATGGTACCCCTAGCTGAAAATCAGTCAGGATTGGGCTATGATCTGAGAGAGGATGGTGAGTGCATTCAACGCTGATCAACGCATCTACGCCTACTTCACAAACTAGAAAGACGTCCAGTCGTCTCCCCTTACCCTGATGAGAAAACCAAGTGAAACCATCTTCTAGTGGATGGGTGAGTCTGTATGGATCTGAAAGGTGAAATTATGTCATAAAGTCCGTTACTGGAATGGTGGTCCTTACTGCACCCCTGCTCCCCGCGATACCGCTATCATCTACGGACTGGTTTCAATCCCCTACGATAATCAGGTTATCCACATTCGGTAAACTATAAGGAATGTCTTTCATAAATATCTCTCTCTTCTTAGTCTTCACTGGTTCGTAATTTGTAGCAATGGCCCACTCCTCCTGGTCAATACTTATCTTAACCCACACCCAACATCCCCATAAGTCTGCGTAGTGGTCCACGATCTCAATCTTTAAATCCCTATGGATAAGGACTACTCCCTCACTAGATCCTTTCGTTCGAGTCCAGACTTGTGGGTCGTACCACCAACTGCGTAAGTCTCTTACCTTTTCTTCGTTGAGTTTGGTCTCTCTTGTAGGCACGTAACACCGGCATGGTTCTCGTGAATCCACTGCTTCAGTCTATATCTCTTGTTCTTTCCTGACGTGTCCCCCAAACCACATACGTTCCAGGATGCTATAGATACCTTAACCATTAATCCTTACTGCCCCCGACGAATGGATCTGAATAGACTTCATTGTACCTTGATCAGTTTCTTTGCTCACTTCCCATGGCTGAGTAAGTACTTCGCGAACAAAAGGAGAGTCCAGTCTTTTGTCCTTATGAAATCTGATCTTCAATTCCGACAAACATTCTGCTGACAATCTGGAAGCGAGTAACAAATGGCTCAACTCTTGTTTTCTGCCCTCCGCGAACCAGGATATGGGAACAAGTCTCATGCCCTGTCTTTCCAAATTCTCTACCATGTCATCCACCACTCTGGCATCCACCAGTAGGACAAGCAGTTCACCTTCTGGCCGTCCACTTCTGTTATAATACGTGCCATCGGACAGTCCGGAACGACTCTCATCAGGAAGTAATTAACAAAGAGCATGTCGTCCACTTCTGTTATAATACGTGTCATCGGACAGTCCGGAACGACTCTCATCGGGAAGTAATTAACAAAGAGCATTCTGAGTCCTTGCATAATCATGTGTAGCGACGGAGCGTCTGTTACCTGTTGTGACAGTAACGTGAGCGGGGTCGTCGTTGTGTGTCACGCCACTACCTAGAAGTTACTTCTTGTGAAAGTGCAGACCAACGGCAGGAGGATTAGCTCCACCCCGGAGGTCTGACCTTTCACCATTGATGCCAACCGGCGATCTCTTGTTGTCTTCTTCGCTGGCGTAAGTTGCCGCGTAACCGTAATCGAGTTGTTTCGCGGAAAGTGTGTCGAAGACCCCTCTGAGGTTTCTGTCCTTAGTTCCTTTGCCGAACTCATACTGAGCTTACGTTGTTTGCCCACTTGCTTTGCTTATTGTCGTGATTCCTTCGTTGTTCTAGAGCTCGGGGTAGCTTGGTTGGCGTTCACTAGAACATTCGAAGGGTCGATTCTCCGAGCCAGGACCGCTTCCTGATGGATGATTTGGGTGCCCTCCTTGCTGAGTTCCCTTACCCGTCCTCCAAATGCTGGATTTTGATGCCCTAGGCCTGAGGTCCCAGCCATTGGATTTGGTTGATAGGCGTAGAAGGTTAATGAGTGTTGTACCGGGAGGGGGAACCCCCCCCCTAAGGGAGGGTTCCCCAACCCGCCGCCTATATGCAACTGTCCTTGATTGCACCAGCTTGGTCCACCGCTTGGATGGGTACTCTACAAGCCAGGTTGCGGCACCCCATAGAGGGTCGCTGCCATCTATAACATGTTCATGAACGAATTACTCGCTTGTAGGTGTCCTCCGGGTGGGAAGACCGGGTTTCCCATTGCCGAATAGTCGGCTGGCACTTCCTCTGGTCGCGGGACTTGCAAAGGCTGAGGGCCTAACAGCCCATGATACTGTTGGCGGCGTCCTCCTCTTTGACCGGTCGAGGGTTGTGCTGGCGTTTGCTGTTGAAATCCGAAATTATTTACCGAACCTTCTCCTCTTTGTTGTTGTCTGCCTCCTCTTCTGCACTCTGCCTCCGAGTGAAAGAATTGTCTGCACCGCCCACACTTAATCGTTGTCGAACAGGCCAACTTGATCTCCAGCTTGTCTCCCTTGGATGTGATAATCCATAGTTTATCCTTCATGTTGCCTCGGGCCTTCGGGGCGATGTCAAACTTTGCATTGACTACAGCAGGTCTTGATGGGTCTGCGTCAGGCGGATGAGCCATCACAATCTTCCCAATCACTCTTTCAATTTGCGAATATAGAAACAGCATATCATCCAGCGGAACTTGGAGAGCAATGACCCAGAAGGTTATGTCGTCCTCCATCCGCCTTAGGTCTCTAAACTCGGCCCACGTCATCTACGGTTTGAATTGTACTGAATACCGGTCCATCCCCACCGGAATATCAACACCACTCTCGCTCACCATGAACTCGGCGACTTCTCTTGATCTCCAGACGTAGGAGAGGGCATTAGGGCCTTTCACTTTAACTCGACCTCTTCTTGATTCCAATGGAAATTTCTCGCTCCCAAGGATCCAACTGTCTTCAAAGGCACGCATCCTGTCATCCTTGACTTTCTTCGGCAGAAATCTGGCATTCTCCTTGAAGATCACTGAAATTGTTCTCTCCTTAGGCCATTTGACCATGATTTCATCGAGAGATGTGTTTAGAGTAAACATCACCTCCGTGACCTCCCTACCTTGTACTTCCATCTCTCCCGGATCCAAATCCGTTGGGTAGACTCCATCTTCAAAGCACAGCGCCAGCAAGGACCTTATTCTATCTTCGTCCTCCCAATAGTCCACCGGGTCTGCGGGGCCTGGTGGAGGAGATCGAGCTTCCATTCTGATTCCGCTGCCTTCGGTAGGCCTTGGATTTGTACCCGCAACAGGTCTTTCTCCACTTCCTCCTTCTACCTCCATTGTTTCTCCCTCAAGCCCACTACGCGTCGTTAACTTTTACAAATGTCACTCCCGCTACTCCACTGGTCACTCTTCGTCGCGCCTGATGTTGTATCACGTCACTAGGCCTTCTATATTTCTCGATGAGTCACAGCAAATCTTACACCTCTCCCTTACTCGGCGCTGGCGGTAGTCTTATCGACATACAGCTTGCAAGAACTTTATCTCACATAGCTGCGTCGCTCCGTCCTCGGAGGAAGAGTCGGAATTCCCGAGGTGCTATCTCACTGGTAGCGCCTCAAGGGACCGTAGGGCCGTAGGCCAACCCGATAATGTTGGGCAGAGCGCTTAGCGTCGGCCGCAGCATTCCGTCGCAACGCCCCTTAGGTTGAATTTCATTCAAGTTGATCCGAACAAGCACTGGTTTGTTCTGATATGCTAAAAAGTTCGGAACGATGCCCTGAAATAGACAAAAATAGAATCATGCAAGGGTCGGCAATAAATAAATAAGTAAATGCTGAAAAATGAGAGTATGGGTGGCACCGAAAAGGTTCCTTCGCCTAGAACATGGTCGTGGGGCGTGCCCGCGTGGGCCTCTCGGTCGCATGCTTGGAATGGGTGCGCGGCCTAGGGGCCCTCAGCAACCTTCGGGCCCCCCAAATGTCGCTCGCGTCCAGGTGCAGCATGCAACATTGTGAGTCTTTTGGTGTGTATGGTGTTCACTTCCCCTCTCCTTTCCGCCTTCTTAGTTCCATCCATTTACCATTTGCCATATTGCTTTTTTCTTATATCCTTTGGTTAAGTTTGGTACTCGTACCTGTGTGCAACTTACGAGCATGAAAGCCCCACACAGGTATCAATGCTCGTGAAAGTCGCACGCAAGTATGCACACGAAGGCTAAAAGAAGAAAGGGATAACTTCATAAAAGTGCCCTAAGGCTTTCAGTTCTTAGTATTTTGACCTTGCAGAAAAAAACTGCATACTACAAAAAAGTTGAATACGACAGAAAAGTGAGGCCTAAAACTGAAACTTCATAAATGTTTTTCGGGTTGCAAAAAACTGCAGCCCAAAAACGTGGAACAACAGAAATGTTAGAATCAGTTCATTATTTTTTCCTTTTTTTTTGGTCCTTGTCCGTTTGGAAGAAGTCCCAGTAGTATATTTATGGGACCCTGCCCCTGTCTGGTACGGGTTTCTTCCCACACATGACACACCACGGTTATGAACGTATAAGAGGTTGTTTCGGTGTGATACTGTCACAATGAGGGTGCGTTCCGATGATGTCCTCCTGTGTGTGTGTGTGTGTGTGTAAGTGTGTGTGTGTGTAAGTGTGTAAGTGTGTGTGTGTGTGTTTGTGTGTGTGTGTGTGTGTGTGTGTTTGTGTGTGTGTGTGTGTGTGTGTGTGTGTGAGAGAGAGAGAGAGCCAATGAATCTTACCAAACTTCTATGCAGAATTATAGGCAGATTAATTTGAAAATGGCCTTTCCAATCTCTCTCTCCCACACACACACACACACTCGCGCATATGTGAATGTTTCGGCGTTGTCCTCCTATGTGAGTGTGTGTGTGTGTGTGTGTGTGTGTGTGTGTGTGTGTGTGTGTGTGTGTGTGTGTGTGTGTGTGTGTGTGTGTGTGTGTGAGACAGAGAAAGGCAGGACTTTGTCAATGAATCTCTCAGCCTGGCATGTGTGAACGCTAGCACAAACACATGTGTGTGACGAAACAGTTTCGTACCCGAAAAATCTTCTGAAGCCCTGAGTTTTTGTTGTTCCTACTCTTCACAATTCTCTTGGTTTTTTTGGGTACCCCTTCCTTTTTGCTATCCCCTCAGTGCACAGAATTGAGGCCAACCAGGCCCTCTCACGTCGAAGACAATGCTTTTTTTGGATTTATTTGCAATTCCTTTTCGGCAATCCATGCATCTCCGTAGGAATTACGCGCGCGAGCGTGCTAGGAATTTGTTTGGCAGTTGAGAATTCCAGAAATTACGGGCGCTCTTGCCGATGGCATGTCCTTTTTTGCAAGTGAATGTTCCGCTAGATACACATAGGATTTTCGCACACCCATTTCCACTCGCTGATATTTCTTTTGAATTTTTCAATCTTGAAGTAGCTTTAAAACCAGAATGGATGGAATGTTACTGTTTCGGTGCCTTTTTTCGTTTCTGCACCGGCGCCATACATGCAAGCTTTCGCCGCTTCCCACTTGGACCCATGCCATTTTCACCCTCCTCTTCGCGCCTTCTCTCCTTCACCTGTAGTTGTTTCCCATCCCCTCTCCCTTCTCGCTTCGCCCCCACTTCTTCTCGCCTGAATCTTGGTCCCGCAGGTGCTACTCTTCTCTCTCTCATCCTTCCCGCATTCATCCCCATACAGGAACTCCCCACCCCAAGTTTGAAGCTGTCAAACGACATCGTGTAAGGAGGATACTTCCCGCACGTTGTGATATGATTGGCTACGAAGAAACTCGTGGGGATCGATATGGCTTTCCCCAGGCGATTAACCCAAACTCTCCCTTCACACCCTGCTATCTCTACTCCACTCTTCCCCATCTTCTATTCCCCTCTTTGCAACTATAAAACCCGCAAGCGCATCCGAAGAGCTCTCTTAACCCATCTGCCAACTTCAGGGAAGTCGTGGCTAGGTGATGTACAAGTAGAGAGTCGAAAAGTCCAGACGAGCCGAAAGTAGTGTATGCAAGGTTGTGTGTTGGGTGGCCGCAGAGAACCACAGGATCTGGGCAAGTCGGTGCAAAAGCTGAGTTGGGGGGGTGACGATTATTGTCCTTTTAAGGATGGTACAAGGCGGTCATGATCCTCAGTACCGAAGTGAGAAGAGAGTGTGTGTACGAGTTGCATTGCCAAAGACCATTATCAGAGAGCAGAAGGCCGATGCGCCTTGATTTTCAGATTCTTCTTCCTTCGGTTTTCAAAAGCTAAGTCCATGGCGAATAGTCAAGTGCTCCCTTTCAAGACTATCTGTATGACCAAGTTCTCTCCCTCTCTTCTCAATCCTCTTCTTCAGTCAAGCTATGATCTCTCTCTGTCTCTCTCTCTCTGTCTCTCTCTCTGTCTCTCTCTCTCTCTCTCTCTCTCTCTCTCTCTCTCTCTCT
>BFEA01000389.1:971028-984625 GCA_003427395.1 Chara braunii | reverse complement strand
CTCTCTCTCTCTCTCTCTCTCTCTCTCTCTCTCTCTCTCTCTCTCTCTCTCTCTCTCTCTCTCTCTCTCTCTCTCTCTCTCTCTCTCTTATATATCCGATGAATGCCAAAATGACTCGAGATTTCCTTGATCTCGCTTGGCCCTGTTGAATTCAATCGAATCTCGTCCCGAACGACCATCATTGAACTCAAAGGGACCAGTAAGCCTCAGGAGATCTTATCATTTTTCTTTACTGATGTGTCTCTCGGATAGCTGAGGAGTCGTGTATGTGAGATTTATTGCAGAGGTGCATTGATTGGGATAACGAAGCGAAAATCCCGCAGAGACTATGGGAATGCATGCTTGTCGTCCCCTTTGACGAATGACGATTGTCGATAAACTTGCACTTTTCTTTTTTATCGGTTCGCCGGATGAATGAAAGGCAATTAGACACGAAGCATTGCGACTATTTACTTTTGTGATTGACGTACTCATAATTTATTTGTGCCATGTGGATCGATTGTTCTGACCCGACTGGGTGCCGCCTCCCCACATCCCCATCGCGGCCAATCTCGTATAACAAGGAAAGGACACGTGTATGGGAGTGGGACGTACGGGAAGTCATCGCCAAGATCAGCAGATGTTATTATTTTTTACTTAAGACGAGGTGTTCGGGATTCATACGAGTTGGTTTTGTCATCATCGACACCTAGTTTCCCCCGTAGTGGTTATTATTGCCTTTTAACGAAATTATTGTCATCCCAAGGACGACAGTAGCGTCCCACAGGCCCAACACTTTGTGCAGCGTTGTCGAGAGAATAGTTCCACTACCAGACACATGGCGAGGACGAACACAGGGAAAGAGCGACTACGCTGAGACCATCCACGTCGGATTCCGAACTTTGTAACTAATGGCATCGAGACTCAATTCGAAAGCGAGATCCCACGTATGTAACCCCGCCTTTCCGTTCAAAGAAAGGACGATTAGCCCCCATGGAAGTGCAAAGTCACTTTTTGGATTAAGTGAACATTTGAAAGTAGCACGCGCCATCTCTTTAACGCGACCATGGTCCTCCCTCACTAAGACTGGAATCGCGTGGGGGCTCTCATTTCCATTTGTGGCCCCACACTCAATATTCCCAAAAATCCTTGGCACACCCCATTTTATTATCCTTCAGGGCCTATTCCGCACAGATTATCACTCCAACTTAAGGACTACTATTATAAGCTCAACACCTCTTTGCTTAAATTTAAGTCCTTTCAAGGATACCTAAGGCAAATTTGGGAATACCGGAATTTCAAAGAGAATCATCAATTACATGACTCCCAAATTGCATGGTTTAATAACGGGCTGTTCTTTTCGGTTAGGAAAAGTAATGAGTTTTCTAAGTACCTGGCCGCTTAGTGGCATCAAGAGGAAATTCTTATAATATAAGATCTATTGGAACGAGAGCAACAGGAAAATTCACACGAGCAGAAACAATAGATTCCAGAGGCACAAACCCAAGTACAAGAGCTAAAAACAAAATTTTTGGATCATGCAAGATACCGTTGGCAAGGAGCTAAATTAAGGGCGAGACTAACAAATTTATCGACGGAAGGAGCCATGGACGCGCGCTTTTTCGGATTCGTCAGTGTTAGGGTCAAACGGACAATGATTAAGGCCTTCTATGATTCGGTGTTGGTGCGAATACCTTTACAAGGGTATCCGCCCTAGTTTTTGCAAGCAATAGAAAATCAGTTTTGTTTAAAGTTTAGGTATACCGCGCTAGGCGCGGCTGCATCTGTAGTTTGCGTTGTCTGGATGGTTGGCTAGAGCAGAGAGTGTGTGGGCGCACAGGCTTGAGGCGCGCGTGATTTTTATTTGTTGATGACTGAAGAACCGGTTTGATCGCCGACCGGATTTCTGTTTATCTGATTAAGCTAGGATTAAACAGATTTTTTCTTTTCATTGATGCGCTTACCGGTGACTCGTGCGTACGTGCGGAGGATGGCATCGACAACAATGGTTTTGAAAGCGTTTTGATGGGTCTGCGCGTCGCGCAATATTGGTTTATTTTAGGTATCCGCTTGAGTTAGACCAAGACTTGGGCCTAGTACTTGCAGTTGTGGTGTCGGACTTTCATCAGAGAGATTCGGGGATTAAGGACGAGCGGCGACGACGTGGGGATATCAGAGTAGCGTGAATGGACCGAGGGGGTGAGGGTCTGGCGAGGCCATCCCCCTTGGTTTTGCCGTCGGCGGCGTCAAAACGGTGTTAGCGCTTTCCTTTTCCTTCGTCCATCGTCTTCACGCAGTTAAAAGTTGCTAAGTATTTTATTATCTGTTGTAGTACTATTTTTATGACCCGGCGTTCTTTGACTTGGACGTGACGCCGGGTTTAGTGGTCGTCATGGCGGTCGAGGACCTTGAGCACGCGCCTCTCTTTCGTTGACCTAGGGGTTCCTTGTGTATTCGGGGTGCTGGTGAAGGTCCTCTGTTCCACCGTCTTGGAATACGGGTCGGCGAGTCCGACGTGCATGCAAGCTAGTGAGTGATTGAGTGTGTGCTTGCCCGTTGGGACACGAAAGATCGCGGGGCATGTATCGGGGCTGGCCGCGGACTGAAAGGGTCAGCCGCACAAAGCTCTTCCCCCACTACGGTCTTCAAAGTTCTCATTTGAGTATTTGTTGTTGCCGCCGAGGGACCGTACCAGGGCCAGTTCATCAAGGCCCACGCTTCAAGCTAGGCCTTGCAGCAAGCTTCACCCTCAGTTTCGCGGCAAGCTGTAGGAGTGGGAGCTTGGCCGTTGAGGGTTCGAGGTGGCGGTGAGCTCCGCCTGAGCTAAGCGGAATAGGGGAGGCTGTAGCGGCAGCCTGCCAGGCAATGACGAATTGGGTATAGGGGCGAAAGACTAATCGGACCGTCTAGTAGTAGTCGTTTGGAGGTCCTCCTACGATCGCAAAATCGGTTGGGCATATTGACTAAGCCGAGCGTCGTCAGACCGCTGCCTGCTGAAGGCTGCATTGGTAGCGAGAGGAGATGAGGAGCCCGGGGCCGCAACTCGGGGCCGCAAAGGCAGCGAAGAAAGAACTGAATCTGGGCGCGAACATGCGCCGGGTGCACGCACGACAAGGGCGGAGATGGCAACGGAGGTGAAGGGGAAGCGGGGGTTGAAATCATCCATCTCACCCGATCCTTAACGGATTCGGGCAGGGGAAGATGCGAATTTGGGGTTTGTGGGTCGGGCGAGTGTGATGGTGCGGTTAGAATTGGCCATGGGTTAGTGGTTAAGGAGGTGAGTAAGGAAAAGTGTGCGCGGGGGTGAGACGAACGAGCGAGAATGGAGGAATGAAAGAATGAACAGTTCGCCTAATTTTTAACGAAATCAGGCAAACTGAGATTGAACTCTGGGATTCCAGGACGCTGCGAGTCGAGCCATGAAGTCGGAATAGGGAGTGAGTGGTTGGGTTGGTCGGCATGACCATTAGAGGTTGCGCGGTCGCTGTAGAGGAGACTCGCGAAAAGGGCGGGGAAGCTCTCCGTGAACCGAATCACACTGGAAGACCCGGTGTATTAGAGAAAGGAAAGCAATCCCGGGGTTTTAACCTTGGGCAAATCGAACGGTACGGTCCGATTAGTGGGTTAGGTAGTGTATTGTTTGGTAGATGGAGGTAAGATGTCAGGCGAAGGGACAGATATGGTGGAACTGAAACGAAGCTCATAACTTGCATGTTTCTTGATGGAAGCGGGCAAGTGGGGATGTGATTTCGGACTTTTAGGAGTGAGTAAATGCATTAGTAGGCACGGATTCTTGGACTAGAGCGATGGATTTGGCGGTGTAAGGTGCGGGGTTGTGCATAAAAAGGGCTATGAAAAAAAGGTGAACTTACCTGGAATCAACGGAAGATTCATTATGGTTTTGCTCAGGCAAGTGATCGGAGTATTGGCAGACGAGCGCGAGGTTGGAGACTTGCCTACACTAGTCTTTAGGTGCAGATTGACTGATGTGTTAACAGGAGGTTCATATCGATCTTGCTCATATCAGCGAACTTCGGGGTGGCGGTGTGCCTTTCCGCGTTCTATCGGAAGATCCATCCTTAGCTCATTCTACCGAGGGAGTCAGGGGAGAATTTCGGATCTTACCTCGAGAGGAGAGGAGTGCATCGCCCAAGACCAAACTGCAGCTACTGAGGACGGTCGTGCCACAGTGTGACCGGTCGCAACTGCAAAGGTCAAGGAGAAGTTTTCTCTGAGCCGAAAGCAAGTGGGTTGTGGATGGTGCTTAGCCTTGCTGGAGTTCGTCGGTTGCAGATCACTTTGGGCATTAGAGAAATGTTGTGCGCGACGTGCTACTGCGTGAGAGCACCAAGGAGAACAACGGAAAAATTTCTTATAATTAAATAATCATTCTATAGTAAAATTACAATCTAAATTTCAAATTTGCATTCCATCTTTAAAAATGTCATTCCAATTTTTAAAGTTTTCATCTTACTTGCAAACTTTCATTCCAAGAATAGGGTATCTCTTCTTATTTGGACTGCATGCTAGAGATAGAATGGAAGTCTGGATGAGTTCATGAAATATTTTAATTGGACTGTCATTCTAAGTAAGGATTTTCAATCATAAATAGGTTAATCCAATATAAATTAGAAGATATTTGTTGTAGTAGAATGAAAATTTAATTAAAACATTTCATAAACTCATCCAGACTTTCCTTCCATCTTGAACAAATAGATGTCGTTGGAAAGGAAAGCTCATTTTTAGACGGGAACTTATCAAATAAAACTGGAAATTCTAGAATTGAACGAACATTGAAATGATAATTTAAAAATATGAAGGATTTTTTTTTTTTGAATGTTTTTTTAACTTTCATTTCTCGTGGGAATTTTTCTGTTCAAGGAGAGGCGGCTCTTGTTGCTGCCTTGTGGTTGTCGCAGTTGCTATTTGGGCTTAACAACTGTGTGCCGTAGTGGTAGTTATTGCTAAACGCTGCGGTGCGATGCGGTGACTCATTGCAGTTGGCATCTGACTGCTGCACCTAGTATCGGGCTCAGTGGGTGGTGGGAGCTAACAGTCTGCGAGGTTCAATCGTGATCTGAGTTAGTCATAAGCTGCTCACTCCGATCCGTGTTGGATGTGTGGACGTTCTCGCCTGCACCCCGCCGCTGCCCTACTACCTGTGTCCCGCTTGTTTAGCATAAGGTTCTTTGCAGGTTGATGTGTTCGTTGTTCGGTGTAACCGTGTTGTGGGTATCGTCGTGCGCCTAGCTTCATCGCTGTCGTACTACCTATCCGTTGGCCGCGCCTTCCATGTGTACCCTGTAGGTTGGTTGTCTTGTTGCTGGTGCCTTGTGCTCCGCTTTACAGTTACCGATCTGCTGGTCCGTTAGTCCCGTAGCCTCCTGCAGTACTGTTGAATAGCTCATACTATCTTGTGCTTCACTTGATGGTTTCCGCGCTGCATCCCACGTGCATGACGCACAAAATCGAACAGTGTTGGGCAAAGCAGCTACTGACGGGCTAAAAAGTTTAAGGTGTGCCTGTCAGCCGAGAAGTTACTCGGCTTGTCGTAAGGGGCAGCCAGAGGCAAGTCAAGGAGGTTGCAAGCACACCAGATGATCGATGCACTTCTTATCTTCTGCCAACTGATGTAGAGTGAGACCAGCCCGGGACAAAAGACTTACCGGCTTGGCCAAAGCGTTGCCCGCCGTGCCTATTCAAGCAGGGAGAAACAAGTCGCGGGCTTGAAGGATTACCTATTGGCTAAATTGTTACAGCAGACCAGTTGGGAGGGCTGCAGATGTGCGTGTTGATCAGTGTGCTCCTCATCTCACCAAACCTACGCAGGGCGCAAACTTAGTTATTTTGCCAGTACGTTGTTCATCTCACTTGTTGAAGCAGTTGGAGGTGAGTCCCAAGCTTGTAAACTTACCCGTGGCCAATATGCTTGGCGATGAAGCTGAACTTTGCTGGAAGGAGCTATTGCTGCAAGTCTAGAGGGTCGTCAGGAGGTCGACAGTTGGCAGTGACTTTAATTTGACCAAATGTTGTTCGCTATGGCTACCATTGCGGGGCCCTCTGGCGTATCAAGATATCAAGGCCCTCTCTTGGGAGTTAAGTCAGTCCCTCTCCTGTATCTCGAGCATCTGAAACCCCTCCTTCTGCCCTTCTGGCTCTAAGTCTAGTCTATTGGTTCTGAGAGGAAGACGGCATGAGGGATCGCAACCCGTAGGACCGCAGCAAGACTTTGTGGGGAGTTCACCCACCGATTGCGGGAACTCTGCCGGAACCTAGGCGAGGTTTTGAAGGCATGGAACTATCAGGTATATCCTTTTCTATCTGTACAACCCCACTATATCCCTTTTTGCCTATCTCCCTTTAGTTTGACTGATGTATGTATGAGATTGCCCCTATGACTTTGCCTTCTTTCAGAACTTGATTAGACTGAATGGAAGGAATGTATTAGAGTGGAGCATAAGTTTCATATTTATTTTGATTGAAAGCAGACAAAGGGGTGAATTGGGGGAAGGTGGGAGGAAAGCAGACTTCATGCGTTTGACTGGGTCAACCAAGGACTGGGCATTGTTTCTAAGCTAAATGGCTCAAGGCTATGTTTATTTGGTTGTTTTCTGAAGGGTCAAGCATTGTTTCTAAGCTGAATGGTCTGGTTCTTGTGTATAATTTCTGAGGGTTTGCCTGATTTGAAGGGTTTACGTTCTTGTTTTATTCTGAGGGAGGATTTTGGTCCAAGGTTGAGCATTGTTTCTAAGCTGAATGGTTTAGCCTGAAAACCACGCACACAAGTATAAACTGAGTATAAAAAAAACTATTTTACTTATATTTGCATGTGAACTGGCAGTTGGGCATTGTTTCAAAGCCGAATGGTCCAGCGCTAAGCCATGTCACTAAAAAGAGAAGGGAAATTACTAAGTATAATTGGAAGTAGTCTGGGCAAGCTGAACATTATTTCCAAGCCGAATGGTTCAGTCCCCTGCTCATATTTGCATTTTCTTTTGAGAACAAAGTCATAAAGTTATTAAATTTTGATATTAAACAGTTCAGGGCGGTTAGGCATTGTTTCCAAGCCGAATGGTCTAAGCCAAATGCCCAAAGAAGAGAGAAGTAGTAGTGCAACATGTTCGTGTATATCTTAAGGCACGTTGGACATTGTTTCCAAGCCAAATGGTCTAGCATTGTGTCATATGTAAGTTGGGTATAAAGGTTGAATTACTTGAGGATTCACGAACTGTCTTATATAAATTGACTTCGGGATGGTGAGAGTACTTACCTTTGTGGTTTGGCCTGCATGTGACTGAGTGCGACTACTACTTAGTCTGAGTTTCAGTTTAATAGGTAATCGCTTTAGTTGCTCGCCACGTGCTAGAGCCATAGGAGTTGGTTTCAATTCCTGCATTTTCTTAGCTAAGTTTATTTTGACAAATTCCTGCATTTTCTTAGCTAAGTTTATTTTGACAAATTCCTGCATTTTCTTAGCTTAGTTTATTTTTACTTAGGTTAATTTTTGCATTTTTTTAGATCATTTGTTATACTTGGTCTTGTATAAATCTTTGTAAGTGACTTTCTTTACGGGAAGCGCTGCCAAAATTTCTACAAAACTAAGGAGTTTGTCAGATTTTGTCTTTTCAAAGTTCAACTTGTCTAACTTTTACATATAACTTAGTAAAAATCTCGAGAGTCTCATTTTTTAAAGGGAGTGCTGCCGAAATTTTTGCTAATTCGGGAAGTTAGACAAAATTGAACCTTGAGAAATCAAAGTCATTTTAGATTTTGAACTTATCTTTGTAAAAATCTTAGATTACCACTTTTCCAAAGAGAGTGTTGCCAAAATTTTTACAAATCTAATGAGTTAGTTAAATTTTTGTCTTAGTTGAACTCGGGTCTTGCTTCTGAGTTCATATCTGACTTAGTAAAAATCTAGAAAGGCTTCTTTTCTAAAGGGAGTGCTGCCCAAATTTTTACTAGTTCAGGAAGTTAGACAAAATTTGACCTTCCAGATTTAGAGTTTGTTTTGTTTCTGACAATCCGTCCTGAATAGGGGAAATGCTGCCATAGGTCTGCCTTCCGTTGGGCGTTGGCTTAGAGGTAGGTCTAGGCTTAGCTTGTAGAAGGGTTTTTTGTGAGAATGTGCTATGGAGTTGTATTCTCCATACACTTATGATTTTAGCTTGGGGATTGGCTTGTCTTGTGTTACAGGTCTTCTTGATCGATTAATTCAAGATTTGGGTTAAATTGAGCTTGATCCTACAAGGATCACCTTCTGTTATCACTGATACCGATTCGGCAATTTACGATTCAACTCCAATTCACTCCTGTCACTCAACCTAAAGGCTTTAGCCTTGTGATTTGAACTGTTTTGTTGTGTTTTCGATCGGACTTTATTTGAATGGTCTTTTGAAGAAAAAGTACTGAGTATTTTATTTTGAGAGTTGCACAAAGAGTGAGGCTTGTATGGCTAAAAGCAAAGGGTGTGAGTGCAAAGAATGGTTGAAGTTGACCCCGTGTAGTGCATGGACTTTTGGTTGAATCTTTAATGTGATTGCARGTATGTTTGGTGATTCAGACTTTGGATTTGACTGTCTGCGCTCACATACATATATATATGGCTGAGAGGAGCCCCACTGTGATTGTGAGAAGTGATCGTTACATATTTATAACCCTATATATATATATATATATATGTAAATACATATGTCTTGAGTGTTTCGCGTGGCCTACTAGGACCACGTGTAAGGGTTAAACAGATCGTACATTTGAGAGAAGAGGGAGGATCCTCCTTTATGTTTTCTCTTTTAGAGTTTCTGTGGTTGGACGTTGTAGTCTGTGGCAGCCGTTAAAGTCAAACCTCTTGATTTATCTCCAAGCCCTAGGTGATGGAGCCGGTCTCCAGGGCAATAAGAGACGATTTCCACCACAGGTATGAACTTGTGTACCACCCACTCTTCGCAGGGTGCAGAAGAGGGTGTGGTTCTCAACCGCACGTGGCGGTTGTCCAGAGTCGAGAGATGAATCCCTCAAGACGCGTGTCGGCCGACAATTGAGTGTCGAATGCGAACCTAGAGATTAACGAGGACCGCATGAGTATGGGTGCTACATAGTACGCCATCACTGCGACCGCTTACGTACACTTGCATTGCGAGTCGATATGAGTTAGCCCTGCGTCCGCGCGGTTTTATACTGTCTCGCACGCGATGCCTATCCGATTTCCACATCGGAGAGTTATGGGATGGCTACTAAGGGACTAGGAGTGTTGTCGCGTTGTTTATTCTGTGTTATTCTGTATATTTATATGTACGTGTGTGGGTGTGTGTGTGTTTATTTTTATGTTCTTTATAGTGGTGTGCGCGTGGCGCGTGAGATGCTTCCTAGTCGACCGGTGACGAGTCGCGCTTGGGACCTCAGCCCCCCAAGATGCCGGTTCGCGTGCGGGTTCGATAGAGGCGTAATACTGCGCGTACCCCCTATGCTAAAACGAACGACAAACGCCCTCGGCTGATCCTCCTCTGCGATTGCAACTGATTAGCTTTCGTACTGTGGACAGGTAGCTCGACGTGGATACGCCCACCGAAGGGAGGTGACAGCTCCCGTGAGGTGGAGGTAAGTCGTGCCTCGCGTAGGCCCTATCTTGTCGTAGGGGCTTGCGAGAGGTATGGTTGGCGCACTCGGCCGGAGCGGCTTGCGGAAGCTCCACTATGTGCTTGCAGTGAGGATTAAGACCAACTCTTGCGTGACGCGGCCGGGAGTATCCCGCGCTGCCCTGTGCGGTGCAGGACCGATGCGCTCGACACCGGAGACAAGGGAGTCGGATCCGGTCATAACCACGGTCAGTTGGACTAAAATCGCTCGTAGCTTTTACAAAGACCTCTTGTCCTGACACATACATTATCATGATGAAACATCTCACAGTAAGCAAGGCCCATAGAAAAGGCTTTGTCGCCAGAGCACTGAGAGTCTCTTGAAGTTTCACTCTCTAAACTAGATATATAGACGACCCCCATGCAAATGTAGGAGGATAAAGCATCAGGGATAGATGGCTTTCCCAAAAAGTTTTGGGAGACCACATGGGATTATCTAAGTCAAGACGTCATGGAATTTAATGGGGAAGTATGGAGGACAGGGAAAATGGGCAAGAGGGCGGGGCAAGGGGTGTTGACCCTCCTTTATAAGAAAGGGGATAAGATGGACATTCACAACTACCGTCCCATTACACTTCTCGTGGTCGTCTATAAGATGTTGTCTAAAGTCTTGGTCAGTCGAAGGATCCCTGTAATGGAGGATATTATTCATTCATCACAAACCGAGTTTATGCAAAATAGGAACATCCAGGAGAACATCCTCATAGTGCATTATGTCTTACAACTAGCCCCTCATACTCGCCAAAATGCGGAATTGGTCTTCATCGATTTTGAAAAAGCTTATGATCACATCGACTGGCTTTTTCAGGATAAAAGTTTAGGAAGAATGAATCTTGGACCGGTATTCGTGCGGTGGGTTCGAATCCCTCATCAAAATGTGATTATTTGCATTCAAGTCAATGGGAATTTGGCACCGCCTCTAAGGCTAGAACAATCGGTTCGCCAGGGCAGCCCGATCGCCCCCTTTTTATTTTTGATTATTATGGAGGCACTGACCGCCAACCTTCGGGGTCATAAGAGCATTACTGGGATTCGAATCTCAGATACCAAAGGAGGTCATCCTCATCTGCTCCATTTTCGCAGACAATCTCACAATCATGGTCAAGGTCACGCACAACAACTTAGAGGAAATTCAGAAAACGATGGAAAGGTTAACAAAAGTCTCTGAGATGGTAGTGAATTGGGGAAGCAAGACACGAGGGTGGTGGATCCACTACCAAGGGGGGAGCCCCTCAGGCTCGTCGCAAGTCACGTGGATGCCATTACAACCCCCACTGAGAATTTTAGGGGTGTCCATGATGGCAGTTGGGTGCCCACCAGCTAATGACGAGTGGATAAGCACCCCCGCCCTGTAAAAACGTCTTAACTTCAAAAATAAGCACACCTCCCTTTATGGTTGAGTGCTGGTTATCAATAACATTGCTTTTTCAGCCTTTTGGTACAAGTTAGTGCTCTGACCACTGAGTAAAGGAGCATTGAAGAGGCTTAAAAGAAAGGGAACGGCCTTCCTTTGGAGGGGGGATAGTGCGAACAGCAAGGCTATCAGCAGGGTAGCGTGGGACTCAATTATTCAGCCCAAAGCTCGGGGGGTGCTAGGGGTCATAGACCCAGCTACACAAATTCAAGCATTGCGATTACAATGGGTGAAAAAATCGATTTTCTCCCCCACAACTCGTGGTCCGTAATGGTTCTAGAACATCTGGTCCTCCTAGCTCCGGCCGCCTATGTATACCCTGCGGCCGTGGCCGTGGGATCAGGCTCAGAGGGTTGTCATATTCATGGTCGCATCCGCGGTTGGGGTCAGTCACATAACAGCCACGTTTTTCAATGATTTTTTTCGTAAAAAATAATAGCCAAAAAAATAAAAAATAAAATGGGGTTGTAGGGTGTTTCAAACCCTACAAACCCATTTTTTTTTTTAAGGAAACAATGAATTTTATGGAATTCCAAAAAATTAAAAACAGAAAAAACGGAGAGAAGAAGTTTATGTGGATGTGGATGTGAGTCTATGTTTGAATTTGTGTGTGTATGAATGTGTGAATGTGTGAATGTGTATGTATGTGTGTGTGTGTGCGTGCGCGGGTATGTGTGCATGTGTATGTGTGTAGTGGGTGTGTGTAAACACGGCCACCCCGTATATACGGGAAACAAGAACATAACATATGTCATATCGCGATAGGTTAGTAGCACTTTAAACATAGTGGCTGTTTTAACCATCAACTCATCTGTGAGGATGCAAGAGGGGTTTGCGATTTAGATTATGTGGGAACATTTAAGTAATTAAAGTTAGTAATTAAGGTTAGCGATGGTTGTTGAAAATAGCCATAGGGAGGGTGCATGCCCTGAAGCGCGCTTTTCGCCGCTTAGCACCCATAGCAGCTCGTCAGAAGGATGTAGCTCCACGTTAGTTTGTAAGTCAGGCAGGTTAGGGGGAGATGAGGGAAGAGGGGGCTTGGGGAAAGTTAGCGGTATGTTCGAGTGAACCTATGAGCAGAATGCATGTGAAGACGACATCTCTTCAACGGACGTCATTCTCCCTGTGTGTTGGGCCGCTCGTAGCACGCAATGGAGTGCAGCGATGGCAGGAGGGGACCAGAGAGTGTTAGTGATGGCGCTGTAGGTCCGCGAGCATTAGGTCGCTCGTGCTTGTTCGGCACGCAAGCGTAGGCGAGGAAGGCAAAGTATGTTGTACTGTTGCGGAAAGGTGAACGTGGGACGGGGAACGACCGTCGAGCATTGCCAGTTTACCTTGTTGTAGATGGTGTTTGCCGTAGTAATATGTATATTATATAGAGAGAGTGTCGTAGTGGTTTTGCAGGGTTCGTATTTCTTTGATGAATGGTAAGTAGGTATGATATAATTAAGGTGTGAGCGTATTTGGTGGGGAGGGTGGCAGCGAGGGCCATGGCTATAGTAGGTCTAGAGGGGGGTTGGGGTGATTGTGTGTGATTTCTTCATGCAGCAACGGGTAGTGCAGGTGGTATGCCCGTGTGAAGCAACGTTTTGCATGCTTTGTGTTTGTTCAATACATGTGCTTCCTTTATCCTATTAGAATGCAAGTGTTGTGTAGTTTCTGTGTTGTTTTGTCGTTTTGGAGTTTTGAAATGGCTATGGCGTGTGTGCGTGATCGTAAGTGGGTTGGGATTTGTTCGGCATGTTGCTTATGTCGTTGTCGTGTGTGGAGTAAGTCGCATCGTTTGGGTGTGATGATGTGTGTGGTTTATTTGTTTTGCTTGGCGCGGGTGTCGTTTTGGTTTGGCCCCGCGTGGGATTTTTGTTTTTTTCGGAGGTTACTTCTTTTTGTGTATGCGGTAGAGTGGGTGCTAGCGTTGTTAGATCTTTGTTGTTGTTTTTTTTTTTAAACAAATTCTCCCATAACTTGTATCTGTCTTATTTCTCGTATGCTTATTTATGTGTTGTGGATGTTAGTTTACTTGCAGGCGGCGTGGGTGTCCTTTATTACCCTGAATAAGGAGTGGGCATTCGATGTGATGCGTGTGTGGTTAAAAAGTTTTTCAGCTATTTTTCAGTAAACATTTTTAAATAAAAATTGTTCAATTTTATGGGGAGTTTTTATTTGGGGGGGATGTGTAAAAAAAATAATTTTCATTTTTTTTTATTATTGTTTAATTGAGTAGTTTTTTTATTTTTTTTTAATTATTTTATTTTGATTTATTTATTTATTTATTTAATATATTACTTATTATTTATTATTTATTATTATTAATTATTTATTATCATTTATTTAATTTTTAGTTTTCGTATTTATAATTTTCTTAATCTATTATGTGACTTTTTACTCTTATTATCATTGTATGGGTTGCTTGTTTTTTATGTCTCCAGTCAGGGTTACCGGCGTTCAGGACGGGCTGAACGCCCGAACCTGAACGCCCGAACGTTTGGGACCCCCTCTTGACACGTTCAGACGTTCGGCCGACTGCAGAACCAAAAAAAAAAAAAAAAAAAAAAAAAAAAAAAAAAAA
>BFEA01000389.1:955251-970883 GCA_003427395.1 Chara braunii | reverse complement strand
AAAAAAAACAAAGTTTCTAAAAATTCTGAAAAACAAATATGTCATGCAGAAGAATAAACTAAACAACATTTGCCTCAACAATAAATCCAAATTCCTTACCAGATTTGAAATAAAAATCAAATATGAAAACTAAATAATATTAATGAAAATAAGAAAAAATAAAACGAGAATGAAATTATTGCGTGGGCGATCAAGTTTTTGACATCGCCATCTTTGGCAATTTTTCATTTTGTTTTGGATTTGTCAAATGCCATGAAATTTTATACATATGTATCTCACATAATAGAGAACCTACAAATAAAGTTTGAAAAAATAATATTTTTTTTCAGGCCCCGAAATAAAGGAAAAACAATAAGTGAAAAGAGAAAAAAAAACAAATTAGTAAGTGGGAAAGCAAGTTTTGACACCACCATGTTTGCCGATTTTTCATTATTGTTTGGCTTGACAGAATGACTTCAAAATTGAGTGACAGGTAGATTACATAATAGAGAACTCACAAAAGAAAAATCAGAAAACAATAATAATGTTTAGGTACCAAAATATTTTCTTGAGGGGTCCGAACCCCTTCGAGTTCGGGCCCCGTACGGGGACCCGAACGCCCGAACGTTCGGGGGTCAGCTTTGGGGCCTCCGTACGTTCGGCCTGGCAACTCTGTCTTCAGTATTATTAAAAAATTATAAGTTTATTTATTATTATTGTTACTAATAACATTTGGGAGGTGAAGTTATGTAGGAATGTATGCGTGTGTGTGTGTGTGTGTCCCTCCCCGTACCCTCGTGATGGAGGTCCACGTGGGGTAGGTCCTATGATGGTGGACCTACCCCAGTCGGGATAGGTCCTCCATCCGAACCAAGCCAATTTTGTTGGCTTACACACACATAATATTTGTTGCACGAACACTTTGCTTCAAGTACATGATAACTGAGCTGATAAGATCGCTGTATTTTTCGACATATAATTGTAATTTTTTTGGCAAATGATATCCGTTTCTTAGTTTAGGAATCTTTGGGTGATGTTTATGTCACTGATTATATAGAGATACACATAGCCAATGCTTAAGCTGTATATGTAGGCTTATCAAAACCAAGGGAAATATTGCCAAGTCGTTATACATACTGAGAAAGTTGTGGATAACCAGTCAGCTTAGAAGTGTTATATCTTATTCATAGTGCAATATTAATCAGAAAAAGAGCAGGATCCCACGCAAAACTGAAAGAACGATGGATCACCGCATATACTTTTAAATATAGAGAAATAATCGATGTAATTTGAGCATAACACTAGGGAAACAACCATCACGGTAGTGCTATATCCTATTCGTAGTGCGTTACTTGTCCGAGCAAAAACAGAGTAGATCATCAGGCGAGACTGATGGAATGATGAATCGCACTAGTTTATTTCCAACATTGATTCAGTCTGAGCATGATTCTAAACAGCGAGCGGAGAAGTGTTATATCTTATTCCTAGTGCATTAATTAAAAAAAAATAAACAACCGAATCAGAAAGATCGATAAAGCGCAATAGCTTATGATATTAAAACAACTTTCAGAAAAAACTTTCTTCATGACGCCAGGGTTAACTGTGTCCCCGAAGGGTTAACTTTCTTATATATATTTATAAATTTATTTATTACCAGAATATATGTTTATATACTATTATATTATGCTTCTCAACTAACGAACATAAGGAGCGCACAAAATCGGAGAACAGAGAGAGTGTTTAAGCGATGGATTACTTGTGACAAAAACTCAAAACTTTTATATCGTTAACCGAGTAAGGTACAGCGGTGTCTTGTGCATGGTGGTTGGGTTGTGGCACTGGAGAATTCATTGCTTCCGGCCAAGGGAAGGTTTATTGTAGTATAACAATGTTCTTATTCTGCTAAGATAATTGGTTCAGTTTGAGCAGACCTAACAAAAAGAGCATGAATCATAAAAAATATATTTAAAAAAACTAGAAAATACAGATGTGTTATATTTGGTTCATGTTTTATCTCAAATTTTGGAAAATCGAATACAGAACATCAAAAGGATAAGCATAACAATCAAGGGAGTTGTCTTACGATATTAGGGACGAATGACGAAAAACTTCATAAAAAGTAAAAAGTGAAAATAAATAAATAAATAACAATTTTTTTAGTGATCGTAGATCAACGCACTGCTTTAGTTTATTTTATATATAACTCGGAGAAACTTGTGGAGCTCCTTATAGTTACGGTGTTTCCTCAATATAGGTCTATCAAAGGGTCAAGTCGGGTCAGGAAGTGAGCTAAACAATTCATACCGTGTTGAATCAAACTTAGCAGACAGATTAATTCCTATATGTCAATTCTCATATGCAGGCGTCGCTGCTACGTCACGACACATGTGTATAGTAATCCATTCAATGGAAATGTTTCGCATGTATTAAGCGGATGATGACCTGGTAAGATTTGCTATTAATCCTGTTGAGAAAAAACGGATTAACAAAACTCAACCGAAGTAACTGATTCATTTTGCGGAATCACTGAAGAATCAGCCAGTGCAGAAATGTTATATCATATTCCTAGTGCATTGTTACCAATCCGAGCAAAACAGAGCATAGCAACGTGCCGAACTGAAAAGGACGATGAAACGCCTAGAATCTTGAAAAAATCGAATCAATTTGAGCGTGCTTCTAACCAACTACTGCAAAAAGTGTTATGTCTTATCACTTAATCGAAAAAACAAGGGCGAATCTGATAGAACGATGCAGCACAATAGCTTGTGATATTTAAATTTTAAAATGACTTATAGGGAAATAAATATATATATATATATATATATATATATGTATAAACTTTTTTTATAGGCACAAGGGTTAATTTTATCCCCGAAGGGTTAACTTTCTTATATATTTATTGCTCGAAAATATATGTCATTATAGCACACTTGCTATATCTAACAGAGTATAACAGTATCTTATGCGTTGTGGTTGGGTTTTGGAGCTGCAAGGGATGGTTTATCGTAGTATTACCAGACTGTTTTTTTTTGTGGTTTTGGAACGCATACACAGCAAACGTTTCTTTAAAAAAAAAACGCCTGTTGAAGGCCAATCGATTGCTAGAACCAATGGGTGAACTTACTTAAAGTATAGAGGAAGGAGAGTTAACGTGCGTTTTTTTCAAAGTGTTTCTTGGACTGTAAGGTTATCATAGAAGCATGCGATGATGCATTTGCGGCATGCAGCGATGTTATATTTGCATGACAACGTAGTCACTTAAATCTAGGATATTTGGGAAGCACTAGGATTATATATCAATGTATAGCAATTACCCGTGATGGTATATGCGTATTATAATATGGGGGAGTGTGTGGTGGTATTGGTGATAGGGAAGCGCTAGTATTATTCCCTGCGAAAAGTTACGGATCGCGGATATAGCGCAGATGGGTCGTCCTGTCAGCGAGGGAGTCGACCCTAGTTTAGCAACTGGATAGATCATCTTGGTATGTGTGTAGTGGGTGTATGTAAACACGGTCACCCCGTATATACGAGAAACAAAAACATCACATCTGTTATACCGCGATAGGTTAGTTCCAGTCTAAACATAATGGATGTTTTAGCCATCAACTCATATGTAAAGATGCAAGAGGGGTTTGCGATTTAGATTATGTGGGAACATTTTATAATTAAAGTTAGTAATTAAGGTTAGCGATCGCTGTTGAGGACAACCATAGGGGGGGTGCACGCCCTGAAGCGCGCTTTTCGCCGCTTAACACCCATAGCAGCTCGTCAGAGGGATGTTACTCCATGTTCGTTTGTACGTCAGAGAGGTTAGGGGGAGATGAGGGAAGCGGGGGCATGGGGAAGGTTAGGGATATGTTCGAGTGACCCGTACCTATGAGCGGAATGCCTGTGAAGACGACATCTCTTCAAGGGACATCATTATCCCTCTGTGTTTTAGGCCGCTCGTAGCACATAATGGAATGCACCGATGGCAGGAGGGGATTAGAGAGTGTTAGCGATGGCGCTGTTGGTCCGCGAGCATTAGGTCGCTCGTGATGGCTCAGCACGTGAGCGTGGGTGAGGAAAGCAGAGTATGATGTAGTGTTGCGGAGAGGTGAACGTGGGACGGGGAGCGAGCGTCGAGCATTGCAAATTTATCTTGTTGTAAATGTTGTTTGTAGCAGTAGTATGTATATTATATATTGAGAGTATCGTAGTGGTTTTGCAGGGTTCGTATTTATTTGATGTATAGTGAGTGGGTATGATATAATCAAGGTGTGTGCGTCTTTGGCGGGGAGGGTGGTGGCAAGGGCCATAGGTATAGTAGATCTGAGGGGGGTTGGGGTGATTGTGTGTGATTTCTTTATGCAGCAAGGAGTGGTGCGGGTGGTATGCCCATGTGAAGCAACCTTTTGTATACTAAATGCTTTGTTTGTCCTATTAGAATGCAAGTGTTGTGTAGTTTTTGTGTTGTTTTGTCCTTTTGGAGTTTTGAAATGGCTATGGAGTATGTGCGTGGTCGTCGGTGGGTTGGGATTTGTTCGGCATGTTGCTTCTGTCGTTGTCGTGTGTAGAGTCAGTCGTGTCGATTGGGTATGGTGATGTGTGTGGTTTATTTGTTTTGCTTGGCACGGGTGTCCTTTTGGTTTGGGCCCGCATGGGATTTTTGTTTTTTTCGGAGGTTACTTCTTTTTGTGTATGCGGTGGAGTGGGTGTTATCGTTGTTAGATTTTTTTTGTTGTTGTTTTTGGAAAAAACAATTGTCCCATAACCGATATGTGGTTTATTTCTCGTATGCTTATTTATGTGTTGTGGGTGTTAGTTTAGTTGCAGGTGGCGTGACTGTCGTGTATTATCGTGGATAGGGAGTCGGCATTCGATGTGATGAATGTGTGGTTAAAAAGTTTTCCAACTCTTTTTCTGTAGACATTTTTAAATAAACATTGTTGAATTTTGTGGGGAGCTTGTATTTGGGGGGGTTGGGTGCATAAAATAATTTTCATTTTGTTTTCTATTTTATCTAATTGATTAGTTTTTTAATCTTTTTTTTTTTTTTTAAATCTATTACTTATTATTTATTTTTATTATTATTAGTTATTTACTATCATTTATTTAATTTTAAGTTTTTCATATTTATCATTTTATTACTCTATTATCTGACTTTTTACTCTTATTATCATTGTATGGGTTGGTTGTTTTTTATGTCATTATTATTATTAAAAAATTATAAGTTTATTTGTTATTATTGTTACTTATAACATTTGGAAGGTGAAGTTCTGTTGCAATGTGTATGTGTGTGTGTGTGTGTGTGTGTGTGAGTGTCTGTCCCTCCCTGTACCCTCGTGATGGAAGTCCCGGTGGGGTAGGTCCTATGATGGTGGACCTACCCCAGCTCAGATATGTCCTCCATCCGAACCAAGCCAGTTTTGTTGACTTACACGCACACATAATATTTCTTACACGGACACTTCGCTTCAAGTAGATGATAACTGAGCTGATAGGATTGCGGTATTTTTCTGTATATGATTGTATTTCTTTGGACAAATGATACTCGTTTCTCAGTTTAGGAATCTGCGGGTGATGTTGGAGCGTTTATACTACTTTTACTTTCTAAGAATTTTTTTTTTTTTTTTTTTTTTATTCCTTTATTTTATTTTTTACTTATTTCAAGTTATTTGTTTATTTTGTATTGATATGTATATCTTTTCTTAATGGCATATCCGTCTGAGTTCAGTGTATGTTGTGACTTAATTGTATGTGTTCGTAATGACGCATTTATTTAATATCACTGTATGCCATAACTTTATTTTATGTTGAGTCTGTTTTTACTTTTTTCTGTATTTTTAATTTTTTTATTTCGGGTATGTGTGAATGTTTATTTTTAAGTGGGGTGTTTTTTTTTTTTGCGCTTTTCTTTAGAAGATGTGAACGTTGTATATTAGTTTTGAGAAAGTGTTTTAAGGAACAGCGTATTCTACATTAGTTCTCCTTTTTGCAGGTTATATTACGAGACAATTGGTTACTGCGGCTACTCAGCTAATTACCTTGAATTGGGTTGACCGAGATGGTTTAGAGATTATGAGTGGCAGCGAAGCATTATTGAGAGCTAGCTGCCATAGCCTTTTATGGCTAAGTTCTGCTTCATTCTCTTTATACGTTATCTTATACGTTGAGGTTTGGTTATGAACTTATTATTCCTGTTTTTTATTTGCTTCATAGCTCACGATCGGATGAGCTGAAGAATTCCACATCCCGCCAGAAATTTCGTAAAACTTCGCAGAACGCCATTCTCTGATTGTATACGAAGGTAAATGTTCAAAGGTCTGTATACATACTTTTATACGAGGCTAAGGTTGTATACGTAGGTGGGGGTTAAACTTATACTTAATCAATATGTCATTGATTATATAGAGATAGATATAGACAATACTTAAGATGTATACCTAGGCTTATCACAAACAAGAAAAATATTGTCAAGCCGTCATAAATAATGAGAAAGTTTGCAAATAACCAGTCAGCCTAGAAGTGTTTTTTCCTATTTCTAGTGCAATATTGATCAGAAAAAAAGCAGGATCCCAAGGAAAACTTAAAGAACGATGGAGTGCCCCATATATTTTTAAATACTGAGAAATAATCGAATTAATTTGAGCATAATACTACAGAAACAGCCATCGTGGTAGTCCTATATCCTATTCGTATTGCGTTACCAATTCAATTAAAAACAGAGTACATCATCATAATACTACAGAAACAGCCATCGTGGTAGTCCTATATCCTATTCGTATTGCGTTACCAATTCGATTAAAAACAGAGTACATCATCAGGCGAGACTAATGAAACGATGAATCGCACCAGATTGCTTCGAATATTGATTCAATCTTAGCATGATTCTATATCTTTTTTGTTCCTAGTGCATTATTTTAAAAATTAAAAAAATTGATGAAACGCAATAACTTATAATATTAAAACAACTTATAAAAAAACTTTCTTCCTGACGTCAGAGTTAACTGTGTCCCCGAAGAGTTAACTTTCTTATATATATATTTATAAGTTTATTTATTACCATAATGTATATTTATATACGATTATATTGCGCTTGTCAACCATCGAACATACGGAGCGCACCAACCCGGAGAAGCAAAGAGAGTGTTTAAACGATGGGTTACTTGTGACAGAAACTCAAAAACTCTTATATTGGTAACCGAGTTAGGTACAGCGGTGTCTTGTGTGTGGTGGTTGGGTTGTGGCATTAGAAAATTTATTGCTTCCGAGCAAGGGAGGTTTATCGTAATCTAACTGTGTCCTTATTCAACTGCGATAATTGGTTCAGTTTGAGCAGACCTAACATAAAGAGCATGAATCATAAAAAATATATATATAAAAACTAAATTATACAGATATGTTATATCTGGTTCATGTTGTATCTCAAATTTTGGAAAATTGAACACAAAACATTAGAAGGATAAGCAGAACAATCACGGGAGTTGTCTTGCAATATTTGGGACGAATGACGAAAAACAACGACAAAAAATCCTAGAATTGAATAGTCATTCTATAGTAAAATTACAATCTAAATTTCAAATTTTCATTCCATCTTTAAAAATGTTATTCCAATTTTAAAAATTTTCATCTTACTTGTAAACTTTCATTCCAAGAATAGGGTATCCCTTCTTATTTGGACTGCATGTTAGAGATGGAATGAAAGTTTGGATGAGTTCATGAAATATTTTAATTGGACTGTCACTCTAAGTAAGGATTTTCATTCATAAATAGGTTAATCCAATCTAAATTAGAAAATATTTGTTGCAGTAGAATGAAAATTTACTGAAAACATTTCATAAACTCGTCCAGACTTTCATTCCATCTTGAACAAATAGATGTAGTTGGAAGGGAAAACTCATTTTCAGACGGAAACTTATCAAATAAAATAGGCAATTTTAAAACTGGACGAATATTGGAATAATATTTATAAATATGAAGGATTTTTTTTTTATGGAATATTTTTTCAACTTTCATTTATCGTGGAAATTTTTCTGTTGAACTCCATAAAAAGTAAAAACTATAAATAAATAAATAAATAAATAACAACTTTCTTAGTGACTGCTTTAGTTTATTTTATACATAACTTAGAGAAGCTTGTGGAGCTCCTTATAGTTACGGTGTTTCCTCAATATAGGTCTATCAAAGGGTCAAGTCGGGTCAGGAAGTGAGCTAAACAATTCATATTGCGTTGAATCAAACTTCGCAGGCAGGTTTATTCCTATATGTCAATTCTCATATGCAGGCGCTGTCACCACGTTGCGACACATGTGTACAGTAATTCATATAGTGCAAATGTTTCGCATGTATTAAACGGATGATGGTCTGGTAAGATTTGCTACTAATCATGTTGAGTAAAAACGGATTAACAAAACTCAGCCGAAGTAACCGATTCATTTTGCGGAATCACCAAAGAACCAGTCAGTGCAGAAGTGTTATATCATGTTCCTAGTGCATTGTTACCAATCCGAGCAAAAACAGAGAATAACAACAGGTCGAACTGAAAAGGACGATAAAACGCACTAGATTGTTTGTAATACTGAAAAAATCGAATCAATTTGAGCGTGCTATTAACCAGCCAGTGCAAAAAATGTTATGTTTGATCACTTAATCGAAAAAACAGAGGCGAACAAAAAAAAAAAATTCTCATAATTAAATAATCATTCGATAGTAAACTTACATTCTAAATTTCAAATTTTCATTCTATCTTACAAAATGTCATTTCAATTTGAAAATTTTTCATCTTACTTGAAAATTTTCCTTCCAACAATGAGGTATCCCTTATTATTTGAACTACATGCTAGAGATGGAATGAATGTCTGGCTGAGATCATGAAATATTTTAATTGGACTGCTATTCTAAGTAAGGATTTTCAATCATAAATAGGTTAATCCAATCTAAATAAGAAGATATTTGTTGTAGTAGAATGAAAATTCAATTAAAATATTTCATAAAATCGTCCAGATTTTCATTCCATCTTGAACAAATAGATGTAGCTGGAAGAAAAAACTCATATTTAGACAGAAATTTATCAAATAGAACTGAAACTTTTAGAATTGAACAAACATTGGAATGATAATGTATAAATATGAAGGTTTTTTTTTTTGTGAATTTTTTTATAACTTTCATTTCTCATGGGAATTTTTCTATTGAATCTGATAGAACGATCCAAAACAATAGCTTGTGATATTTAAAATGACTTATAGGAAAATATATATTCAGCCTCCTGATGAGTCGGTGAAACTCCGACGAAACAGTTTGTCACAGCCCCTCGTTTGTTGTCCTCTTCTCTCTCTCTGCCTACGGTTTACCGGGCAGCTCTATTTGTGACGATATATATATATATATATATTTTTTATCGGCACAAGGGTTAACTTTGTTCCCAAAAGAGTAACTTTCTTATATATTTATTGCTAGAAAATATATGTAATTATAGCACACTTGCTATCGGAGCATAACGATCCGAAAAAAAACGAAGGGTTAACTGTAACTTGACAACGTCTATATCGTCAATCTAGTAGAGTATAATGATATTTTGTGGAGCTTAGAGGGATGGTTTATCGTAGTATTACCATATTGGCTTTTTTGGGGGTTGGAATGCATACACAGAAAGCATTTTTTTCAAAACAAACCGTTTGTAGAAGGTCAATCGATTGCTAGAACCAATGGGTGAGGTTACTTATAGTATAGAGGAAGGAGAATTAACGATAGTTTTTTTCGAAGTGTTTCTTTAATTATAATGTTATCATAGAAGCATGCGATGTTGCATTTGTGGCATGCAGCGATGTTATATTTGCGTGGCAGTGTAGTCACTTAACTCAGGGATATTTGGAAAACATTCAATTTGGGGATTATATACGAATGTATAGCGATTAGTCGTGATGGTATATGCGTAGTAGAGGAATGATTAAGGTATGCACATGATAGTGATGTGCCTACTAAAGGATAAGACTAGGAAGGGGGGTGGATGTGTGGTGGTATTTGTGATAGGGAAGCGTCAGTATGTTGCACTGCGAAGAGTTACGGATCGCGGATATAGCGCAGATATGGGTGGTCCTGTCAGCGAAGGAGTTGACCTTAGCTTAGTAACTAGCTAGACTACCAGAGTGGCCCGGGGCCACTTGCCCGACCTGGCAAAAAAATATATATAAGGGTTCAGCCTCCTGATGAGTCGGTGAAACTCCGACGAAACAGTTTGTCACAGCCCCTCGTTTGTTGTCCTCTTCTCCCTCTCTGCCTACGGTTTACCGGGCAGTTCTATTTGACGATATATATATATTTTTAAACTTTATTTTTTTATTTTAAATTTGGTAAATAATTTTGATATGACCCTGAGGCAAACGTTGTTCAGTTTATTTTTCTGCATAACATAAGTTTTTTTCAGATTTTTTTGGTTTTTTTTTTTTTACTAGGACCTTCCTTGGTCCTTGCACGACCGGGCCGTCCGGGAAAATAGGGTGACCCGGGCGGCCCGACTGGTAGCCTAGGTAACTGGATAAATCATTCGGGTTATATGTGTGTAGTCGGTGTGTGTAAACACAGCCACCCCGTATATACGGAAAACAAAAACATCACATTTGTCATATCGCGATAGTCTAGTAGTAGTTCAAACATAGTGGGTGTTTTAGCCATCAACTCATATATGAGGAGGCAAGAGGGGTTTGCGATTTAGATTATGTGGAAGCATTTTAGTAATTAGTGTTAGTAATTAAGGTTAGCGATGGCTGTTGAGGACAACCATAGCGGGGTTGCACACCGTGAAGCGCACTTTTCGCCGCTTAGCACCCATAGCAGTTCGTCAAAGGGATGTAGCTCCACGTTAGTTTGTAGGTCAGGGAGGTTAGGGGGAGGTGAGGGAAGAGGGACCTTGGGGAAGGTTAGGGGTATGTTTGAGTGAACCCATACCTGTGAGTGGAATGCCTGTGAAGACGGCATCTCTTCAATGGACGTCATTCTCCTTCTGTGCGTTAGGCCGCTCGTAGCACGCAATGAAGC
Organism: Chara braunii; assembly: GCA_003427395.1. Lineage (NCBI taxonomy): Eukaryota > Viridiplantae > Streptophyta > Charophyceae > Charales > Characeae > Chara > Chara braunii. The sequence goes on along the minus strand of BFEA01000389.1, from coordinate 959,885 downwards.
GCAGTGATGGCAGGAAGGTATTAGAGAGTGTTAGCGATGGCGCTGTAGGTCCACGAGCATTAGGTCGTTCGTGCTTGCTCGGCACGTGAGCGTCGACGAGGAAGGCAGAGTATGCTGTAGTGTTGTGGAGAGGTGAACGTGGGACGGGGAGCGAACGTCGAGCATTGCAAGTTTACCTTGCTGAAGATGTTGTTTGCAGTAGTAGTATGTATATTATATATTGAGCGTATCGTAGTGGTTTTGCAGGGTTCCTATTTCTTTGATGTATGGTGAGTGGATATGATATATTACTTATTTTATTATTTTATTATTTTTATTTTATCTTATTATTGATTTATTTATTAAATATATTACTTAGTATATATTATTTATTATTATTAATTATTTACTATCGTTTATTTAATTTTTAGTTTTCATATTTATCATTTTATTACTCTATTATGTGACATTTTACTCTTATTATCATTGTATGGGTTGCTTGCTTTTTATGTTTTTATTATTATTAAAAAATTCTGAGTTTATTGATTATTATTGTTACTTATAACATTTTGGAGGTGAAGTCCTGTTGGAATTTATGTGTGTGCGTGTGTGTGTGTGTATGTGTGTAATTGTGGGGCCGGGGGGGGAACCCCTCCCCCACCAATCAATCAATCAACGGAAAAAAAAAAAAAAAAAACGAATAGATTTATTTTTTTTTTTCAACTTGCACCACAAACCCCGGCCCCCCTGATTTTTTTTTTTTTTTTTTTTTTTTTAAAGGTGGTGGGGCGAGGTTTGCATAACCCCAATCGACTTTCGAAAACCCCACCCCCCCCTCCCCACCCCTTGGCCGCCACGCAACCACAAAGTAGCGTGGTCGCGTAGCCATGGCCGCGGGGTCGCTCCCCCAGCCGAGGCCGTGACCATAGCCGCCCACGGCTGCCTCCGTGGATTATTAATAGCCAGCCACCCCTCGAGGGTTGCATCCTTTGACCTGGTTCCAGTTGGAGGACCGTTCCTCGACAGTCCCGTGCAAAATTTCAAAAATGCGGATTGAACAGGAAGGGAGGGACCAACCAAGGGGCAACTTTTGACCATCTCTACTGCCTGTGTGACGGCGGCTTCCACTCCCTGACAAACCCCGCCCTGACCGTTGGGAATAAATTTATCGTCAACATTTGTTTGGTAAAACCTTGAGCTTGACCATCTCTACTGCCTGTGCACCACCTTGAGCTTTGCCCTGCCATGGACGAGTTGGGTCAAACCTTGAGTGCTCAGAATAGGGGACCTCTCGGACCAAGAGAGACGAGACTGCAAACAGCGGACCAATTGCAAGATACCCTGCGCCATTGTCATCATGTGGAGAAACACTTGGACGACCTTATTGAGTCTATCCCGCTAGCATGGTATCGAATCCACAAACAAGGGCTCTCCCTCAAGGAGGGAGATTGGGTGGCGACCAAGGAGGTACCGCCACAAAAAGGTCAGGTCCATATGGTAGACTCACAAATGGTCATGGTGGAGTACTATGCTAGTATCACACGGAGGGGGACCCTCGAAGGAAGCAGAGCCCCTTTTGAATGGGTAAAGAAAACATTGGTATATCGGATTCAGGTCATGGAAGAGAGAGGGGAGAAGGTGGTTTTTCAACCACAATGGGTTGTCTAGAAGTTGGCCCTGGACCTAGTAGAATGGACTTGGGTGCTCCCCCAGAGAAAGGGGGAGGGCACATTAGACCATAATATAACCCTCCACCGGTTGTCGATCAAATTCGCCTTCAAGATGTTTAAGTCTAAACGGTATCTGCGGGATGTGATTACAGATCGGTGGGCCAAGCAGCTCAATGTGGACCGCTGCCTCCTGTCCCCGATCCACCGGTTAAAAGACCAGAAGTCTAAACCTGCGAAATCTCCTTCCTGCAGTGTCAGATAGTGCACTGTTGTTTGTCCACTAGTAATGACTGGATAATAAATCGCACCAAACTGGACCAGCAGGGTTTGGCGTTGTCATGGTGTCAACGATGTCTGGACATGTTTCCCCCCCGGCAAGAGGGAAGCAACCATTGAGCACATTTTCATGCAATGCCCAATAGCTCAATTTATGTGGCGATGGTGGGACTGTATTTGGCGGAAGCTAGTGACAGAGATTTCCTGGCCAAGGTCATGGCGGGCCATTCTGGTTGGCCACTGGCCTTTGGCGGGAGAAGGCTCGATTTTTGTTAAAAGCATGTTTTGGTTGGGCGGGAGGGCGGTGATGTGGGCTCTTTGGTGAAAGAGGTGTGTTCTAGCCTTAGATAAAGTGAGGACAGAAGGGGCGGAAATTGTTGAACAAATCAAACAACAAGTACAACTGACACTCATGCTGACTCCGAGGTGGTCCGACACGAAGTCCCAGTTGGACCTCTTCACACAAATCAAGGACGTCAGGAGAGTGGTTACAACATTCTGTACGGACTCGTTGGGTGGAGAAAGGGAAGGATGGATAGCAAAGGTCACATGGGGTGGGGATAGGGTAGGTGGGCAACATGATTTGGAAGGAATGAGGGATTACAGACTAGTTTTTAAGAACTGGACCTAGGTGGAACTCTCATTCCCTTTCCGCCCCCCCATAAATTTCCTAGATCCCTTTCCCCCCCATGCCCTGTCCTTGACGCCTGTCCTTGACAGAGATTCTAGTCTAGATGACAGTATAAAACAGTATAAAGCTGATCCCCGGGCGGGTGGGAGGACCGACCGGTGCCCCCCAGTGGCTGCTTCCGGTTTTCCGAGCTAGGTCATGTAGTGGGGTAGTGGAGGGGCTGCTAGCTTTCTGTGAACTTGAAAGTTATAACATCCGGTGAGATGGATGTTTTTTATCTCAGTTGGTCAGAGGTATGGGACGCTGGACTCGGTTTCCAGCACAGTGGTTTTTTTCTGATGATCTCATGCTCATGTTGTTATCTCAAATTTTCACCCATGGTTAAAAAAAAAAAAAAAAAAAAAAAGGACAGGGCATGAAGTTGAACGTCATACTTGTGAGAGAGAGAGAGCAACCTTTTTCAATGAATCAGACCAAATTTCTGTGCAGAATGTAGAGCAGGCTTATGACCAGATTCATTCAAAAATGGTTTCTCTCTCTGTCTCTCTCTCTGTCTCTCTCTTTCTCTCTCTCTCTCTCTCTCTCTCTCTCTCTCTCTCTCTTACACACACACACACACACACACACACGCACACACACACACACACACACACACACACTCGCACCCCTTTTCTGTATCAGACCCAATAGATCGCTTGTATACATTCATAATCCTCAGGCTGATGTGTAATATGTAGGAAGATAGCCGTATGAAACCAGGCAAGTCCCATAAACAAACCAACTGAGACTTCTACCAAATCGGAACGACCCCCCCCAAAAAAAGAACTTATGCTAAAATATATTTTATTCCACTTTTCGGGCTGCACTTCTAAGGAGCCCAAAACACATTTCTAAAGTTTCTATTGGAAGACACGTTTTTCCTTCTCGAAATTTGAGTAGAAAGGGTACATGTTGTATTCGAACACAAAGCGTGCGTATTCTATTCGAACTGCTCTTCTATTTTAGAAAAGTGGACCCACACCGTTTTGATTTCAGAATGTTCAAAACTCAAGGACCGCGGCCTCCTCGGGTTCCTACGGGCTGCTACTGATCCTTCGCATGCACCGCCTCTGCTAAGCCCCAAAACCTCAAAATTCCCACCGTCCCGAACGACCACCGATGTTGAAATTTCAATGACATTGAAAGTCTCAGGGGGATAAAACGCACCCCTGACGGGCTGGGAACATGATGGAGGCCGACCCCTGGCACGCATGCCGTCCAGATACATGCCAAATGCTGGGTACGCAGGGCCCACGACTGACATATGGGAAATGTCGTGGCGGCTTAAGAATTGGAGGTTAAACCAGTAGTACTTGGGCCATAAATCGGCCGCGAACCTTCCCCCTTAACGCACCGCAACATGACACAAAAGAAAAATAACAACGAAAGGGTCGTTAATGCTGAATGTATATAACCTACGTTTTGGGTCCGATGGGGTCGCGTGGGGGTGTGTTGTATCCGCGGGACTGCCTGAAGTGCAATTACAAGCTGTTTTCGTGACCGCGCCGAAGTTACCCAAAAAAAAAAAGATTCAAATACACAAAAATTAAGAAAGAATGAAAACCCAAGGTAAAAAACGAAGTCACGAGGGGGAGAGAGAGAGAGAGAGAGAAAGAGCGAGGGAGATCCCGTTTTTGTTTTTCGAAACGCGCTATATATATATATATATATATATATATACACACACACATACACACAGAGAGAGAGAGAGAGGCGGCGAGTTTCGAAAAACGAAAACGGGAATGGATCTTCCTGTTTTGCTTTCGCGGGAAGATCCATTCCCATTTTCGGTTTTCGAAGCGCGCGCAAGAGGGAGAGAGAGAGAGAGAGAGAGAGAGAGAGAGAGAGAGAGAGAGAGAGAGAAGCGGCGACCTGCACGGAGGGTCGCGGCGAACTCGCCCCCCCTCTCTCTCTCTCTCTCTCACGCACACACACACACACACTCACACAAAAACAAGTATGGCAGTGTATATTCCCACGCTATAGCGCCAGATTCATTCGATTTTGCTCATCCTAGAGAGGGTGCAGTACCATGAGGC
>BFEA01000389.1:934935-955203 GCA_003427395.1 Chara braunii | reverse complement strand
CCTCTCTCTCTCTCTCTCTCTCTCTCTCTCTCTCTCTCTCTCTCTCTCTCTCTCTCTCTCTTTCTCTCTCTCTCACTCGCTCGCTCGCTCGCTCGCTTGTTCGGAAAAACGAAAACGAGAGTGAATCTTCCGCTAGAACATGCAAAAATACATAAACTTGATTATTGTCTTTTATGCATGTCAATAGTAACCAGGTTTTTTTTCTTGTTTCGATGAGTTTTAGAGTAAATCCTGTTTTTCTCTCGTTGCTTTTTGCATTTTGTGGTTTTTTTTTTTTTGTTCTGTATTCCATGTTCTTCTCCAAGCACGTTTGGGAAGTTAGCGTCCGGTAGTTCGAGCCTCAGCAAGGCTCGGCATACCGGTCGGCCGAGGCTCGGACTTGATAGCTGGGCCAAGTACGTGGGCTCTTTAGCGTATTGTCTGCTTCCTCCCCGTGTGCTCCTTGCCCTCCTCTGTCGCTGCAGCCGAGCAGTTGCTTCTTGTCTGTCAATGTTCTGTGTGGCCTTACCCGGGGGTACAGGGAGGCCGCCCTCTCACCAGCCTGAGGCGTTGAGGGTAACATTTTATGTCAGATACTGTTAGGGACAGGGCTCAAGGTGGGAAGGGATCTAGGAAATCTGAGGGTGGCGCAGTATGGGAATAAGGGATCATGCTTCAGTAGGTGGCGGTACTGGCCAGGGTTTAGCGGGTAACATCAGAACCCTTCAGCCGGTGGGCGATACTTGCCAGGGGTTAGCGGGTAGCATTAGGACCGAGCTTCTTCGATGGGCCAATCACTGTGCCTCCCCTCCGGTCCCCTCCCCCTACGAACATCAGCAGTCTCTTCTCAATTCCGCATGCGGGGACCAGCGGCCTATCTCTAGGTGGCCAGTACCCTGCTTGCACAGGAAGGTACATGAGGTGCAGGACCACGATGGGGATTGAACCCAGGACCTCCTGAGTGCCACTTGCATGCCTTACTGCCTGAGCCACTGTGCCACGCAGAGCCTGTATCGATAGCCTGTATCGATAACACGGCGCGACACCGTGGGTAGGCATGTAGGCGGCATTCGCCGACGGAGATTTTTTTTTTTTTTTTTTTTTGGTTCTGGCCGACGGAGAAGCCTCGATACTGTTTTGAGGCCTGATGGTCCGTTATTTTTTTTTTCGTTTTTTTTAATATTAGCTAAGGGGAAAAAAAAGGAAAAAAGAAATACGTGCTCAAGCGTCCAACGAGGGTACATGCGGGAGCTGCACTCACGAGCAGGTGTGATACCTGCTACAGYAGGTGGGCGATACCGACCAAGGGTCAGCCCGTACCATCAGGATCGAGCTTTTTCGATGGGCCAATCATTGTGCCTCTCCTGCGGTCCCCTTCCATTATGAACAAGCTTGCCCAGCGTGCCTTGTCCAGGGCAGTTTCATACGAGAAGGAACAAAGAAAAGAAAAAAAAAAAAAAAAAAAAAAAAAAAAAAAAAAAAAAAAAAAAAAAAAAAAAAGAAAAAAAACTCGGAAGTAGTCTTTATAACCACCAGATACGTTCTATGAGGTACTCGTGTGACTGTGCTCTGAGGAAGGGCGTTTATGGACGAACAACCGAAAAAACAAAAACAAACCTGTCCATCGAGTGAACCAAATGGAGGCCCCAATTTCGAGGCTGATGCTAGGGGTGCTGATAAGAGCAGGCACCGCTAGAATTGTCAGGGAGGCTCCATCTATTGGTGGGGAGCAGCACCTGCTGGAAAGCGGGTCCAGCGTCCCTGTATACTGTGTTTGAGTATGTAAAGTATAGGCATGCAATTGGACATGAAATGGCTGCAAGCTATTAAGCTGTTCTATGGAGAGCGAGGTTAGGAAGGTGGGAATGCCTAACTACCTACGCTCTGTTAATCCTTTCTCACTCTTTTCCTTTCTGAACCTGCCAGGATGACACCTGCTGGAAACCGGGTTCAGCGTCCCTTTTATAAAACAACACAGGCCAGAGTTGAGGCTATAGTCTTTTTTCTCTTCCACTCTGGAGCCCCCAGTAACCCTTAAAGTTGTGAATTGTCCCGTTCTCGTTGCAGGGCTCCTACTTAGCAACTGAGGCACTGTCAAAATAGTTAACAGTATTCAGACTAGTCAAGGACCGAGAGGGATTAAAAAAATGGAAAACCTGTATCTCCTGACATCTCTATAACAAGATCCGGAAGCCGCACCCTTGAGCAGGTGTGATATTTGCTACACGTTGCAAAAGTTTTTGTTCAAAGCTAGTGAAAGTACAAATGTAGGAAGAAAAGAGAGATAGACAGCAATAATTTTGTGGGTGTTGGGAGGGCATGTGTTGTGTGTTTCACGTTGAGCACTGTGTGGAAAGTTGAGTTCTTAGTGGAAAGTGCTCTGGGTGGTTTGCAGGGTAGTAAAAAAAAAAAAAAAAAAAAAAAGGAACAAGCAATGTTTTTTTGGCAGACACAATATTGGGAATAGTGAAAAGGGAAAAGGAGCTATTTGTGGAGAGTGGCCTCGGTGGTTGGGAGGTACTAAAAAACAAAAAAAAGATAAAATGAAACAAGCAATGAATTGTTGGGATTGATCTTTGTTTGCAGATTTTGAAACTGTGTGCGGCAAGGGTACTTGAATTGTCTAACTGTTGGATCTTCAATGGTGTCAATGTTTATCGAACCAAGATTACCATGGATATAGTAGGGTTCTTACTACTCGTGGATGTTCTCCTATTGTCACTGCCATCTCCGACCAATGCTATCTACCTTCTGAGATTTGGCCATCAGTAATATCATAGGCTCTATATTATGTATTGTAACAAAGATTTAAAGACCAAAAGAAGGCGAAAAGGAAAAGCAAGAAAACAAAGTCATTTGTTTCTTAGGCATTACTTCATTATTAGTGCAGGTAATTATTATTTCAAACATACCTATTTTCTCTAATTATTTCAATAGTAATGTGATCTATTCAGAATTTATTCTATTATACAATGTAGTAATACAATTTAGCCTATTGTATATTGTACAGTCGTTACTCCATTCTTTCTACAGTGTATGTTAGGTCATATTTTATTTATGTTATTCATGTATCTGTATATATTTATGACGATATAAAATTCGCATTTGTTTCTAGTCGAATGTTTGAAGTCGATTTGAAGTCAAATACTATGTCTTGAACTAATAGCAAAGAAAAAAGTCTGAAAAAGCTAATGTGGGGAGAGTTCATATTGTTGAAGTAACGATATAGAATCTTTGAAAAGATCGTCATGTCGACATAAACGATTTGAGCGCTTTGTTTGTGTCCTGCTCCAACCAGCAATCATTCTGCTTGTATACTTGTCTTGGCTGCATCTCATCGAAAAAGAAAGATCTCGTTTGATGTCGATCATTTTTGTGTGATGCAAGTTTGGTTCGCCTTCGATTGTGATGTGGATGTAGTCGTCGATTCTTCAGTTTTCTGTGGAAAACTTGATTGATCTGCTATGAAAAAGGAGAGAAGGACAAACGAGGAATGTATTGTTTTTGTTAGTTAAGGATATATGTTGAAGCAAATGATGCATTAAAAGCGATAATAGTTGTGGAAAGGTATCTATGATGAGTGGTATTAGTTAGTAGAATTTTTGTTCTAGGATAAGGTGTATCTAAAATACAAATCATGTTGTTGATTATGGCAATACGTATATTTTGATAATTTGTTGGCGATGGTATGATATCTGCTAGGAAAATATATAACGATAAAGAAGTTGTAGAGTGATATGCGAAGTAAGAGATAATAATTCCTCTCTCGTCGATTTGGAATTCGTGTTGTTGGTTATGTTGTTGTAAATATGTGTGAAGATAGTTGAAAGAACGATGAAGAGTTGACATTGTATACGAAGATCGAATATGAATGATACCTGCAAAAAAAAAAACGACAGTTATAAGAAAAATAATCATTCGTTTGTAGTAATCAAAATACGATTAGAGACAGTGCATAGAATTTGTTGATTTGGAGAATATATTTAGAGTTGTTACAGCTATTATAAATTGAAAGACGAAAAAAATAGGAAGGAAGTAATTTTCAATTGTTTGTTATTTATTATATTTTTTAATTTTTTTTGTTAAAAAGAAAAGAATTTTTTTGTTATTTATGAAGTAGAATTTGTATTTTTTTGTATATTCGTAGTATTGATTATAGTATGAAAGAAGAAAAGAAAAGGAAGGGGAAAAAATTTTGTTGTTTGTCATATATTATATTTTTGGGTTTTGATATAAATGATAGAAGATTTTTACCTGATGAATTATGCGGCCGGATCTGCACCTTCTCGAGCGTTTGCAGTACTTGCAATTGAATTGTGAGCAGAAGACAAATGCTCATTTGATGTCGAATGTATATGTTGCTATGTACTTTTGTCTGATGGAACATGTTCCATCGATCTTCTGTTTGCATTAAACAGGGATATTCGTTGTTGTTCCATATGTTGATTCGATGTCCTGTGGTTCGATTGAATGTCATTAGTGTTCCGATCGCTGACAGTGTAAGCTCTTCGTCATAATCGTAGACCGTTCCTTTGCGTAGAAGCAATAACAGGTCGTTTTGTGTGTTTCCGTGAACGTTTGTTAATATCCAATGTATGTCATCGACTTCGTTTTCTTGATTGATGTCCGCCAGTATCATGTCGATGACACGTGTATCTTTTGCCCAGCGCCATTTGAATTGTACGAGATATCCAATTTCTGTCACTTTCACTGATCCTACAGGTTTTGGTCCCGTAATTTTTAGCTCTTCGATGAAATCTCGTAGCTCAGACGTTGACCTATGAATGATGTGTTTCTTTGCACAATTCTTTTCTCGTAAGCTCCTCGTTGCCTTGAGTATGTCTTCCATGCTGGTTTTTTAACGCTTCGCATTTGGAGCGTTCGAGTCGGCAGCTTGTGTTGGGGCGTATGACGTTCCAGATGCCATAGTCTGGATACAGAAGAAAAAGTAAGAGTTATTATCTGTGTAGAAGAAAAAAAAGAAAATATATAAGCGGTATAGAAATAAAGAAGCGAGGGATGCAAGATAGACGGAAAAATGAAAGCAAAGGGAAAGTGAAGAAAAGGTTGTACATTAAATCTGTGGGTATTTTTACATATATTTTAATGTTTTGTATTATATTTTAAGGAATAATGCTATTATTCAATTCCAAGCGATTGGAAGGCAACCAGTGCTAAATCGTTGCCATCATGATCAACTCGAAAGGCTCGTCAAAATTCAGTAAAAGCTGTGAAGTGCCGAATAGAATGGGAAGGGAAATATTAATATGAGACAGGACGTCGGACAATGTGGTTAAGTATATAATAAAACCATGGACCAGGGCCCCAAAGAAACCATTGTGCTAAGAAAGCAGGATTGTAAGGCATGTTTTGACGCAAAACAAATAGTATGTGGTTTGAAAGGTTGATAAGTTGTGTTAATATGTGTGAATCGTAGGAATCATTGATGAGATATAATTGAAGTGAAGTTGCTCTATAACAAGCTAATTGTCTCGATACGGGAGTGAGAAAAGTGCAAATTGAAAATGTGAAAGCATGAAACGCAATTCGAAAATTTGTTCGATTGACTCTGATATAGTTTGATAAAAATTCGTTAAAATCTTGTGTTGCAGCAAAAGATAGAGAATGTAATGGAATGTTATTAAATGTGATTGGTGAAAGAAGAGCTAATGAAAAAAATGAATGCGACATTATTCTTATTGCAATAACATGATCAATGATGAAAAATGTTTAGTGTTCAGAACAAAAAGTCATTAACGCAGTGTGATGCAAAAAATGGAAAAGTTGTCCTGTATTTGGTGGTGATTGATAAGAGGAGTGATATGTGTGTTGTGCTCTCGTGACTTCAGCAGGGTTATAATGATGAACTAAAAGGAAGAAAGGAGTTAAAGTTGCATGAAAATGATCTATAATAAAGAAATCATCGAGTGCTGGTGCAATTATCGGGTTTTGAACGTTAGAATATCTTGCACGTGTATATGCGATTTGGAGTCCTTTGAATATATGTTCAAAGGGAATGAATGTATTGGGTGGACGAGTAGCAAAGGGTGGATAGTAGTCTTGAAGAACAGGGTCAAAAGAATGTGCATCTGTTGATCACAAGTAATGTATATACATATGTCCAGTGCTTGATGATGCATCCATTTCAGCAATAACGATTTGCAAGACGATTTTTTTCTGTTTGTTTGAAAACGTACACAAAACAAACATGTAGATGAAATTGTCAGAAGCATGATTAAAATTTTGATTGCAAAGACAATATTTTTAAAGGATTAATATATATATTTGCATGTGGATTGTATTATAGAATATGAATCATTCAATATGCATTTTTTTTAAGATTTAATTTGGTTTTTTTAAATTAGATTATAAATTTAGGTGAGGAAGTTATGAACAGTTATATGAAGGTGGTATTGGGAATGAAAGATGTGGATATGGAATTATAGTTTTTAGAGTTTTTGTGATAAGTCCATCATGTATTAAAGATTTGTAGAATGACATATCTAATTCACTGAAGCGTGCAATGTGAGAAAGAGATGGTCTTAAGAGAAGATGGCGTGTCATGGCGAGTATAAGAACTCCACAATCATAAGAGTTTGTTTGTTTTGGTTCACAAAGATTGATGCAGGGTATATTTATTATCGTTGAAAGAAAGTCTGTGCGATGTTGAAACCAAGAAAACATATTTAAAAAAAAAGGATTGCCAGAAGAACCAAAACTATCATAGAAGAAAAGTCTATGATTTTTTAAGTCAATATAACCAAGTGCCCAATGATTACTATGAAAATGAATAGGCATGAAAAAATGATCATATGTTTCGAGTGGACGCGATCGGTGGCGTGCATCGAGATGATGGTCTGTAAAGGCATAATTGCGATGTGCAATACTAACAGAATATGAGAAACTATTTGTTGTGAATACAGAAGGGAAAGTCTCCATTAATAAATCCATATAATCGTCAATGGGTACATCTGATAGTCATGCTGTGTAAAGAATAGAGTGATATTTGCATTGTGAGGATAGTTGTGTTGTGTTTGAAGGTGGATCCCACGAGAGAATTGGAAGAGGAGAATGTATTGATGGAAGTTCATTGTTATTTGAGTTAGAAGGTGGTTGTATTAATGCTGATGAGACGATAGGTAGATGAGAAAAAGCATTATTTGATAATGTATGATTTTTATTTGATTTATTAGATGTATTAGAAAGGATATTAGAAGGCGTATTTTGAAAAGAGATTGATGGAAAGTTTTTTATATAACGATTATGAGAAAGAAATTCGTTTGCTAAAGTTTCAAGATGTATGTGTTCTTTGAGAATAGTATAAGGAGGTTTGAAGTATGAACAAATTTCATTGGTTACGGTTTGAGACAAAATGAAGCAAATCTATTTATCACACGAGAAACAATGATATAGCCTTGTTGTGGAACATTATGTTTAGGTTTTTTTTCCTCTGAAGATGCTATCCATTCGGCGACTATTAAGCAAGATAATGTTTCACATTGGATTTTATAAATAGTAGATGAGATTGCAGAAATCAAAGGAAATTGTAAAGGACGAAGAGTACAATTTCTTTGAGGTGTACCTCGTGTACTAGGGAGCGCAATTGTGACGGATTTATGACTTTGTTGTCGAAATACGGGATAAACATCTTTTGGTAAATTTGCGCTGATTGAGGATGGGAGTTGTTCAAACGATGATCGATTTGGGACATGAACACAAGTAAGGTCAGGTGCACAACTTAAAAGTAATACGCGTATATTTGCATTTTTGTCATGGAAAATGAAAAATGTAGTGTCAATTGGAAATTGTAGAGAATGCAAAATTTCAAACGTTCCATGAGCAATTCCTCGAGATGGGTCGACATTTTGTGTAAAGGTGATTGGCATACCTGATAGAAGATCAAGAAAAGGTGCAAATCTATCTAATTTGTTATCTGGCAATGACATTATACATTTAAGGTCATGAACATCTTTGTTTTTTAATGCATTTTTAAAGTCAGCAATTATACGAACAGGATAATGATCATTTTGTAATTTTTTGCACAAGGTACGCGTGTATGTATGTATGAGATTGATACGATTATCATTATCGGGTGCAACGAATACAGGGTGACAATTTGGTTTAAGATTGATTAATTGTGTTATAAAACATTTGGTAATCAATCTATTATTGATTATGTTAAGAAATTCGTTAGTCCATATTTCGAATCTAGCATTTTTGCAATGTTTACCACATTCAGTATCTGTTTTAAATCGTTCTGAATCGGTTAATATTATGACGGTTGAAAATAATCTCCATAGTTTGAATGCTTCATGATCGGAAGATGTGTGTGCAAGTTTTAGAGACGGTTCATGGAAAACTGGTATGCCTTTTACTGGTGGCATTTGAAAAATATCACCGGATGCAAGTATATGAATGTCTCCGAATGGAATATTCAGTTTTCGTGCATCGCGTAATGCAATATCTAAACGTACAAAATCGGATTTGCTCATCATACTGAATTCGTCAATGATTAATACAGATAATTCATGTGTAAAACCAGGTATGCCTTTTAATTGTGTTTTTCGACGATTAAAATAACGATCTTATTTAAGGTAATGCATTCCAATCAAGCAGTGAAATGTAATTCCAGAAATTTATACTACTGCTTTTCCTGTCATTGCAGTTTTGGCAATGCTTTTTTAATGTAACCATTTTTCAGCAAACATTTGAATAGCAGAAATGATATGTGATTTACCAGTACCACCTTCACCAGTAAGGTTTTTGTACAGATTCTGATATGTTTTATAATGAGATTGGTTTTTCTGTGGCTTCATCAGAGGTTTGTGTTAGCCAAGTATTCAATAATGCTTTTGCAAGTAAAACGAAAGCAAGATGTTGTTTTTTGTTTAATGAATAATGATGAGAAATTTTAGATAATGTAGGGAAAAGAGGTATAGGAGAGGAAAATGGTTTATAAGTTTGTATTTATGTGGTTGAAGTGCATCTGTAATGAGTTCAATACGAGCTAGTGAAGGTATATCATTCCAGCTTTGAGCCGAATTTGGTATTTCATATGATATAGACGGTTTTGTTTTTGTCCATGATAGAGCCGTATCAATATTGGGTATTTTTTGTTCTGTATAAGTGGATGTTGGAGATGAAGTAAAATTATATAATGTACTATATAATTGTAGTGTTTGAAATATAGATGGTGTCATTAGTTTTGTAACATGATGTAAATTGTTATGTTCTTGTATTGATTTAGAACTGATCATTGGAATGTATTGTTTTTCATTTAGATTTTGTTCATTTAACGTATCATATGGAGTATCATCATCAGATGGAGAATAAAATATAAAATAATCGTCATTTCATTGGTTTGAGGAACAATTTGATTTTCCATCGTCTTTATTTTGTTCTGTAGGTTGAATAGGTCCTTTTTTTTTTATTTCATTTGCACGTTCACGAGCAACGTGATAATCTTGCATTTGTAAATATATATTTCAGACAAATGGAGGAATTATTTTATAAAAAGAAACAAAGGCATCATGCCAATTTTTGTTGTCAGATATTAAATCGGATGGTTGACGGAACGGTTTGAATAATAATAAAGATAGTAGAGCATGTTTTGTATTACTTTTTTCATCTGTACAAGTTTAAAAATAAGGTATGCGCATAGAATAAGGAATCACAGGTATACATGGATATTTGTATTGGTTCAAACATTTGGTTTGATATAATGGGTCACTATCTAAAAAACAAAATATGTTATCTGATGTGAAGATTTTGTTCGAATGGTAATATTGCATAACAAATTCATAAAGAGATATGTTTATAAGTATTTCAGGTCAATAAATATAATCATCGAGTGGATGAGAAATAGTATATATGTTTTTTGTTTTTTGTAGAATTCAAATGGTCTCGTTGTCGTTTAGAATTTGTGTTAACAAATGATATAAAGGAATTGTTTTATATGTATGACTTTGATAAGCACAAGATTGTCTTAATAAGTATAATGCACAGAGTGGGCCGGCAGTTTCTTGTTTGTTAGTTATGCTAAATAGTTGGGATGATAATCGACGACGAATTTTTGTTTCAGATGAGAGTGGAGAAAGTTTTTCAATGAGTTGTTCTCGATGTTGCCGTGCATCAAAAGCTGCTAAGCGAAGAGCAATTTTGCAATCAACTTTATGTTGATCTTTAGTTGCATAATTGCAACAATAAAATATACGTTTTGCAGCTTCAACACCGCCAAATAAGGGTTGGATATCATGATTGCATTTAAAAGCACATAAAATAATATCATTTGCATTAATATATTCATTTCCATGTGTACGTGCAAATTCGATTCCTGTATTGTTTAGCGTTGAAAAAGGTATCGGCAGACTTCGTCATTTTTGTTCATGCGTGTTTGTTTGAAACAAGATTTTGTATGTGTCCAGTGATGGGTTTGTACTAAGTAAAGAAGTGCAGGCAATGATGCAGAAAAATAAGTGTAGTGTGGAAGCATTGCTAGAAGTTTTTGATTTGTTAGATGAATATGGAATACGTCGTCGGTCATACGGACGTGTGTCGCTCTTGGTGGATTATGATCGTATAAATCATCATATCCAAGTGGTGGTTTAGATTCTAAAATTTGTTGACGATGTATGTCTTGTGAACTAAAAAGTGTATTACAATGTGTGCATTTTAAGCTCGTAAGTTCGTGTAATATTTTACTAGGTTTATTTGAGAATGGTGAACAACGTGCTGATAGCGATATTGGATGTGCTATATAGGATGGCGGCGGTGCATGGCATTCTGTACAAGATAGTGATGAAATATTTTGAATGCCACATGTTTTTATAATACTGTCAAGGTATTGTGTTACTAATTTGCTAAATTGAGGATCTAAAGTTTGTAATTTATCAAAATTTGAAGTTGTTAGCGGTGTATTTTCAAGCCAAACAAGTGAATGTAAATGTAGTGTTCCTCGTCCATGTGTTTCTACCATTCCAAAGTATGCTTTGACATTTCCGAATAAACCTCCAGTAGATTTGCTTTTATGAGTAGTTGGGTCGAAGCCTCAAATATCATATAAAAAAATTAAGATCAATCGATCAAACAAACGTGCTCATGCAATGTTATCTGCCATTGATAATTATTTTAAGTGTTCAGTATTTATATCAGGATAACTTATAAAGATATTACAAAATTCATTGACATCAAGAAGACCGACATATGATGCAAGAAGATATATTGTATCTGTATTAGGTGTTAATGTAATAAAAAAACTTGGTTGGCCAAAATGATCGCAAGTTGCAAATGCTTCTTGACGTCGTGTGTGTCATTCTGCATTGCTTCCCCATACACGTGCCGATGCGCATTCAACATGTCGAAGTAGATCATTTATAGCTGGATCGTTTTGAGGTGTAGTATGACCACATCGACGACGTCGAGCATTTTCTAGACCAACTTTTAACATGTCAGTTGTGATTTCAGCAATTCGTTGATGTAAGCGTGGCCCGTTTTTACAAGTTATATTCGAAAATTTATATTCACGATCGAGAGAGAAACGGTCGAAATTTACCATTGTGTAGTATGAATCTTGTGCGAAGTGTCGATTGCGTAATAAACAATAATGCTTTGTACATAAATATTGTAAAACCGGTATTTGTCGTTTTGTTTCTCCCAAATGTCCTCGACCGTATGAAAATAAAGCTGGGAATAATTTAGCCTCGAGATTTGGATCAAACATGTTCGCAAATTTTGACGATGTATGGAGTGCAAATATAGGTTCGTGGTTATTTATTTTTGATAATCGTTCGAGAATACATTTTTCAAGAGCGTTATCTATAGGTGCATTTTCATGTGAAAAAAGAACGGTTTTTTTAATGTATGTATTTTCATTGCAAGTTTCTTTAGGTGCATTTAAATCATCTTGTTCATCATCCAGTTCTTTAGCGTGGGTAATACCAGATGATAGATCTTCGATTATATTATTTGGAATATACATGGGATCATCAATGGGAATCGTATCAAGTTCGATTTTATCTAATTTTATGTGCGAATAAAAATCGTTGTTTGTAATGTGAAATGTAAGTAACTCTTCGACTATCGAATGTCGTATATGATGTAGTTTTTTTATTCGTATGAGTTGTGTATCACTGAAAGGGCCCGCTAAAATAATTTGATAGAATGTATCTTTTGTTATCGATTTAGGTAATAAAGTAGCAGCTGGACATGGAATTGCTTCAAAAACGAGTAAGTGGGAAGGTCTTGAGCGATGTAGTCCTCCGCGCATGATTCTTGTTTGTTGAAGTATGTTCGTTAAACTTGTCATAAGTAGCTCTGACCAAGAAGCTGTTTGTAATAATGGCGGTAATCTACTGATGAAAAAATAATTTGCAATTGCAAATTTAGATATGTGTGTTTTTCGTTTTGAGTCAAATAATGCATTATTGCATTCGTTACAAATATTGATTGTGATATCATTGTTGTGATGAATATTTATACCGTTTCTAGATGACATAATGTTTTGTAATAGTTGACATAGATCACTACAGTCGTAATATTTAATGAGATTTTGTTGCAGTAGAGGTTCAAAATTTTGTAAATATTTTTTTATGCAATTTATAATATTTGGTTCGTATGGTGAGTATTTGTCAATATCAATTTGTAATGGTAATTCGTTACAAACACAACATGTTTTTTGTACCAATTGTATAGGATTCAATTTTTGTATTATATTTTTGTGATTTTATTTTTTTTCGATTGTGAAATCGGAGATATGAAAGATGAAGATCTAATATTGTTAGTTTGTTTATTGCATGTACGTGCAAGAGTTCTTAGACGAATGTGTTTTATTGGTTTATTAGAATTTATAATCGTTTGTGAATTTAAAAATATCGATAATGAAGAAGGAATGTTATTTGTTTGGCGATGGTGCATATGTGCAAGAGTTTTTAGACGTATGTGTTTTATTGGTTTATTAGTAAATGGAGATATTTGAAAGTTATTTAAACTATCATTTGTTTATGTTATAATGGTCGAATTAGAATTTGATAATATATTTGTTTTTGTGTTTTGTATGCAAAGGAGTGTTTTTTTACGAGCTAATAGTTTTATTCGCAGATGAGTTTTTGTTGCATTATATCATATTTCTCTTTCAATTTTTGTCGGGTTTCTTTTACCATTATGATGATGATGTTGTACACGAGATAGGTTAAATGAACTAGTATTTCATGGTGTTGAATTCATATGTTTCGTTTTTTTTAATTTTGCTTGTCGATGCCATGCGGCGTCATATGCTTAGCATTTTTCTCGAGTTTCTTTATCTTCATTAAGTTTACGTAAACGATCTGATGCACGTCGTTTTCCTAATTGTATTTCTCGTTGTTCTGGTCTTTCTTTTTTTTTATTTGTCTTTTTCATGATTAATATAGTATATGTTAACATAATAAAGTTATATAAAAAACAATTTATATATATGTTTTATGTAATATGTAAAAAATTGGAGTTGATATAAAATATGAAAAAAATTAGAAGAGAGCAAACAAAATAGAAATGAGTAATGTGAAATTAAGAAAAGAAATGTCAAGTTATTAATACGTTTGCTTTGAACAATCAGAAGATATGAAAAAATATGTATTGACGATTTTTTAAATTTATATATATTTTTTATTTTAGAATTTTTTTTAATTAATTGCCTGCAAAAACAATGCACAAAAAATAAATAAAACAACCAAGACGATTAATATAATTTTATTTTAAAATTTTATTATTAATATATTTATATAGATATATATATATATAAATATATTTCAGATATTAAATTGTCGTAAAAAAAAAAAAAACAAAAAAATTAGCAAAAAAACAAAAAGAAGAGAAGAAAAGGAAAAAATTACCAGCATAAATTGAAATTGTATAGAGATTGGAAATCATTCTCACAAAACGAAGATTGTTTATGAAATATACAAATGTTTTTAAAAATGTATATTACAAAATAGAATGTGACCAGTTGCAAAACAAGATCATAAGATTTGGTCGTTAATGTATTTTTTAAAAAAAATTACAAAAATAACTATGATAAATATATGTTTTTATTATCTATAACTATTGACGTATTATCTATAGTTTAGTGAACCTCTTCCAGACGATTGAACTGTGAGAGTAGGTGAATTGACTGTTTCATCATTAACTCTAAACACACGTCGAAATTGGCTAAATGGCGGTGGTTGATAAACAAAATGAGTAGGAAAATACGAGTACAGCAAAAGAGAATTAGTAAGACGTTTTATTATGTAATAAAACCGTGGTCCAGATCCCCAAAGAAACCATTCAAAAAGAAAAGTAGAATTGTTGTTTTCGTTGTGAGCAAAAACAAAGATTAGATGTTGACTGAGGTTAACAAACGAATTTAATATAATTGAATCGTATGAATGGTTGATGAAAAATTGTCCTAAAGCAATTCCTCTGAAGTGAGATAAATCTGTTGATACCGGAGTAATGAATGTACATAAGCAAAGTATGAATGAATAAAAAAAAACTCTAAAGTTGGTACGATTAACTCTTACGTATTTTGTGACACGTTCATTGTACATCTCTGTTGCTCTATAAGATAAAGAATGCAATGGACGTACGTTGAAAGTGATTAAAGAAAGAATAATATAAGAGAAAAATGAATGTGATAGTGTACGTATAGCAACATCCTGTTCGATAATATGAAATATTCTTTCGTTTGAATGAAAGGTTAATAATGCAGAATGTCGTAAGAATTCAAACAAATCATTATTATCAAGCATGGGATTATATTCAAAATGATATGTATATTGTGCCCTCGTAACTTCGATTGGATTATAATGGAGAACGAAAAGCGAAAATAGTATTTAAATTGCACGGAAAGGATCTATGACGAAGAAATCATCTAATGATGGTGCAACAATTAGATTGTTGACAATAATATAAACTATCCGTGAAAAGACGACAAAACATTCGGGCAAAATCTCTCGCAATGGTATGAACGGGTTAGGTGGAGTATTGACATTTCTTGGGTAGTAATTGCGAAGCACAGGATCAAAAAATGGCGCTCCGGCTGAAGGGGAGAATCGAATATATCTTGCTCCTGTGCTTGAAGGAAGGTGCATCCTCGATTTCCGAAGAAAATTTCAGAAAATGAAACTTGTTTTGTCTTCGACTCTTTGAATATGAGATCCACACTCCTGCTTCTTGATCAAAACAAGAAAAATATAAACAATACACCAAGCATATATAGTAACTAAATGAGTGTATATAAAAAATAGGTGAAGATAAATTTATTCACAAGTTTTGATGTTATATATATAAGGTTTTTAAAAAAGACTAATCAAAATTTATGACGCTAAGGGAGGAGCTTAAAAAAAGAATCGCTAAAAAACAGATAGAGAGTAGTTCTGAGAAGAGTGAATTGCTCCATATATAGCTATCTTTATTTGACGTAATTGTATCTTTGCCGTAATTAGTGATTTTATTATCGTAATTTTTTTTTCCAAAAATAAAAACAACAAAAAGTAGAATGTTGTCTTTCAAGTTCTTTCCTATCCAGAACTAGGATGTGATTACGGTGAGACCAGGCCAAAACCATGCTCAGTGAATGAAATATGTTGCAAATATTTTTTGCTTGTAGGTACTATAGACATTTTGAGGATTGATAGATATTTAAAAGGTTCATATTTCTAATAACATTGACTATTCTCTAAGATAGCAATTTTAAATAGTAATAGTTTTCCTGTAGTAGATCGAGTATCATATAGCTATAAATATTTGTAAAGCACGAGGAAAATAACATTACTATAGCTTGTAGTTAATGAGATAACAGACAGAAAGAAAGTAGATAGGAGAGAAAAGGAAGGTAAGATATATATAGAAAGATAGGAATAGAAATAAGAAGAAAAAAATGATCTATAGAGAATTATAAATAAAAAATATATATAAATAGATAAAAACAAAGACAGAAATAAAGACATATAACAGAGAATAAAAAAATAGACAAAAAAAAGCAGAGAACTACATGGACAAAGAAAAATAAAAATAAAAAGAGATATAAAGATTGAGCAGCAATAAATTTTTTGAAATACATGGAATATCATATGGTTATTGATATATCTAAAGCATGAATAGAATAACATTACTATGGTTTCTAAATAAATAGAGAGCAGGAGGGAAAAATGGTAGGTGCGAGAGAGAGAAAAGGTAAGATGACAAAGATATAAATAAAAACAGAGATAAGCAGAAAGAATAGAAAACAGAAAACAATTAGATAAATAAAGAGAAATATTTCAAGATGAAAAAAGCAAATGCAGAAGAAAAGAAACTGCAAAGGAAAAAAAGGTGAGAAAGAAAAAAAAACACAAAAAAATATAAAGAAATATAATGATAAGATCACTTACTATCTTCTTATTTTCATCATTATAGATTGAATGAAATATCAATTGTGTTTTCTCTCAATTGAGAATCTGTGAATAGGATTGACGTTGGGCCCAGATAGTCAGAGCTCAATTTAGGCAACCGCTAGCAGCAACATCATTAGTATCATCATCAGGATCATCATTATCATTATATGAGGGACGCTAAACCTGGATCGGAGCAAGTTTAGTTCAGTTATTCTGGGCAGACTGTAAGGACTTCGGCCCAATATTTTCATTGGTAATATCAGCCTTGAGGGGGAGCGGGCGGAGAGGAAAAGAAGGAAGCAGAGGCAAGGGACGAAGGTGGGGCAAAGGCTGGAGCGGGAGAGGGGGGAGGCGGGGATAGAGGGAAATGGATTAGGTGGTGAGGGGGGAAAGTCTTATAGGGTGGGGTTCAAGTTGGGGGAGGAGGAGGGAGGGGAAGCGAAGGTGGGGAGGGAGAGTAGTGGGTAGTGGACCGGGTGGCAGCGGAAGGGCTCGATAGGGGAGGAGGGAAGTAGGCGGACGGAGAGGAGCAGAAAGACGGTCCTTCCCTTTTTCCCACACGAAACCATGAGCAACTTCTATTGGGGAAAAAAAAAAAAAAAAAAAACAAGACAACTAGAATCTAATTGGGAAAGGTACAAAAGAAAAGAATCCGTCAAGGAAAATTCTGCAAATGGGTTCCATGAACGGAAGCAAGGAAACTTTTTTTTCATCTTTTTTTTTGTTCATGCGTGTCATGATGCCAT
Organism: Chara braunii; assembly: GCA_003427395.1. Taxonomy (NCBI): domain Eukaryota; kingdom Viridiplantae; phylum Streptophyta; class Charophyceae; order Charales; family Characeae; genus Chara; species Chara braunii. Next base: position 938,087 of record BFEA01000389.1, on the reverse strand, counting down.
CCTTTTTTTTTTTTTTTTTTTTTCCTTTCTTCCTTTTCTTCTTTTTTTTTTCCCCCTTTGTTTTTTCTTTTTTTAGGTCGAAGATCGTCTCTGAGAAATTAAAGAAGCTCTACAAATATAAACCATGGAGCAGTGACATACGTTCTGGTTTACCGTCTTCACCCGAATAGAACGTCGGATCATTCTAGCCGTGTTTGGTGCAATTTGCAGTCCAGATACAGCTATAACGACCGGGCGTTCTATTCGGGTGAAGACGGTAGTGGTCGGAGAGGAACGCCTTCTGACTCGAAGTGATCAACTTGCAGCTCATGGGCAGAAGTCAAAAAAAAAAAAAACAAGTGAACTGCACGCACAATCTGGCTGTAAACTGTCTGAAGGGAAATAACTGTGACGTGTGAGAGAAAACAATGACTGTTTTGATGCCAAGATAACCTAATAGAACATTCCAGTTTCCGCCCCCCCCCCCCCCCCCCCCCCCCCAAAAAAAAAAAAAAAAAAAGACGAAAAAAAGAAGAAAAAAGGAAAAAAAGGCGTTGAGGAGAGTCAACGCTGCTAGTGGGACTTGAACCTAAAGCAAAAACCATTGCCTTTTTTTTTTTTTTTTTTTTTTTTTTCGGATCTTGAAGGGAAAATGCAACTACGATTATTTTATCTGGCAGAGTTAGACCAGACAATCCGCTTATTAGTAATAAAAATAAATAAATAAATAAATAAATATACTAGGCTTATCTGTGTACCAATCAGTCAAGGGGCAGATCTTGCATGCATCTCATGAGGCCTTTTTTTTTTTTTTTTAATAACAAGGAGTCGAGGGAATCTAACGACAAAAAATAAGCCAATGAACGACTTATTCATGCCCGTACATTCAACGATTTACAAGCATTAATAAATTTTTTATTCAAAGAATTGCAAAAAAAAAAAAAAAAAAAAAAAAAAAATCCATCCTCCGGAGCGACATGCACGGTGGTCTCTCTGCAGTCCGAACAACATTGCGATTACTGTCCCGATCTAATAACATCGCAATTGCGATCGCGATCCCAAGACGAGATCGCGATTGCAATGACAAGATCAGATCCCGATAGGGCAACTTGAGATCGCGAAGATGGGCAAGATGAGATCGCGATCGCGATCGCAATCGCAATCGCAAGATTAGACCGGGATCACTATTCGCTAGATGATGGAATCACGATTTCCTTTTTTGCATGCATTACAATGAAAAAAAGACGTAGAAATTAACAAAGATAAAAGATAAAACGAAGAAAACAGTAGCTATTCGAATGAAAACTCGTTTTGTATAAAAGATAGAATAGCTTAACAAATAGATTATAATTCTATATATCTGAGACATGTATTAAAAAATAATTCACATATCGGCATCGCCCTTGTTTGTTATCATCGCTCTTCTCCACCATCGCCATCTTTCTTTCTCATCGCCTTCGCTCTCAGCCTCATTCACATATTGTTCATTATCCTTGTGGCCGGCATTTTACTTTGCAATCGCCCTCTTCCTCTGCCATCACCCTGCTTCTCTCTCTTGGTTGTTGTCTGAACTCGCTATCACTTCCCTTCACCGCTATCGTTTTCTATCATCCCTCTTCTCCGCCATCGCCATCCTTCTCTGTCTGCTGGTTTTCGCGGGTGTTTTTTTTTTTTTTTTTTTTTTTTTTTACTTTTTGTATCGGAGTCTCGGGGTCTTGTTGCACTACTACTCGGCTGTAAACCTGTCTCTTATACACATCTAGATGTGTATAAGAGACAGGAGCAACGCTGACCGCTAGCAGACTTGCATCCATAGTCGTCAGCGAATCTCCCGTTACCCCCTATTTTTCCCGGACGATGTCGGAAAGTAGCGATGACCTCTTCGAAATTTCGATAACCAGGGATACAGGCACACGCCCGGGTCGCCTATCAATGGAATAGTTGAGAAAGCGCGGAACACACGGCGAATGAACAACTACTCGCTTGATCACATACCCCTACCCTTCTTCCCTCGAATAGAATGTAGGGTCAAGTTCGCTGCATCTGGGTTGAAAGGCGAGCCAAATACGCGGGCTGTAAAGACCGTACGTTCTATTCGAGTGAAGAAGGGTAGCCTAGAAAAAGGGGAGTCATCCGATCTACAAGGATGAGGGGGGAGGGAAGGGGAGGGAAGGGGAGGGAAGAGGAGGACCATTGTATAGACTTGCGAGGGCAGTCCTGAAAATCTAGAAACCTTATAATAGTATAGATTGCGTAGAAGAGATTTCAACAGGCAGAAAAGGGTTTGGGAAAAATAGAGAATAAAATTATATAATTAAACCAGAAAATAAAAACGAATGATGGTGATAACGGTGATAATGACGACGATGATGACAAAACAATTATCAAGATCATTCTGTCCACATAACATCAGTAGCGCAACTGTCTCCTGGAGTGCGATATCTCACAACGCACTCTCATCATGAACGTATACAAGCCTTCTTTCCGGACCGATACAGTCATAATGAATGTGCGTCGCGTTGAGGCGAACCAAAGAGAGAGAGAGAGAGACAGAGAGAGAGACAGAAGGAGTCAGAGAGAGAGACAGAGAGAGACAGAGAGAGAGATAGAGAGAGACAGTGAGAGAGAGAGAGAGAGACAGAGAGAGAGGGAGAGAGACTGCAACAGAAAAATTGTGGGTTTTTTTTTGGGCGGTTTATCATATGCGGGCACCCTTTTTAAACTGTTGGTTTCGTGTTAATAAATAGTTTGCTGGAGGTAGTGCCATGTATTCCACCAAAAGTGAAGGAACTCAACGTTGATAACATATGTCATAAACATGTGACACTGTGTTAAACACTTTTTCAATTGATGAAAAGTTGTTGGTAAGCTGTTTATAAGTTGCTGTAATGTTGTTTACGAGTTGTTTAAATATGTTGAAATGTTGTTGAAATGTTGTTTAAATGTGATGAAATGTTGTTGAAATGTTGTTTAAATGATATGAGAGAGAGAGAGAGTGAGAGAGAGAGAGAGAGTGAGAGAGAGAGAGAGAGAGAGAGAGGTGAGAGAGAGAGAGAGAGAGATGGCGTCTGAGAGAGAGAGAGAGAGAGAGAGAGAGAGAGAGAGAGTCATTTTCCCTCCCGTACTGATGATGGCAGAAAACTTGCCCTGTTGCTATTTATATTATTCGGGGG
>BFEA01000389.1:924166-934309 GCA_003427395.1 Chara braunii | reverse complement strand
CTCTCTCTCTCTCTCTCTCTCTCTCTCTCTCTCTCTCTCTCTCTCTCTCTCTCTCTCTCTCTTATTTTACATTTTGGTCCTCATTGGCTTCGTGTCATGCCACTGACTGTGAGTGGAGGTGCAACTCATGTCCCCTACAACACCGTTGCCACTGTCTGCTCCCTATGTTCCACCCCTAACCCCCGTTCATCTACAATCGGACCCCTTCTTCTCCTTTTCACGGCCTTACGCACAAACTTTCTTCGTTTCTCTCTCCGCCCGCACGTTTGTCGTCGGTGGGCGCAATGAACTCAAATTCAAAATCATCATCTGTGGTAGTCATGTTATTGGCGTTTCCCCTCCGTACAGCAGGTAACCCGACTCTGTACAATGCGACAGCCTTCTCTGCAACAGAAACAACACGGTCGAGCTTGAAGACAGAAAAGCTTACAACGGTGTCTCGGAAGCGGAGCGACGCAACAATCTCCTTCTTGATAGTTGCAAGTTTTTGTATTTGGTCCGCTGCCTTGCTGGTCTTTGCCATCTGTTCGACTTCAGTTTTCAGTACCAGTTCCGCAAATGCAAGTTGCTGCAACGTTACACCGAGGTTGATGCCATCCCTTCTCATTTGAAAAACTTTTGTCAGTGCCGTCTTGAAAGGAGGGGCGCCCCTTGGATCATTGCCGCTCCTTTTCCATGTTGTGTTCCCTTTCATCTCTGCCCGCATCCTGTTGCGAGTCGGAAGCTGGTGGTCCGTTTGGGCCGACCGGACCAGCGGCAGACCTTTTTCGGCCCAAAACCAATGTCTCAATTGCCAAGATATCTCGCCGCGGACCGTTGTCATAACCCGATTGCATTCCCCGATCACTGCTCGGATTCCGTACACTGCCACGTGCAACCGTAGTCCTTCCTCCACATCTTCTCCTATCGATTTCGCAGTTGTTTGCAGTGCCGTGAAAAAAATGTCCTCCGTTGGGTACAGCGTGGCATCCTTTGCTGCAGAAAAAGCAAAGGCCTTTGCCACCAAACGAAACAGTCTGTCTTTCATTTTCTTTGTAAAACCCCTGGTTTGTTGCTCTGTTGGTTCGCCAGCATTGCCTCCATCGGTGCTGCTTCGCCTACGCAAATTGGTGCAATCTGGAAAAAAAATACAAAAATAACAACAAATTATTGATTTAGTAATAAAAAGACCCTCCGCGATACGTGTTCTATGTGTTGCAATCACAAACAAACATAAGACCGTCAACTCCCCTGCCATACCCTCCTCCGAATACACTTCGTAACACCTCTCATAAAGACCCCCTCCCAACGGCCCCCTCCCCTTCCCCCCCTCCCCCCCGTGAACCTCGTCGTTTCTGCGGCATGCAACAACGACTGTGCTGTGCATACATAGTGGTGTCTTTATAAGGCGCCCTTCATCTTACCCTGTAGCAGTACATTCTCCCTCTCCACAATTTGTTTGTCATTCGATGAAGTTTCTAGGGCGCCTCCCTTTTTCTCATCAGTTCCGCATTGTGCACTGTTCTCAGCAGATGTAATCTTTCTTTCTTCGTCTTCACTGTTGCCTTCCTCTGCCTCTCCGCCCTCCTTGGATCTGTCCTCTCCCTTTGCCTCTTCTCCCTCCGGATCGCTCTCCTCTGCATCGACATCATGGTGACCGTCACTGTTGTCACCTTCTCCTCGTTCTTGCATTCTCTCGTGTTCTACTTCTTYTGACATTTCTTCCRCACAGTTTTYCTCTTCGTCTTCCTCCTGAGCTGTGGTTCGTAAATCGTAYGACCCTCTGAGGTCGATTGCTTAAGGACTCCTATCTTTTCTGTATATTATTCTTTTCTTTGTCCTCAGTTGTTGACTCTGTGCTTTTTCTTCTCGTCTTTTCTTCTGTGGCGCTGTCGGAGGCTGTCTCTCGAGGTTGCCGTGTCCCTTCCGCAGCAAGGGAGTCGCGGCAGGTGACTTGTTGTGTGCGAGCAATTTCCCACTCTGCTTTTTCCTCGGCGGGACAGAGAGCACAGCTTCTGTTCTACGGACTATGTTCGTCTCCCGTCTCTTGAATCGGGGAATATCCCTGCTGGTATGTCTATGCTTGACAGTCTTCTGGCCTTCTTTTGCTGTCCTCTCCCCCTTCTCTCTCCCCCCTGTGGACTTCAAGGTCTTGCACAGATCCTCGTACCTTGGCTTCGGAGCCATTCTCTTCACGCTTATTAAAAGCCTCTGACATGCATGAATTCACAAACACTCACGTTAGACATGGAATGATTTTATATTATACAACGACCATTTGTCATCCACTACCCCAGGCGAGATTTTCACACGTAGGGGGAGAGAGAGAGAGAGAGAGAGAGAGAGAGAGAGAGAGAGAGAGAGAGAGAGAGAGAGAGAGAGAAAGAGAGTTTTTTTGCCGTTATGACACGAAAGATGGCATTTTTTTCTTTATTACATCAGGCATTCATCCATCGACTGAGCGCAAAAGTTGACTACTGCGTGCCGATTGACTTCTCTACGACGTGTGAGTTCTGTATATTTGCACGCGGTTGTCAACTTCCTGTTTCCTGATCTCACGGATTTTATCATGCCCTCGTATTTATGAACATCCACTCCGTGTTCCGTCTATGAGATTTCTGAAAACATTTTCTATGTCACATGCTGCTGCGGTGTTATATCCTTTTGCCTCGACAACACACTGCGCAAAGCGTTGTACCATTGACTGACGAAATATGTCGACCGTTCGGTTGTCAACCTCCATCGCGCTAACAACTTCTGTTATATATTTTGCGGTAATGTTCGTTTGCTTACTCTGTTTTGCTAGCTTTCGCATCAATTCAGCTGCCACGCAACAAACATAAACACCACAGTCCGACGTATTGGTCTGTTGCGAACATTCAGCGTACACTATCTTAGATCCAAGTAGATCTCTTCATGTCACCCACGACGTGTCCACTGTGTCGGGAGTCAACACCCCTGCTTTGTCTGCCTCGCTGAGGTATTCATACCATAAAAATGTGCGCAACGCCTTCCATTCCTGTCGGTCGCTCTGTTGAAAGGAATCGATGACGATCACAACAGGTCGTTTCTGGCCATCGTTGTCCTCCGTTACTGCCAAAAACTGGCCGACATTCAGTAGCAAGAGCAATTTCCAATGGTTTTCGTGATTCACAGGGATGAGAACAACACTTTTTGTTCGCAGTTCATTGCTTATTCGACGCAGCTTTGGCGATGTACTCTTGATCCACCCCTGCCATTCCGCTTTCGGGACATAAACCTTCTGATTAGCGATGACTGCGGTGTGCCAGAAAGATGTGCAAACATGAAGTGTCATATTGTCTCCGTCTGGAAAATGTTCGTCATAGATGAACTGTAAGTACATATCGATCACGTTATCGTTCAACCACTGCTTGGCACCCAATCGCAATACGTCCCGTTTTGTTATCGATATGGCGTGTCTTCTTGATTTCCACGTGAACGGGAACAAGTGTTCCTCGTCCACCCTCTTGGGTCTCTTTCCAGCCTCTGCAGCCATACCCGTTGACCGATTGCCTCCTGCAATATTGAACAAAGGTTCATGCACCATCTGAGGATATTGGGCGTCATCTGTGGTCATCATCTGATACATTTCCGCATACCAAGGGTCTTCCAGTATCCTCTTCCATTGATTCACTGATCTCTCACTGCTCAATGGGAGCAACGGTTCGGTGACAGTTGGTCCACATGAGTGTTCGTCATTCCTTGCTGTTTCTGAACTGTCCGTCGCTTTGGAGTCCATGATACAACCGTTGCCATCTACCCCCTCGTGGATTTTGTCAAACTGGCTCATCTGAACAACCCTTATTCTCCGTCGTGCAACAGATGTGACAACTGATGGCAGTGTCAGTCTAAATCGGTTTCTCAGCAATTCCTCAATACGCTTATTTTTCCGCTTGCTGTCTTGCAATTTCTTCCAGTGCAGATTGTTATTGTGGCGTTACCTCGACCTCAACCTTTCCTGTTCACATGGCAGTCATATGGACATGAACCACATCTCGTTAGTAACTTGGCAAGTATAGACATGGGTTGACTAGTGCGTGCCACCTCCTACTTTTAAGTCCACGTTCGCCATACATGTGCACGCAGTAGTCAACTCTGAAGTTACCTTCGTCATACACACTGGTTTGATCCACCTTTCTCTACATTGCTGTGTAAGATGACACATAAGCTATGCAACAGTGGTCAGAAATGCAGGCTCCGCGCTCGAAAAATCTACCGATGTTCGGACTCCATCTTTACCAAATGACTATTGTTGTTCAAACGCTTCTCTCTCTCTCTCTCTCTCTCTCTCTCTCTCTCTCTCTCTCTCTCTCTCTCTCTCTCTCTCTCTGTGTGTGTGTAATAGAAAAACAAAAGTTGAGTGCATGCTGTAGTATAACATTGCAACTGTGCCCACCACTTATTGTTCACGGAAAAACGATCAGCCTTTTAATTTTTGTTTTTTTTCACAACGAGTAATTCCCTGTAAACTTTTAGAGTACATATCTATTCAACAAAAAATTGTCCTCCCTCTCTTTTGCATGCTTCTTCGAGCCCCACTGTGGTTTACAAAAACGAGGAACAATGTGAACGGTGTCAATGATGGTATCAATCGTTATGACGCTACTGTGCTGATGACCGTTCACCTTCTCCCATTGCAACTTCTTACAACCTGTTGTGTGTTCCCTTTCGCTATCCACCTCTTTGTACCATTGCACGAAACAACATTTGTGCATCTCCGCAACACCACCTGTGCAAGCATTCATGACGAAAAACATGGCTACTGATGCATACCATATGTTGTCATTGCCACCTCTCACTGCAACATCGTTGTGCACGGCTCTCCCGTGGAACTGTGGTGAAGCTCTTGTCGTCTGAATGCTTGCGCCCCTGTGCGTCCCGTCGTATGTGCAGGCGATAGTCAAGTGTGTTCGAGTGTGTATGACTTGGTCATCAGATGGAGGTTGACAACCCATCTCTGTCATGAACGTCGTAAGTGCATCTCGAAAATCCTCTCTGCGGGGAAGCTCATTAAGTATTCTCAACGCCGCATCGCTCATACCCTCTACGTCTGGCAAATGCACATCGTTCATCTGGAACCACCGGAGTTGTAGAGTTGTTGTGTCGCGCGCTGCCAGGGTATTACTTCCGGTGGCCATGCACTCTATCACGGATGACCAATTTTCTGTCAACCTCTTCCTGCGTTTTCTCACACTCTTCATCTCATCCTGCAAAGGCAATGAGCGTCAGACATGATTCACCATCTGGGAAGCAGCCTTACGCTTGTTTGATGACAAATATGGCTGTTTGCAGAACCTTTGATGATTATGCTCCCACACATCAGCTGCGAACGTGTCGGGAACACCAGATCGCTCTATGCTTGTTCTCAAATGCATAAGGTCATGCAACTTCGGAATTTTCCAATCAGAGGTTTGATATTTTTCCATCTTCGTTTTTATACTAGTTATGAAATCACCTATCAATGTGTCACAAACATCGAGAGAGGACGCTGTATGGGTTGACTTACGAAACACGTGTATGTACATTTCCATGAGTTTGATGAAACAAGCGGAAATGGATTTGYCTGTCGCACGTGGGATGATATCAYAAATAATAAACACGCAAACTGTCATAACAGACCGATTTTGCTTCGCTTCAAATCGTCCTTCCCTTGAAAAGAAATCACAACCTGTGGCTACGGGCAACACAAGCTGCGGGTATGTCCGTGTGGATCTCTCACTGATGCTCTGCAACCCTGCATCCATCTCGTGCAATATCTCGCTTTGCGCTTTATCTGGCAACTTCTTATAAGCAGCTGCCTTGAATGCATCTATCATATGCAAAAAAATGTCGTGTTCAATGCTATGCATACGGTCTGGTTGCAAAGCGAGATGGTAATCTAGTTCAGGATCGTCACCATGCGGACCCCTGTAGAATCCTCATAGGTCGTTCTCTTGAACATGCTTCTGCATGTCCAATTCTGACATTCGTGCCTCAGCAGCACGACGAATGTCGTTTTCCCCACTGTTGAAGCAGTCTGCGGCAAGTTGCGTCTCTAGCGTCTGCGATCTCCTGCAGTTGGTGAAATCGGCGATGACATCCAAATCGTCTTTGGACACTGTGCATGTTGGACAAACACCGAATTTCACAGTTGCAAGGGCACATCTTTCAGGATAGTCCTGTATATAGTTCGTGACGAAAGGGTGCACTGTTATCTCACCGAACCGCTCCGTTGTTACCATCATGCCGTCATGGGATGCCTCCTTTGCGGACTGCAATACTGTTGACAACGTTTTATGCAATATCACAGTTTTCCGTTTTCTAAACGCGGTGGAGTGCGGACCCCAGCCCTTGTCACGTGGCCGCTGTTGAAGCACTGGAAGATACGCAAGCAGTGTGGCATCCTATGGGAGATGGGCGATTGACATCATCAGAGGATACGCTATCTACTTTTGATGACCGTCTACACGAGTCTTGTCTGCATACAGAGACAGAGGGCTGACATAATGTGTTCTACCATTCGTGTCCACACCCTTGTCTGCTCTGATAACAGTTTGGACATGGTGACTCAACTGCCCCGTGCGAGAGTCGCAGATTTCGATGTCCTCCCCGGGATGTTGTATTTCGAGGCAAGAAGCCGTTTCAACGTTGTTCAGTGCATCACGCACGAGGTCAGCGAACGTTGTGCGCCAGTCGCGGTACCACAGAATGACATGCACTTCTTCGGGCCAATCATCACTGCGTAAATTCTTCTCTTGCCATCCTGCAGCTTCAGCCTGGCGGCCTGCCCATGTCAGACACTCACGACTGTTACGAAATGCGATATCTCTGGGGTCAAATCTAGGATTTTTTAGGAGTGACAACAGACAGTCAACGTCAGTTTGGGACATGCCCACACCGCCCCTACACGAGAAAATCAATGTCGCTAGTTTGTGGGAGTTGTCGAATGCCTCTGCGTGTTCTTCTTGCTGTTCTTCGGATGCGCGGTCCGCTTGTACACCAGGAGGGGGCTCAACCTCCTGGCTTTCCCCACTGACCAGGTCAATTGGACCACTATTCGACGGTCCGCCGTTGACCTCCCCAACTATCTCTTCTGTCATGCTCCTCTCTTCCACAGTGGAGGGACATGCCCACGCTCGGTGCGAGTTCATCGTCCGCAATGACATGAAAGGCCGGCCACAGTCACACACGTGATTCGCGTCTTCCATTGCATCTACGTGCGAGGTCTTACGAATTACTGTCAGTTAAGACCTACCATCGATAGAGGATGCGTATTTGGTCCCAAATTCATGCGCTCCTTTCACACTCCCCCCTCCCGCGTTCCCCCTCTACCTCCCGTCGACTCAACACCGTTGCTGTGCACTACTCACAGATTCGAAGACAATGACAACATTCAAACTGAAATTAAAATCAGAAATTGTGGTGAATGTTTTGCCTTTTTTTTTTTTTTTTTTTTTACTTCGAGCCATGCAACATTTTCTTTTAAGGCGTCACATCCTTGTTTTCTGACCGCACACACACACACACACACACACACACACACACACACACACACACACCACTTTGCGCAATAGCACACTTCAACAAGCATTCCACATTATGAACATGAAAATCAAAGAGTCATCACGTCAAACCGAAAGCAGAATTGGAACTCCAATCACCATGATGATAGTACAGCAACGAGTCATCTGTCATCGTCTGTCGTCCCTGAGGCTCTCGTTATCTGTCACCTCTGATGAAAAAAAAAAAAAAAAAAACTTAAGTTGTCGATATCTATCATCGTCTGTCGTCGCTTGGGCCTTCGACATTTATGCGTGGGGTCCAACAGTCTCATTGCATGAAAGAAAGACTCGCAGAAAGAGAGAGAGAGAGAGAGAGAGAGAGAGAGAGAGAGAGAGAGAGAGAGAGAGAAAGAGAGAAAGAGAGAGAGAAAAAAAAAACTTAAGTTTGTACACCGTTGTCGAGCACTCCAACACTTCAAATACCTCGCAAACTCTGTCTGTGAATAGCAAAATTAGTCAAACAAGAAGAATGTTTGTGCAACGCACAATTGCATTCAACGCTGTCCACCACCAATGTTTGTATCCCCGCTGTCCATCATGGTCTCTGAAGCGCAGCCAAGCCATGTGTGAGCACGAAGTATATCCTCTCTTGTTGATAGTGCCGGGTGCAACGTAGCACCAGAACCGCTGGCTATAGCCCCGTGCAGGAGGCAACTAAGGTCCAGGCCCCAAGTGAGCAAGGTTGCGAGGACAGCCTCTCTGTTGACCAAGACAAACCAATTTTTCTCCATACGTGACCATCTTTTTCCATTCGAGCATGATCTCATAATGGTGGTCAGTGCTGCATACTGGAGTATGCCGTCAAGTGTTGCCTCCTTAAGCACGACACGCAACAGTAAATGGGGATTATGGAAAACACGTGCCAACCTGAKAATCGCATGTGCCCACCCTTTAGATGCTTGCCCTCCTCCTGCTTCAATATCCCAGTACGCATCATACTCCTCACGCTCCTCGTCGCTGCTCACATCGGTGCCACTCACTTCCACCTCATATGTTGGCGGTTTCGCATCTTTTTCATTGTTCCTCACTGTTGTTTCTTCAATGTCATAGTCAAAATCGATTGGTAAAGAAAAGTCTTTGAACCCTCGTCGCCGTTGTTGTTCTATCATTGTCCACTCATTAAACACATCTTCTTCTTCAACCTCCTCCCTAGACACTGTGATGATCCGCCCACGCACGAAGGAGACTGTTCTGTCAATTTCTTCCCCTGATGAAATGTGTCCATCTGCAGCTTGAAGTGCAACATCTGCTTCCCTGGCGATCAACTTTCATCCTTCCTCCCTTGACCTCTTTCTGTCCACGTCAGTAGTCGCGATGGTGAGGCGATGCAAAGCTTCCATGAATATTCCATCCCATAATGGAGTTCCACATATGACATCCTCTTCCACAGTCCGCACCTTGTAGTTAACGAGGTCCTTGCCCGCCAGTGCTTGCTCTGTCACATCATGCAATGCCTCATGTATGACATTCCGATCCTGAGAACTCTTTTGCATGAAATCCACCAGCTGGTCAAGTAAAACATACTCCACCCCGTTTGCAATAATGACTGGAAGATCTTGGAAGTCTTGCGGAGGAGCTCGCGGTATGTCCTTCAAACGCGACAGCAACATAATTTATGTTGCACCGCTCTTCAACTCGTCGTTAGAATCTTCAACAAACATTCCCCATTTCCTCGCCTGTGTCATGAGCATCTTCTTGAAATCAGCTGCTGTGTATGTTCCGCCCTGCTGCTGCTTTGTCATATCCACGTCCCCTTCAGCAGACATCCCTTCTGTGCACATCCAACCAACCACTTTTCTCAATCTGTAGGCACTGGTATCAGCACTGTCGTTTACACGCAAATCACGCGCCTCTGTGAACCGTGCCAATAGCATCCGTGCTCTGAGCGACTCCTCTCCGTTCGCAGTGATGCTTGCACGAATGTTCACTCTGACTTCGAAGTAGCTGGGCACTCTCTCCGTTAGTAGTTCAAGCTCCCCGTCGTCATCGTAGTGGATGCCTTCCTCAGCGTATTGCATTACCTCTTTAAGAGTTGTCCTCGCCTGCGCCGCTGACATCGACATGATAGTTGTGCTTTTGTGTATGTGTCTGTAAGTGGAACGGCAAAACGATGATTTCAAGCTCCGTGAGGGTTTGTTTAATGTTGTTTGTGTGTCCCTCTGCAGGAAGTATGCGGTCGTGAGACGATGCCAGTCAGTACACGGACATCATAGCAGGGTTGACTACTGGATGTCATTTTTTCTTGGAATCAATGACATTAAAACGAATCCGGCACGCAGTAGTCAACTCCTCTCTCCCTGCTCTCACTCTCCACCCAAACCGCTCCCCATTGGTTTGGCAACCGTAGGGGGTGTTCCGCGGCCTACTGACAAGTTCCCCCCAAGCACCCCGCCCCCCTCTTTTCATACGTGTGAAGCATTGTACGTATCACAGGGCCACGAACCATTCATTCATAAAGCCATGGAGGGCAGAGTACAACTTACCTAAGACGGAATAGTCCTCCGCCAAGTGTGTGTGTGTGTGTGTGTGTGTGTGTGTGTGTGTGTGTGTGTGTGTGTGTGTGTGTGTGTGTGTGTGTCTGTGTGTATGTGTGTCTGTGTGT
>BFEA01000389.1:856645-869190 GCA_003427395.1 Chara braunii | reverse complement strand
CTCCCCCACCACCAATCAATCAATCAATCAATCAATCAAACCCCTTTTTTTTTTTTTTTTAATTTTGCATCTGCATTTTTTCAAAACACCTCATACTTCTGCAAAAAACATAAATCATTCCTAAAAAAATACAGGTAAACTCACGGACCATATATCTCATGATAAAAAATGACCAAAAAAATTCCTGCTTTCCTTTATATATATTTTTTTAATTTTCTTTTAATCCAATTTCGTTTTTGATTTTTTAAAAATCCTAAACAAAGTCGGATTCAAAAAAAAAAAAAAGGGGTTGTAGGGCTTAAAATTCCCTACAACCCCATATATATATATATACCTATTATTTAATTCAGGAAAATTCGTGTAAAATCGCGTCCGCGGTGCGGACCAGGTAGGCCGCGGATGCGGACCCATTTGGGTCCGCGATCCGAGCTCGACCCCGCGGACGCGTCCGCGGGTGTTTCGTAGCCTGTGTGGCCTTCCCGGAGGGGGTTGAGGGGGTGGATGGGCTGGGGGGGGGGGTCTGGTGTTGCGGGGTACCCCCCCAATTAAAAAAAAAAGAAAGATTTTTTTTTTTTCTTTTTCTTTCGGTCCCGAGTGTTAAAGAAAAAAAAAAAAAAGAAAGATTGATTGATTGATTGATTGGTTGATTGATTGATTGTTTGATCGTAAAATACAAAAACAAAAACGAAAAAAAATAAAAACATTCATGCAAAAAAATGATAGGTTGATTGATTGATTGATTGATTGATATGCTGTGAGGGGGTTGCCTCCCCCCCGCAACTACACACACACACACACACACACACACGCGCGCGCGCGCGCGCGCTCACAAACAAGTGTGGCAATGTATATTTCCATGTTCTAGCGGTAGATTCATTCGATTCTGCTCATCCATTCGATACCACGAAGCCAGCTGCGAGGTTGGAGACTTAYCYGCTCTCTCTCTCTCTCTCACACACACACACACACGCACACACACACACACATAAACAAACAAACAAACAAGCAAGCAAACAAACAAACAAACAAACAAACAAAGAAACAAAAACCAAGTGTGGCATGTTCTGACAGTAGATTCATTCGATTTTGCTTTTTTTTCTCTCTTTTTTTTTATTGCAATTTTTTTCTTAATTAAAAAAAAAATGCTATGGGGCCTCTTGAGACCTCCCCTACCATCAGTGGAGGTCAACCCCCCCACCAGGACCTGGCACGTACGGATGGAGACCGTTCGTATGCCCGTATGGCCGTTCGTACATCCGTACGCACGGGCCGTACATCTGTACGCACGGGCCGTACGGAGACCACATATTATTTGGAAGTCTTTAATTTAATTTAAATTCAATAGATTCCGCGACTGTATTTATTGAATTGATTGTAATTGTATATATAATTGCTTTCTTAGAGGGAATAAGAGAAAGTCCTATCCGTCGTGAGAGCGGGGGCGCGCTCTACCAGGCTCTTCCCTTCCGCCGGTGAGCCAAAATAATGTTATATTTTAATTCTTCCTGGACTCTCGTCAACCTGCTCATGGCTAGATCACCCGGTTTCGGGTCAAATTGATACAACTATCTACAATTTCATTACGCCTACACCTAAGGGTTTAAGCTTGCTGTATCAATTTACTCGCTGACCCATTATGCAAAAGGCACGCCGTTAACCTTTGCAGATCCATCATCCATTGATTGATGATGCATCTTTCAGCCTTCGACTGATTGCTTGCCCAAATGCTTCGATACAATCGAACACCAAWTATTGATGAGTCTTCTGCATAAGAAGATTCAAGATGATAGATTCTTGACTATAGTCCGAAGGCACATATATAAGATCAAGCGGCCTCTTATACGGTCGGTCGCTTTTTACAAAGACGAACACATTGCATTTTACAATGCCTTCAGCCCTCTTCTATCCAATGTGGCCGTACATCATACGGGGGTCTGTTGTCCGCAACCTGCGGCGGTTGCCCTCTCTATCGACGACCCTCTATCGGCAATGCTCTTCAGTCGCATGACAATTTTCTCAAGCTCATGAAGTACCACATTGGATAGAAGAGGGCTGAAGGCATTGTAAAATGCAATGTGTTCGTCTTTGTAAAAAGCGACCGACCACGAACAGCGCGCGGTAACGCAGTTTTTTCCCAAGGAGGCGGCCATCCACGGCTGGGGCAGCGCTTTGGGCTCACTGGCTTTTACTCGGTTGACTTGGCTTGGCCCCCCCTAACTGGTCTGGTTAGGATTTACCTGGAATTTGGGCTCCCATGTCATCTGTTCAGACTCCCCACGGCGCTCTGCTGCGCGCTTTGGGCTCACTGGCTTTTACTCGGTTGACTTGGCTTGGCCCCCCCTAACTGGTCTGGTTAGGATTTACCTGGAATTTGGTCATCGCTCGGAGCCTGGGTACTGCTCCCCTCACCTGTCTCTTATACACATCTAGATGTGTATAAGAGACAGCACACACACACGCGTGCGTGCGCGCGGGGCGCTGCGAAAGAACGAGTGTGGCAGTGTATATTTCCATGTTCTAGTGGTAGTTCTCATTCAATTTTGCTCAGTGACACCCTATCGAAGGAAGTACCATGATGCCAGCCGCTAGGTTGGATACGTACCGGCAGAAAAACGATCATTCGATTGATGGATGGTATTTTCCTGATCAGTAATAGAAGACAAAGGTATATGACATCTGCCACGGCAGAAACGTAGGATGCAGTGTCAATGTGTCATACTCTGTGACAGTGTGTTAAAGTGTGTGACAGTGTGCGACAGTGTGTGAGTGTGCGACAGTGTGTGACAGTGTGTGATATCACGCTACAGTGTTGAAGTGAGCGGCAGTGTGATTTGGAGGATTCTGGCAGATTATTTGGGAAGAGACAATCATGCTGTGTGCAGTCTGCGATGGTCGAAACGTAGGATTTAGGGATAGATTTTGTGTGATGGTGTGTGACACTTTGTGACATTTGTGACACAGTGTGTGTGATACGGTGCTATGGTGTGCTAAAGAGAGCGGCAGTCCTTCGGGACATCGGCTACAATTGGAACGATACACAGAGAGAAGATTAGCATGGCCACGGCGCAAGGATGACACGCATAAATCGAGAAATGGTACAAATTGGAAAAAAGGAAAAAGTGCAGCGGTGTGAAGTTGGAAGTTTGGGGCAGATCATTTGCAAGTCCTCAAGTCTGCTTGACACAGTGCTGTGGATTTGAGCCCCTGTCCCGAAGGACTGCCGCCCTCTTTAGCACACCATAGCTCTTGATGACTGTGAGGGTTACCCTCTGTGATTGTGCAGACAATTGAATTCGCGGGCAGTGTGAGACACCACTGCAGGAACCAGGATTGTGTCACGATGTAGAAGGATGTCTGATGGGATCGGCTCACTGTGACATTGAACCATTCCCATTCCCATTCCCACTTTCCATTCATTGCCACAGTCCCAGTCGCGTTCCCGTTCCGCCCCAAGCGAACTCCCATTCCCACTCTCGAAGGAGAGCAAGCAGGGCAGTCCAGGTGAATGAAAAGCACCAGGCCGTACGATAAGGCTAAATACATAGTTCCCACTCCCATAGGATGGCAAAAAGGGCAAAATTCAGGAAAATATACCTGCCTGTGTGATTGAAATGCACCAGGCCGTACGATAAGGCTAAGTACATAGGGAATGGTCTCGTGTGATGATGTAGAAGCTGGTGGTCTTTACACTGCAGTGCCAGTGTGTGTGTGTGTGTGTGTATGTGTGTGTGTGTGTGTGTGTGTGTGTGTGTGTGTGAGAGAGAGAGAGAGAGAGAGAGAGAGAGAGAGAGAGAGNGAGAGAGAGAGAGAGAGAGAGAGAGAGAGAGAGAGAGAGAGAGAGAGAGAGAGAGGATGCGCTGTCATGATGTAGAGGGCAAAGTACGTTTAGATTCGTTGTGTGTAAGGATGTAGAAGGCGGTGGTTGCACATCCGGCTCCGCTTTTGTCTTGACGCCCCTGGTTAAGAATCGAGGACTCAGGATTTTTTTCCTTCTTTTTGCCTTTTTTCTTCGTTTTGATGACGATACCTCTCACCATCGATCCACCATTAACGTATTTCGTTGTGCACCAGAACGAAGAAATACGTCCCAGGGCCCAGGCCGGTACACAAAAATGCTGAGCATTGGATCGATGGTGAGAGGTATAAATGTAATTACAGTTGATGGACAGTTCAAGAGTTCGAATCCGACCTGGGACAGAAATGCTAAGGCTCCCCTTCTGCTTAATGGGATTGTATATTGGTCCATCCTATGGTGCTGGGGACCTTCACGCGCTTCATGCCCACTTCATCGTCTTCTTCATCCATCCAGAACGCACAGTTATAGCTGCAAGGGGCCCAGCACACTCAGTCCAGGCACAGACATTATCGTCTGTGCGTTCGATTCGCATGGTTCAGAAGTTGTCGATAACATTGTTGATGATTCGGTCGCAATCGGCTTTTTCCCCAATCGCTGCCTTCTCCTCTCTCTCTCTCTCTCTCTCTCTCTCTCTCTGTGTGTGTGTGTGTGTGTGTGTGTGTGTGTGTGTGTGTGTGTGTGTGTGTATGTGTGTGTGATGCAGTTGCATCTGGATGATACACCCTCACAACATAGACAGTCGGGGGAGAGGGGTATTGTCGCAATCACAAGGGTTCTCTTGCCACGAAATTGGGGTATGGTCGGAATAAAAGAAGGTAAGGTATTTCTGAATGATCTGGACAATTCGATATGGGGCTGGGTCCGGTTCCCAGCATAAAAAAAAAACAAAAAAACAAAAAGTAAAAAAAAAAGAAAAAGAAAAAAAACTTTAAAAAGTAAAAAAGAAAAAAGAAAAAGAAGAAGGTATTTCTGAGTTACTACACCCATGAACTGTTTGAGATACAGAGCGGGGTTCAAATGGAGCTGCAAGCAGATAGAACGGAAGAAAATCATTCGGAATTACCTTGGGCTCGTCAGTTCAATGATGATAGCTCAAGGGGAAAAGAAATGGAAAAGGTGTTTAACACTGTTTATGCCATGAAAGTTTGTTCTGAAGGTATATTCAGAAGGAAACATTAAAAGAAGGATGTGTTTTT
The DNA here is from genome assembly GCA_003427395.1 of Chara braunii. Classification (NCBI taxonomy): domain Eukaryota; kingdom Viridiplantae; phylum Streptophyta; class Charophyceae; order Charales; family Characeae; genus Chara; species Chara braunii. The sequence continues at coordinate 864,138 of BFEA01000389.1, read as the reverse complement.
CTGAAATTCGGCCCTTTTTTTTTAGACAACTGCGCCTGTGACCAATGAACTCGCAGAACTGCACGCTGTAGGTCCGGGCGAAGAGCAGTTACAAACTGCGAAAAAAAAAAAAAAAAACCTCATGCGTCCCCACTGCCCGCCAGTTCAACAATGAGCATAAATGGGAGGTACGGGCACTGCTACAGGTCGTTTTCCCGAGGTCTGGGGCAGGAGAAGGTACTGCTACAGGTCGTTTTCCCGTGGCCGGGACAGGAGCAGGTACTGCTACAGGTCGTTTTCCCGAGGCCTGGGGCAGGAGCAGGTACCGGTACCGTCCTTCCTTTTGTTTTTTGTTTTTTGTTTTTTTTGGATCACGGAGGTGGGCTGGACAACCGCTCGCAGAGGGGTGGGGTTGGCAAACCAGTCGCGGAAGGGCAGGGTCGGAAAACGACTAATACCTTTCTCGGCCTTTTGGATAAAGATCAAGTGTAGTATCTGTTCTGATCAGTTTAATATCTGGGGGGGGGGGGGGGGGGGGGGAAATCCGACTCGCGAAGACACCTTTTTGCTGCGGCCCAGCCACGGGCGTGGCGTAGACCTCTTGGCTGTTGCCACTCCCAACAAGGAGCGGTGTCGAGCGCATCGGCTCCCGCCTTTTTCGCAAAGGCGAGAACCCTCCCGACCATGTCATCCTTGCGCAGGGGTCATGCTCACTTGCGCGGCCGATCTTGATCGCGCGATCTTTCAGATTGGGCGGTCGAAATCGACCGCGCCCCTTCAAAAAGGGCAGCTAGCCCGACGGTGAGTGCTGTTCAAACCCGGTATCCACTGGGTGAGACTCCTGCACTATAACCTACTGGGCTAGCTCCTATCATAGGAGCCATGCCTGCAACCCTTCTATATGAAAGGTTGTGGCCCAGTAGACCATGCGAAAGCTTTTAGATGCAATTGTAGAGCTAGGTCAGCGGAGGGCGTTTGCTCGGTAGGGATACGCCCCTAAGGGTGGTGACAGCCCCTTAGGGAAGGAAAGCTTATGCCCCGCGGGAACCTATCCTGTCGTAGGGGACCGAGGGATGTATAGCTGGCGCACCCGGCTAGAGCGGCGAAGGAGCGACACGACCGCGCCCATCTCGGCGGCTCGCGGGATGTGTTGCGTCGTTTTTAAGTTGTCTCTTATTTTGTTTGTTTTACTCCTGCGTGACATGGCCGAGAGGGCTCTCGCCTTTGCGAAAAAGGCGGGAGTCGATGCGCTCGACAGCGGCCGCCTGACACGGATCTGGGGCCAAAAAAAAAAAAAAAACATGGCTTGGCCTAGACATCTTGGCTGCGTGAGAAAAAAAGAAAGACAATCAACAAGGAGTGGCCGCCTGGCATGGACATGAAAAAATTGCGTTACCGCACGCTGATCGAGTGCGGGGTCTCCGCTCAATCCCGCGCTCAAAAGCGCTTGAGCGGGCTTTGAGCGGGCGTGAGAATATTGTTTTCCCTGGAAAATAATGAGGAGAAAACAAATAAAAAAATACAGGGGTGTACCGTTGTAGACATTTTCGAGATCTACAACCTTATGTTTTCTATTTTATTTTTTGAACTTCTTCTTTATTTAAAAAAAATAAAAAACATAAAAGAAAGAAAAAAAAAATAAAAATAAAATGAAATCGGTCCGTTTTTCTTTTTTTTTTCACAGAGATTTTTTTGCAGGCGAAAGATTACAAAATAACTAGGCTACCAGAGTGGCCCGGGTCCACTTGCCTGGCCAGGCCAAAAAGAAATAAAAAACTAAAAAAGTAAAAAATATTTTTTAATTAAAAATTTTAATATAAATTTGGTAAATAATCTCGATGTGACCCTGAGGCAAAAGTTGTTCAGTTTATGTTTCTGCATAACATAGTTTGTTTTCGGATTTTTTTGATTTTTTTGTTTTTTGTTTTTTTTTGGCTGAGACCTTCCCTGGTCCGTGCATGGCCGGGTGTGGCATACTATGCAGCCACACGGGCCCTGCAGGGCCCGTCCCGGACCTCCAGCCTGTTTCCCTACAGGGAAACTTCCAGACTCTTGTCTGGAAGCTTCCTTCTGACAGGGCCTACAGGCCCCAGCCTGTTTCCCTACACGGAAACTTCCAGGCTCTTGCCTGGAAGCTTCCTTCTGACAGGGCCTACAGGCCCCAGCCTGTTTCCCTACAGGGAAACTTCCAGGCTCTTGCCTGGAAGCTTCYATCTGACAGGGCCTACAGGCCCCAGCCTGTTTCCCTACAGGGAAACTTCAGGGAACTTCCAGGCTCTTGCCTGGAAGCTTCCGCAGGGTCTAGGCCAGGGAGGCATTGGCACGRCCARCCTCCTGCACGGGCCAGCACTATAAAGGACTGGCCCGCCCTGCAGGAGGGAGTGGTCAGTAGGCACTTGTAGTCTTCAGGATTTCGGCCGCARCACTCAGGAGGAGCGCTGCAGTAGTCTTCWGCGCTAGGCAGTAGTGGTAGCGCTAGGRRWAGTCTTCGRCGCTGGGGGCCATAGCCATAGTTGTCGTCTTCAGCGCTGGGCGCTATAGGGCAGGGTAGCAGTATCGGAGAGAGACACTGGCGGAGGCCAGTGGTACTTACCTGTGGCGCCATCGTTCCAGCTCCATCCTCGGGGTACCTGCATCAAGACGCCAGTTTTACAGATTAGTATTGGACTGAGAGAGAGAGAGAGAGAGAGACCTTCTTCTTCCTCTTCTAAGTCCACCATCTCTTCTTCCCCTCCCGCTGCCTGCCTCTCAGCGTCTATGGGCTACAAGATGGTGTTTTGACATAGGACATGACGACATTGTCATCAGACTTGATTTCCGGGATACAGACATTCGTTGAGGATTATTTGGGACCTGTGACGCAGACTTGGAGTTGACGATATCTCCCATCTTCTCCTCTCCCTCTGTCTCTTCCCTTCCCCCTTCGTCTGTGTATGTTGGGGTCTGGCGCTATCTATTCTGTGTGAGCGTCAGCCCTTCACACCATTGTATGATGATGATAAATGTCGGGACTGTACTGCAACATTGATTGAGTCGGATCATTGATAAGTCTTCCGCTCGCCATCTTGTACTTTGAAATGAAAGGTCGGTTCTTGTTCTGTTTTGCATGATCTAGTATGCAACAGTTTGGTATCGGAGCGGACCTCTCATTCAGAGGAACCGMTCAATCAAGAGTTAGCCTGCTCGATCTATTGATCTTTTGATTAGTAAATCAGGTAGGACTTCGTCAAAACTCTGATTTTTTTTTTCTTTTCTTGCATATCTGAAAATTCGTGATCATAGTATTTCGTTTATCGGAAAATCCTGGTATTGCATTTCGTTTTTCGCAACAACATCTGAAATTTCTGGTATTAGCATTTCGCTTCTTCTGAAATTCCGATGTTAGTCTTTCGTTGTTACGCAACAAATATCTGGAAGTTCTGAAGAAACGGTTCGTTTTTTCCGATATTAAAATCCGAAATTTATGATATTCGCATACATAGCTGAAATCTCTGAAGCTAGTATTTTCGTTTTCTAGGCATGACAGGATAGTAATAGAAATGGTCATATTCTCGGACACCGAAATTATTCTGTTCTGAAAATCGAATTTCCATTTTATCCCGCAATCTGAAATCTTCCGGAGCCTATCAGCATGACATTTTAGGCATAGTCGAAGATCGTCATATTCGCAAGAACGGGATTTAATCCTTTTCTGAAAATCGCATCTCTGCTGTATTTCGCAAATTTTTTCAAGACTGCATTGTGTAAAAACCGGAACTTTGCAAACTTAGCCTAGACCTCGTTCATAGTACTCTTCTGACATACCTCACTCGTAAAGATCAGGGCCGGAGGAAAGTATTGTAGGGTTGGTATCCCTACCTGCGTTTTCCCTCCCACCCACCCCCTTGTCAGCAGTGCCACGTCAGCAGTGCACGTCAGCAGTGCCAGGTCAGCAACCATGACTGGACCAGCGCTGGGCTTACCAGGCCAACCGGCCAACGAGTCCATCACCGAGTACCGACAGCGGGTCCAGGCTCAGCTCGCGCTCATTGAGGCCGAGGAACACCGCCAGGCGGCAGCCGAGGCTGCCCGCCTACAGGCTGAGGCGGCAGCGGCAGCTGACAGACAGCGGCTTCAGGCCGAAGCCGAGGCACACAACTGGGCACGCCGAAAGGAAGCCCAGGAGCTGCTGCAGCGCCATGAAGCAGCCAACATCGAAAGACTCAAGTACTGACACTTTGAACCAAATGGCGACGAGCCGACACCGGAAGAGCAACACAAGGAGTTTCTCTCCAAGCTCGTGTCACGCCTGTTGTATACTTGCAACTACCAACGGGCCGAGCTAGAGAAACAGCACCAAGAGTTGGCAGACCTCCGCCAAATAGTGCAGGGCCACGAGGATGCAACACATACACTCAATGCCCGTGTACTGGACCTGGAACAGTTTCTACCAGGACCAGATGCTGGTACGTCCAGCAGTGAACCCTCTAGCCACCAACTGGAGGAACGCGTTGACCACGTAGTGGCGATGCTCGGCGACATCAGTGCTTTCGCTGCACCTACCACCATCAGCAGTCAGCTGCATACCTTGAAGACCGAGGTCCAGCAGCTGCAGTCGACGAACTCGGAGGACAATCCTAAGTTGTACAAGATGCCAACCTTCCAACTCGAGAAGTTCGACGACTACACGCATCAGGATCCGGTCCTCTGGTGGGAAGCATTCACGACGCAGCTTCGGATCCTGCCAGTCGCCAAGCACGCATACATCAGTGCCCTTTTCCTTAACTCAAAGGGCGCATGCCAGACTTGGTTGACCCATCTGGCAGCCACTCACGACGTCGACGTGGTAGATCTTCGAGACAAGATCACATGGGAGGAGTTGACACGGTTGTGGAAGAAGAGGTTCATCGTCGACGACGCGCCTTCTCTCGCCATCAACCGCCTCTTCACCATGACCCAAGGCAACACGGCAACACGAGACTGGCTCACGGAATGGCAAAAGATCGCGGCAACGCCGGATCTGGACTTGCCATTTACGCATCTGTGCCGAGAGTTCGACAATAGGTCATGTGCTGCACTGAGCCAGACACTTGGTGATTGCGAGCAGTACTCAACCTTCGCTGAGATCATCGACAAACCGAGGGAGATCATCAAGACTAATAGGGCGGCTGCACACGAGAAATCAGCATGGCAGCCAACCTATGTGGAGAAGGTAAAGACTGGTCCGCGGCAACAGCATTTCGCTGCAGTCCAATCGGACAGTGGAGACGACCCGGCAACCACCACGGCATCAAGTGAAGGAGATCAGGTGGCTGCTGTCCAGCCGAGAAGCACCAACTAGTTCCGGAACAATGGGAAGGCGAAGACCTCATCATTGGCTGGAACAGGGCAGCCAGCGCCATGGGTCAAGTTTAACTTGACCGAGGCCGAATACAAATACCGTGGTCGGTATGGCTGTTGCTACTGGTTCAATAACACCAAGCACAAGACCTCCCTCTGCCAGGACAAGGAGAAGGAGGATGTTCGGCCTCGCAACAACTCAGGAAACTGAGTAGCGCGGGAGGTGAGGCGACTCCACCTCCCACTCCGCCAGATCCGGCCGCCTTGCTAGCGGCCTCCTACACATCTGGGGAGGATGCGAATGTCGCAAGTTCTCGTGTCACTTACGAGGACTATGCTATCCACTTGGTCCCACCGYTGGACCAACCACTCCACGTGCAACACTCCACCGCATGCACGGTTTCATCTCCATCGGCAACCGATTCGACAGTTCCGCCATCATTTACCTCAGGGGATTCGTCGATGTGGTCAAGACTTGAAGAGCTCGACCCGTTGACAGTTGCGGACTTCCAGTGGATGCCCGTTCCCCCGACCGGTCGATTGTCGAAACCGCATTACAATGTGCTCATGGCACAATTGCGCGAGTATTTGCACACTGCAGTACCAACTCCGTTGATGGACGCCGGAGTAGAGGTTGTCGACCTTCAAGAGTACATCGCGAAGATCGACCGCGAGTTCAAGACACAACGGTACGACGACATTGACGCACCATTGTTGTATGTACGCATTCAGATCAGAGAGGCGACCTGCAGCGCCTTGATCGATTGCGGTGCAACTCGCAACTACATGAGTCTGGAGTTCATGGTACGCGCCGGCCTTGGCCCACGCGTCAGGAGGAAGTCCCATCCGACACACGTGACGTTGGCCGATGGTCACACGCACAAGTCAATTGACCGGTGCATTGACAACGTCCCTGTGTATTTCGCCCCGCATGCACGCGAGGCCGTGTCCTTCGACATTCTGGACACTAAGTTCGACATGATTTTGGGTATGTCATGGCTGCGAAGTGAGGACCACCCGGTGAACTTCTACCGCCGCACCGTTCACGTTCGTGACCGGGATGGAGTACTAGTCCCATGCACGRTGCCTCCTCCTCACCCTTCGATCAGCTGTCACGTGGTGTCCGCCGCAAGTATTCGAGRWTCCATCATCARGGATGACATTGAGGAGATGGGGGTGTGTTTTCTCCACGCCCTCCCGCCCCAGGACACCCCATTGACGGACGCATCATCGGACCCACGCATCACCGAGCTTCTCGCCACTTATAGTGACGTGTCCGAGGCCCCGCACGAATAGTACCGGATCGGCCCATCCGCCACGAGATCATCCTCGAGGACGGGGCTGTACCTCCGCGTGGTTGCATTTACCGAATGAGCGAGGAAGAGTTAAGTGTGCTACGGGCACAACTCGATGACCTTCTGGAGAAAGGCTGGATTCGGCCTAGCTCTTTGCCATACGGTGCGCCTGTTCTCTTCGTCCGGAAGAAGAACAAGGATTTGCGGTTGTGCATCGACTATCGTAAGCTCAACGTGCAAACGGTCAAGAACGCCGGCCCTCTGCCACGCATCGACGATCTCCTGGAGCGACTGGGCGGCGCCAAGTTCTTCTCGAAGTTGGACCTCAAGTCGGGTTATCACCAACTTGAGATTCGCCCGGAGGACCGATACAAGACCGCGTTTAAAACGCGATATGGGCATTTCGAATGGCTGGTCATGTCGTTTGGCCTTACGAATGCCCCAACCACATTCCAGGCGGCTATGACATTGGAGTTYCKACACATGCTGGATCGTTTCGTACTCATCTACCTCGACGACATCTTGGTGTACAGTCGGAGTTTGGACGAGCATGTGGAGCACCTGCGCACCGTTCTGGAACGGCTACGACAGGCCAAGTACAAAGCCAACCGCGACAAATGCGAATTCGCGCGGCAAGAGTTGGAGTACTTGGGACACTATGTGACGCCGCAAGGCATCCGTCCGCTTGCGGACAAGATTGAGGCCATCCGCGTATGGCCCGAGCCCTCCAACACCACGGACGTTCGTTCATTCATGGGGTTGGCAGGCTATTATCAGCGTCTCATCACCGGATACTCAAAGATTGCCGCACCTCTGACGAGACTACAATCGCCAAAGGTGCCATTCGTATTCGATGACGACGCGCGCCAGGCTTTCCAAGCACTCAAGACGGCCATGCTC
>BFEA01000389.1:792097-815753 GCA_003427395.1 Chara braunii | reverse complement strand
CCCCGCGCCGCGCACCTTTCCCTGGCGCGCGCGCACACACACACACACACACACACACACATACATACTCACAAATTACAAATAAATAAGAACACACACATACATATATAGAATTATAAAATATACACATTTATAAAATGCATACAAAGAAGGATGTTACCCTCCCAAAAAAATACGCAAGCCAAAAAAAAGCCCAGACGGCCAGCCCTCACCCACAAACAAAGAAGTAAAAACAAATACACCCCAATCTCACCCCTTCAGGTGACGACTGCAACACAAAACACTACCTTTCTCGGCACTCAAGCAAGTATCCCCACTGCCCCACCCAAGTAGATATCTCACCTTCCAAAATACAAACACGTCACACCTACGCAAGCGCGCTAAAGCAGAACATGACAAAGAGAACCCCATCGCAATACAAAGTGTCTAGAAAATGATGAGCGAATATAATTCCACGAAAACGAGAAACTTATAAAAAAGACACAAGCTAAAGGACACTGACTAAAAACAAGACACCACAAAATCGCCACCTTCCAAAAAAATAAAAAATTAGACTACCCAGAAACACTGAAGTCGTTGCTCCAAAAAAAAAAACCCGATTAACATGTTATCTCCCCCAAAAAATACACAAAATAAAAAGAAAGACCAAACGGCCAACCCTTACGCCCGAACCAAAAAAAACGAACACCCCCCAACCCCATCCCTTCACCTGACGACCGGAACAACACTACCTTTCCGTCACCCAGGTTAAAACCCCTACCCCCACCCCTCTACCTAAATAACCCCCCAAAAGAAAAAACCTCACCTGAGACAAAACTTCACAACCTATAACACAAACTCTACACTTCACACCAACAGGACAAATTAAACCCCATAGAAAAAGACGAGAAAATAACTCCAAGGAAACTTGAAATAAACAAAAAAGACACTTACTAAAAACAAAAAGCACCACATTAATACGAAACGCGCCGGCTGCCCCAAAAGTAAATTTGAAACGCCCAGAAACATTGGAGCCGTATCTCTAAGAACCCCCGAAACCCCCCCCCCCCTCCAAATCCACATTCCCAAAAAATACCCTCCCTCGCCAAAATCAAATAACCCTCTCTCTTTTTTTTAAAAAAAAAGACCCCATACGCAAAAAACAAAACACCAAAAAAAACAAATACACGTATACGACAAAAAATGGAAAAACACGATTGAAAGAAAAAAAGGAAAAAGATAGCTCCAAAAAAGATGTAAGCGCCTGCGGAAAAAACGCTTACAAATCCCGCCCACAGAACTACGAGTCGACAAAAAGCACAAGCACACAAAACACGGCCAGCCTACCAAAATAAACACCTATAATACTAATAAATTATTAATATAAAAAAAACGAAGATATCTTTCCATCCCAAAAAAAAACTATACGAATAATACGATAGGACGGTTTCTCCTTTCTTCCTCCCTAAAAAAAAAAACCCTATAAGGTTAAACATACAAACACAGTTTTTAACATACAGCGATGCAACCGACCCTACAACTCCGAGTCGCCAAGATACGGAAGTAAGCAGACCCTGGAACTGGACCAAAAAATTTCCGCCAGATGTAAGTACACCCACACACCCACACACACACACACACACACACACACACACACACACACATACACACACACAGAGACACACACACAGACACACTCATTAATAACAAATAAATAAGAACACTCATATATATATAAATATATATATATACATATATATATATAAAATATACAGGTAAACATAGACACACACACACACACACANACACACACACACACTCACACACACACACACACAACTTTCTCCGCACCTCCCTGCATCTCCCCGCGCCGCGCAGCTTTCCCCGGCGCGCGCACACACACACAGACACACACACACACACACACACACACACACACACTCACAATCAATCAATCAATCAATCAATCAAACCTTTTCTTTCAAGTTTTTTGTTTATTTATTTTCAAATTTTGCATCTCTATTCTTCTAAAACACCTCATACCCCTGCAAAAAACAGAAATTCATTTCTAAAAACTACAGGTGAACTCAGGGACCATATACCTGATAATAAAAAATGACAAAAAAAAAATCCAGCTTTCTTTATATTTTTGTTTTTAATTTTCTTCAAATCGAATTTAGTTTTTGATTTAGTTTTTGATTTTTAAAAAATCCTAAACAAAGTCGGATTCCAAAAAACAAAAAAATGGGGTTGTAGGGCTTAAAATTCCCTACAACCCCATATTTGTTTTTGTTTTTTTTGGCCTATTATTTAATTCAGGAAAAATCTGGTAAAATCGGGTCCGCGGCGCGGACCCGGTACCAGGCCGCGGATGCGGCCGTAAATACGTCTGCCCTCCTAGCTCGGCCCCGTGAACGCGTCCACGGGTGTTTCATTGCTCTCTCCACTACTTCAAATCTGCCATTTTCGGCAGCACACAAGCCTCTCACACCTCTCCCTTCTTTTCCCTTGAACACAAGGTCTGACGAACCGTCCAGATCTAGTGACATTCGGGATTACCCGGGGACGAGGTCGTGAACCGAAGCCATACAAAGCATTCATTGATGATCTGTATACGTGGATCTGCGGTTCGTCGACTGATGCACTCTCCGAAAAAACGTACATGTATTTCATCCTAACAAACACTCCGGGTCGTGCTAAGGAATTCCCTATACAGTCCCGTATGTCAGACACTTTCTCCTCCACCTCATGCCACAACGAAAAGTTTTGGACCTGCCCTGCTATCACCAAATCTCACCACCCATCTACACGAGCACGCCCGCGCATCGGCAGAGACCCCTCAATTACCACCTTGTTGCGTGATGCAAGCACAACTGCATCGACGAGTTTCCTACTTTTGTTCGAAGTAGCGACACATAGAACTTTGGCGAAATCAGATCCGGACACAGTCAACCGCACACAACAGTATTACACAGCTTGTGGAGAAATCCCGGAGTGGGTACTGCTTCAGGAACGAGCAGTGACGAGCGCAGTCCATCAACTCTTGTTTCCGCGAGCGTCCCCAAGTTTGTGGCGACGACCTGACGTAGTGGCACTCGAGGCGACTGAAATAGCGGCTAATGCAGCTTAGTGCTCTGCGCATACGGTTCAGGAACTTCTGTCCGAGGACAGCGTCAGGCAGTGGGATGAGGTTCCCAAACTCTAACATGTTGGCGAACTTGTACTGGCTTGCCGAAGGGCAGCCACTCTCCATGGCGGCCCAATTGCCCTCGCACCAACTGTCAAGATGCCCGTCCATGCACGGGACGACGGTCATCCATGGGTCCTCTTCAAAGTCCTGACTGGTCGCTCCATGGATCGAAGTAACATCGTTGAAATGCCTTACGGATTTCGCATAAGGAGGAAACAGTTCTGCTAAGCGAATGTGCGTCTCGGGACTCATGGTCCGTGGTGTCGAGAAGATCGACTCCATGAGTCGTGGTGTCGAAAAGGTCGCCTCCATTACGCACCCTACACACCACGCGCACATACCAAACGACACACACAGGCACGTAGACACTCGTAAATAGAGTTGGCCAATGGGACCTTCCGTGGCCACGCCCACACCTAGTCGCCAAGTCCCGAACTGAACAGTCACGAGGTTCCACATGCCTTTAAGCAATGCACATGCACAGGGTTATGCAGCTCCGCCCGATGTGTTACTGCAACTGCCTTCAATCCCCTTGATCAAACGATATTGTCCGCAATCTTACCTTCCACTGACGATTTATGCTTATCTGAGGACATCGTTCGCGTTCATACGGGTTTCGTGAACACCCAACAAATCGGTCTGCATTTCTGGATATGCACGACACGTTAACCATCGCGTTTGGTGAATACCCAACAAATGAGGACAAGAGATTTTGGACACTGCGTAATATTTCGGAGTCGGTGGTAAACAAAGTCGGACGTTAAACGGAAACGGCAGGTGGAAACGCGAAGTTTGCCGCAGTCCGAACTCAAGGAGGGTGTAAGAGATTGATAGAGAGAGAGATGGGTTCTGCACTTGCGTGTCTGGTGAACTCCAAAGGGTGCAAGGAAAACCAAAGTGTCGTTGGACGCCAGACGAAATCGACCAGTCCGCCGGCGTCTGGACTTGTTCTGCAATGCGTTTAGTTCGGGAATGGACACAACCAACGTTCATAGGCCGGACTCGGAGAACCATTGCGGTTTCCAAGACGGGGCGAAACGTGGAGTTCGGATCCGGGCGAACTTCTGTCGTTGTGGCAATCCACCGGGCGCCACAAAGACCACAGGGAGAACCCGCATCATGCGAAACCGCGAAGTTCGTCGGGATCCGAACTTGACGATTGTGCGAGGAACCGTGTTTGTGTGAAATGCACGAGGCGTCAGGTCTACCACGACGTGATCATTCGCCGCTATCATGCTGTCCTGTTTCACGATCCGCGACCTGTGGTCCTAGATGAAGCATACGTTCGATGATATGATTCGAGCAACGGTTGCGTTGTAAGGTGATTCCAATTCGGAATACCGTGAAGTTGGGACTCGAGCAGACTTGGTTGTTGTTCACATCCACGGGCCAGCAGGCGAGCCGCAAACATGTCCCACGAAAGGTGGGAACCTGATGTTCGCCAGGATCCGAACTTGGCAAGACTGCGTAGGAGAGACAAAGCTGTCTCTCAAACTCGTCGTCCCAAACTTTCTTGAAGTTCGGATTCTAGCGGACTTCACATTTTTGCAAATCCTCTGCTATGGTTGCGGCCTGGGTTTGCACCGCGTATTCGATTAGCAACACATGTTCACCCGCATCCGAACTTTGCGAGAGAGTGATGGAGAGAGAGTTGGGTTTGGCACTTGTGTGTTTGGTGAACTCCAAAGGGTGCAAGGAAGAGCACAGTCAGAACCCACACCATGCGAAAAATCGAAGTTTGCAGGTGTCCAAAGTAGACGATTGAACGAGGAACCGTGCACGAGAAGTTCGGATCCCGGCGGACTTCACATTTTTACGGATCCGAAGTTGGGGCAATCCCTCGGGCGCCAGAAAGTCCAAATTCAAAACCCGCACCATGCGAAAAGCGAAGTTCGCCGGGGTCCGAACTTGACGATTGTACGAGGAACCCTGCACGAGAAGTTCGGATCCCGGCGGACTTTGCATTTTTACGAATCCAAAGCCAGTCGAGGTCCGAACTTGACGATTGTGCGAGGAATCGTGCACACAAAGTTTGGATCCACGGGCCAGCAGGCGAGTCGCAAACATGTCTTACGAAAGGCGGGAACCTGAAGTTCGCCGGGATCCGAACTTGGCGAGATTGCCTGGAAGAGACAAAGTTGTATACCAAGCTCGTCGTCCCAAACTTTTTTGAAGTTCGGATCCCGGCGGACTTCACATTTTTACAAGTCCTCGGCTGTGGTTGCGGACTGGGGTTGCACCGCGTGTTGGAACAACTGCACAAGTTTGCCCGCATCCGGGGTTCACATGTCGTCGCAACTGGGCATTGAAGCACGGTCGTTGGCCATGTCTACCTCTAAACTTGACATATTGCGAAATCGGTCAGCTGAAGAAGTTCGGATTCCTGCGAACTTCGTGTGTCCGACCGAAAGACATCGGTCCCTTGATGCGCCTACGCATATCGACATGCTTGGGTGGGTGTGCGAATCAATGGGCGCATCCGAGGACAAACGAAAATGCGAACTTCGCCGGAATCCGAACTTCTTCCGGTGTCCGATTGCACGATCAGTTCGGTTGGTATAGCAAAGGTCGTGATGGCGGTTTGGGACGACCTCGTTCCGATTTTGAGGACTGTGCCGGCGACGGGGTGTGGTGGCTGCTCAACGTTCGTCGTTCAATGACCAACAAGTTTCGATGGCCGATGAGGTTCGACTTCCAACGAGGTTCGATGCCCGCGAAGGTTTGATGTGGAGCCAGGTTCGATGGCCATCAAGGTTCGATGTGCAACAAGGTTGTGACGAAGTGTTTTTTGTCCATTCGCGGATAGGGATCGACCTTTTTTCGATCGGTTGTTTAATCCGTTCACGGGTTTCGATCGGTTGTTTAATCCGTTCACGGGTTTCGATCGTGGAATTGATCAATTGCCTTGTGGATTGTGTGCGATCAATGGATTTGTCCGCTGGTCGAATGAAGAGCGATCGGGACGAGAAGAGTGAATCAATCGGCTGACAGATCGGTCGCTCGATGACGCTGCTTCCAATTTCCAAAGATTGGTAAACTGGTCGGCAGCCGACCGATCTGTCTCACTGGTTGATAGCCTTCGACCGAACAATCGATTGGTCAGGAGATCTGCCAGGATCAACTGATTGATCGACTGCTCGGTTGGCGGTTGGTGGACAGGTTGATCAACCAGTCGACCAACTGCCAACGGAGCAGTCGATCAATTAGTTGATCCTGGCAGATCTCCCGACCAATCGACTGTTTGGTCGAAGTCTAACAACTTGTTTGATGGATCAGTCGCTCGCAGACCAGTTGATCAATCGCGCGAAGGGGGCTGCCCCGAACAACACACGAATGAAACGACCGGAACACAAAAGAGGTTATAGTAATCACACAGCAAACACACGCACACGCACACATGTACACACACACGCACATCGTCGTGTGTGTTCGGATGTTATCATTGAGATGAGCGAAACACACGCGGTGACAACGTTGGGACAGCACACACGATCAATCGACCGATCACGAGTAATCTGATCGTGTTTCGCGATTGGTCGATTGGATGCGTTCACTGTCTCGACATTATCACCGCGTGTTTTGGTTGATCATCAATCGAGTGTGGTCAGTACTCATGATCTGATTATGTTTCGTGATTGGTCACCGCGTGCTCGATCGGAGCTTCCGTGATTCATAGTTGAATACAGCAGGAGCACACAAGATCCGCACACCAAATTACAGTGCTACGTTAGAACCTGCGCAATCTTTAGATATTTTGCGCAAATATCACTTATCCCCGAATACAGCAGATACACTCTCGAAATGCAAAACATATCATTCATCCCTGACCGCACACCTTCGCGCGCATCTCCGCTCGTTGAATCTACGCTGTCACACACACACGCACACAAACATGCACAAATAGACACACGCACAGACACACACCCACACCCGCGCACACAAGCCACGCACACACACGCCCCTCAGGTACAGACACGCACACAATCCTTCCTCACACGTGTGGCATACACTTCATACACACACACAAAAAAACACGCACTCGAACACACACATACACACACGCTCACACAAGCACACACGAGCACGCACACACACACACACGCACACAAACACACACACACACCCTCCCACACACATACAAACACACACTCGTTCAATCTGCGCAAACATATCACCAAAAAACCCACCCACACTCGCACACATACACACACACGTTCCGGCTGCGTGCGCAGTCATCGTGTGAGACTGTCGAGTGGAGATGCGTGCGAACCCCGACGTCAATCGAGACAGCACTGTGTCGACCTTTCGCCATGTGCTTTGTGTTTGCGAGGGTAATGCGTGGAGTGGTGGACGCGCCTTTCGAGATCAGAGCCCAGAAGCGTCGACGGAATGCCGACTCGCGACGTCGAAGATGACATGCGCAGCGACTTGGAAGGTGGAGGGAGATGCGAGCGGGTCGAGGACATGCGGGGTGCGGGAAGCGAGCACGGTGAAGAATGGGTGTCCTTTCGCTTTGCCAGCTATGGCGCTTCAGCTGTGCGGGGCGCTGGTGTTGACGACAGTGGCGGTGTGAGGCGTCCTTCCGGCAGCATCTCCCCAGAAAAAACGCAGAACGTGGCGTTAATGCCCCGGGCGCCGCTCGTATTTGTAGGCGCGAGGGTCTCGGGTACCCTTCGGGTCTTCGCGTCGCCCCACGGCGCACAACAGTTCGATTCGCGCATCGTGCAGCGGCTGCACGTCAAAATTCCGGCAAGGGGGACCCAGTGCACACAACATGACAAAAAGGTCCCTGCGGACTAGCCCTTCCCGGGTGTCATGAAAAAAAGGGCCCTTCTTCCTAGCCCCTTACGTTCGTGTCGTCGAGTTTGCAGGCCCCGCTCGAGGGGGTCTCAGGCCGCGCGGGGGGGCGGTTTGTATTTTCCAGTCTGTGGCGGGGGGGGRGGGGGGGGGGGGGGGGGGGGGTTTCGGCAGTGCACATTGCGAAGTCGCCGTCTGGTCGTTCGATTCGCGGATCGCACGACCATCGTGTGTCTTCTTACATGACGTCTGTGCCAATTCGTGCGCAGGCGGCCAACGTGCCTCTTCGAACGTAGCATGGGGTATGGCGCCAGTTGAACAGCTGCCCGGGGTCTGGTGCAGCCCATTTCCATCTCCTGCCCGATGAGTGCATATACGCGTGACGTCACGTCCGCGACGTCCTCCATCGCCTTCGCTGATCCGCTGTCGCGCCACGTGTCTCTGAGAGCGGGCGTCTGAGTTTCCTCTCGTCATCGCGTCAGTCGACTCGTTCCCGTTCATCCGGCCGCGCATGCATTCCTGTTGACTGAGCTTCGACAACCCGTCTTTGCGTTCCACGTCAACGCGTGTCGGCTGTCGTCTGCGCTTCGCCCTTGTGAGATGGCCGAGCCCACCGTTCAAGGTACAATGTTGTTCTATGTGCCCACGTGTCAGCCATCGACTGCAACTGTTGGCGTTGGCATTGGGGTACATCCTTGTGTGCGCATGAGACCCGCTGCATCATGCCACGTGTCGCAGGTAGCGGGTGCAGCTGTCGTCGCGCCGGAATTTGCGCATCCACGGCATCCATCCCTCCATTTCCGCATTGGGGCACATGATGTCTGTGATTCCTTCTCTTGCCGTGTGTTCATTCTCGCTCGTTCATTCCTTTTCTGTGATTCTGTTTCTTGTCGTGTGTTCATTCTCGCTCGTTCGTTCCTTTTCTCGCTCGTTCATTCCTTTCCTGACTTCATCGCTTATTCCTTTTGATGTAAACTGCTCCCGCGCAGATGAGTCAAACACGATTTCGATTTTTTTGAAGTTACGTGCAAAAACAGCACTCCTTCGCAACTTTCTTTTGTAAACACTGCAATCAAAGGCTGTGTGAGGCAAAGGTAATGTGTTGGACTGCAAATCCTTGAATGCTGGTTCGAATCCATCGCCGGGGGGCAACAGTGCGAGTAGGACACAAAGTCGTCGCGGCGGGTGTGGTGGGCGATAAGCGGATGCCACATGGGCTGCACACTAGAGCAGTCAGTGCTAAGCGTCGCTCGGTGGCCCGCTTGCGACTGTTCTTGATCATCCATGTGGCGTGCAATGGCTGCCTCTTGCGCTGAAGAGGGATGGTGTTCAACAACGAGAGGACGTCGTCGATCCGTGTTCAGATTCTCGCCACTAAGCATGTGGCTCTATCGCCAAAGAGACCGCGTGTCAACCCAAGGGCAGCTGGTGTCGTCTCGATCCCGCGCACACAGCGTGCAAATGATCCGTCCGAGAGCCCACGGATGTTGAGCACGCACTCCTGGCGTTGATCGTGAGCGATGCGCTGTAGCATTCCTTGCGACCAACGACACGAATGTGCGCGCGACATCAGTGGGCTCCCGGACAGAGAGCACACAAGCAGTGTGCGCGCGATGGAGAACGACGTCGCCACTCGCTACAATGACGATGTCGTTTCTTCGACGTGATCATCGCTTGTTCCATGGCGAACACCTCAACACGAAACGATGGCCTCGTTACACGACGAACAACACGGTCACCAGTATCCTGGAGGAGACCTCGCTGTTCGTTATGTAATGAGGCCATCGTTTCGTGTTAAGGTGTTCGCCACGGAACAAGCGGTGATCACGCCGAAGAAACGGCATCGTCATTGTAGCGAGTGGCGACGTCATTCTCCATCGTGCGCACACCGCTTGTGCTCTCTCTGTTCGGGAGCCCACTGATGTCGCGCGCACATTCCTGTCGTTGGTCGCAGGGAATGCTGCAGCGCATCGCTCACGACCAGTGCCAGGAGCGCGTGCTCAACATCTGTGGGCTCTCGGACGGATCATCTGCACTCTGTGTGCGAGGGATCGAGACGACACCAGCTGCCCTTGGGTTGACACGTGGTCTCTTCGGCGATAGAGCCACATGTTCAGTGGCGAGAACCTGAACACGGATCGACGACATCCTCCCGTTGTTGAAGACCATCCCTCTTCAGCGTAAGAGACAGCCACTGCACGTTACGTGGATGATCAAGAACCGTCGCACGTGGGCCACCGAGCACACCACATCATTGTTGTAGTTCGTTGGGATGCGGACTTCCCTTTTTGCACGCGAGTCGCCCTTTCTGGTTACGCGCTTGCAGTTGCAACGGCGTCCCCACTTGCCCTGACGAATAACTACTGCTGGACAGGACATTCAGCTTTCAAGGATGGAGTCGATCCGAACGCCCTGCCAGTCTTTGTCGTGCGAGGGCCGCAACACGAAGTTTGGATCCCGGCGGACTTGCGATTTGGCGCTTGCGATGTGGCGAGCTGCTCAGGTGATTGTTGGCGTTTTCATGTAAACGTGCGCCGTTCTAACCACATCGCCAACACCGTGTGCTTCCATTGCAGGCGCACGATATGACACAAAGTGCGTCTGACGCTTTCTTCTCTCTTCGCGACCATATAGGCATTCCATTTCCTGTGTTGCCGTCTGAAACGGAAATGAAACGACGGTTTATAGGAGCCGTTTGAGGTTCCTGGCGACATGGACATTTTCCAGCGTCCCTCATGAATGGCCTTCGCTTGGTGTTGTCGTAAACAAGTATTCCAATCGCAAGGCCCGCAACAAAAACAAAACGAGTCCTGCTCTCGATCGACACGCGGTTGTCGATGTGAACTTCGGATCGGGGCGGACTTCGCGGTTTGCAGTCACTCTGTGAAGCCGCGGGCAAGTTCGGATCTTGGCTAAATTTGTTGGACCCCGTGGTCCGGACCGTGCAACCTACCTTTGCACGAGCGCGGCCTCGCCTTGTCCGTGGGAATAATTGATGTTCATAGGGGTGGTTTGCGGGTCCATAACAAAGGGTTTTGCTTCGGTCCACTGACACTTGGACATAGATTTCCAAAGACGCTCATGAAACAGTCCAGTCGGTTCCACGCTACTCCAGCGACCGCCAAGTTCGGATCCCGGCGCACTTTGGGGTTCCGCGCAAATTTAACCGCCCCATTCGAGATCCTGGACTATCACATGTTCTGATTGTCGGAGGCCATAGGGTGCGCTAAATTCTCGCGTTAAGAAATGGCTTATAGGGGTTTATGGGGGTTCCAGGCGGTTTCTGTGGCCGGGTCTGTTTTCGTTCTGCGGGCGGTCTTCATTGCCCTCCGAGCGGAGTCATCATCGCAATGCGTTGGTAGCGCACGTGCCGGAGCACGTCTTGTCGAATAGACGACTCGGGGTTTGGTTGGGGTTGCAGGGAGGTCTGCCAGACGTGGTCATAGTGTTCTTCTCCACACAGCAAAGAACTTGGAATCCCGCGCGCTCTTCGCTTCGAGTCTTCGAAACAGGGTCTTTAGGCGTTTATTTGGTGTGATATCGATTTATGAGCCTGTTCATACGATCTCTGCAACCCCTGACGTGCCGAACATGACGCAAGCGTAGAAGTTCGCCGGGATCAGGAATTGCAAGCGGCCGAATTCCCGCGCCAATTTCGACAACTTTTATGCCACAGGAATTCGTACTGATAGCACAGATGATCGGGGTTTGTGGGGGTCGGTTGCGGGCGGCGATGAGCCGTTCCGGGATTCGGTGCACCCATAAATAGCCTACCTTCTGTGCAACCGCTAACCAGCCATTCCAATCACTGTGGCCGCGCGAAAAAACTGTTCATCGCAGCACTGGCACCCGCCAAGTTCGGATCCCGGCGGACTTTGAGGATCCGGGCAAATGTAACCGTCATTTGCATGCGCCCTGGACCTTCGCAAGTGATTTGCTTGCGAGTAAACTGGGCTGCGCAAAATTGCTCGCCTTCTTAATTGCCCTTATAGGGGTTTATGGGGGTTTCCGTCGGTTACAATGGCCGGGTCAGTTCTCGGTCTGCGGTCGATCTTCGTTGCCCTGGAAGGAGTTTAACCGCCACAATGCGTGGGTTCTTGTCGCTGACATGCTCGAGTTTCGGCGTGCTTAGCGGTTCGCGCTGACACACGTCGACGTTGCCTGCACGCGAATTGGGGGTCGCCTTGTCGACAGGTCGAATCGGGGTTTGAAAAGGTTGCAGGGGGGGGGCTGGCATCCATTTGTACATTTTTCTTGTCCGCGTAGCGGAGATGTACGAGTTCCAAAAGCTCTTCTATTGGTACCTCTGAATGGAACACCGCACGAGCTCGCTTAGACGATGGTGAGAATCGGTGTTTATAGGGGTCAATTTGGGGTCGCGATGCGTCGACTTGTGTGGTGGTGCATCCACCACTACCCTTTGTTCTTTGCGTGCAATCGTACAACAGACACTTGAGAGTGGCAGAGCCTTCCTTCTGTGCGCCCAAACATAGCGTTCCTTGTGTGCACCCGCTGCCACTCCTTTCCAATGGCACCGGCCGTGCGAAGACCGGTTCCTTGCTACTCCAGCACCCGCCAAGTTCGGATCCCGGCGAACTTTGAGGCTGCGCGTAAATCTGACCATCATTTTCAACGGCTTGGACTTCCCCGTGCGTTTTCATTGGCGGCGGCCTGGTGGTGCGCAAAATTGCCCGCCTTGTGAATTGCCCTTCAAGGGGTTTATTGGGGTTAACGACGGTGTGAGTGGCCGGGTCCATTTCCGGTCTGCCGTCGATCTTCGTTGCCCTCCAATAAAAGCAATCATCGCAATACGTGTGCTTTAGTCGCTGACATGCTTTTGCCTCGGCGTGCTTTGCGGTTCGCGCGGTCAGGTGTCGACATTGCCATCGCACAAGTCGGAGATCGCCTTCTCGATTTCACGGATCAGGATTTGTTGGGGTTCCAGGGGGGTCTTTCAGCCATGGTTATATTTTTCTTCTCCACGCCACCTGGATCAGCGGAGATGTACGACTTCCACGAGCTTTTCTACTGCTGCCTCTGAATGGAACACCACACGAGCTCGCTTTGACGATGGTGAGAATCGGTGTTTATAGGGGTCAGTTTGGGGTCGCGCTGCGCCGGTTTGTGAGGTGGTGCATCCACCACTACCCGCAATCCTTGTGCGTGCTATCGTCCAACGGAGACTTGAGAGTGGTAAAGCCTTCCTTCTGTGTGCCCAAACATAGCGTTCCTTGTGTGCACTCGCTGACACTCCCTTCCAATGGCACCGGCCACGCGAAAACCGGTTCCTTGCTACTCCATCATCCGCCAAGTTCGGATCCCGGCGAACTTTGAGGCTCCGCGTGATTCTGACCATCATTTTCAACGGCTTGGACTTCCTCGTGCGTTTTCATTGGCGGAGGCCTGGTGGTGCGCAAAAGTGCTCGCCTTGTGAATTGCCCTTAAAGGGTTTTTTTAGGGTTGACGACGGTGTCAATGGCCGGGTCCATTCCCGGTCTGCCGTTGATCTTTGTTGCCCACCGATAAAAGCAATCATCGCAATACGTGTGGTTCAGTCGCTGACATGCTTGTGCCTCGGCGTTCTTTGCGGTTCGCGCGGTCAGGTGTCGACATTGCCATCGCACAAGTCGGAGATCGCCTTGTCGTTTTCGCGGATCGGGATTTGTTGGGGTTCCAGGGGGATCTTTCAGCCATGGTTATATTTTTCTTCTCCACGCCGCCTGGATCTTGGAGTTGTGCGCTGTTCTACCGATACCTGTCAAAATCAGCATGGAATGTAACACTTGTGACTCGGAAGCGGACAAATTCTACCCGTCGAGGCTCAACTCGTATTATGATAGTTCTGACTCGGACACCGCGCAGGCTCGTTTAGTCGATAGGGAGAATCGGTGTTTACAGGGGTCTCTTGGGGGCCACGCTGCGACGATTTGTGAGGTACCGCACCCACGACTAACCTTCCTTCTCACAGCGGCAGAGCGTGAACACGTTCATACCGCCATCAACACCCACCAAGTTCGGATCACGGCGAACTTGGTGTCGAAGCCGCACGGGCTGCAAAGGCTTTGAGTCCCTGCACACAACCTCCGAATCGACGTGCGGTTACTCGAGGTTTGTGGGGGTCGGCTAAGGGTCATTAAGCCATGTTTTCTTTTGCCTCCTACCTCTCATACCCTTGCATTCGTTATGACGATTGGCCGAGAGCCAGTTCACGGCGACCCGTTGATAACCGGTTCGTCGTCGATTCGATTTCTGCCAAGTTCGGATCTCGACGGACTTTTGTGATCCGCGACAGTGGGACCGTTCCTTGTGCACGTCTAACTCCTGATAGGACACGTCCTCATGGGCGCAACACACAAACAAAAATGTATCGACAAATTAACAACAAAGATTCACGCCTGGCCCGTGGAGTGTCCGGCCCATAACCAAATATCACTGACCACTTACAGGTAACGCGAGGTAGACATTTATTAATGTGGGCCGCACACAGGCTTCCTCATAAGGACTAGCCATGCATGAGTTCGCAAGCTATTATAGCGATGAGGGACTTGCCTCAAGTGTCGGCTGACACGCGCCTTGAGGGACTTGCCTCTTGACGCTAAACAACCGCCAAGACGGTTGTGGTACCTACCCTCTTCAGCTACCTGCGGGAGCGACGGGTGAGCAGGCCAAGGCCCTTTGTAGCAGCTAGGTTCCATCTACGGAGGCCTTTAAAAAGGTCAAGGGGTTTGACTTTGACAGCTGCTACAGACTTCAATGTCCAATTACAAAAGTATAAAAAGCAAAATGGTAAAGGGTGTCTCCGTTTTCTATCGGGGCAATTCTTAACGCCAAAGTCGATGCAAGAGAAATTCGGCTTCCCTTCGGCACATGCATTTCATGCATTTAAAGGACTTCGATCTCTTCCAAGTTCGGATGTCGGCTCACTTCGCAAATCGCGGTTTGTCAAATCGTCCGTGTCACCCATCTGCCAGACCGCGCCTTCCATGTGCGGCAATTTCGTTGCAGGGGCTGTGATCGCCTACAGACGAGCTCGCCCTATTCGGCTGCCGTGTCCGGAATCGGGTTTGGGAAGGGGGGGGGGGGGGGGTAGCCCTTAATTCTTTAGTAATCGTGCTTACAGTTTTCTCCGCTGTTTTGCGGGGTGTGGAAGCGCATTCGAATGACTAGTTCAATCCGCACTGGAGAGTTTAATCGATTTCGCTGACGGGAATCGCATCCGCTGCACGGACGGTTACATGACGACGCCAAAGACGGCTCGGCGAACGGCCGCATGAAACGGGGTATGAAAACTGAACAACCCGTCGACTTGCATTACCAGCTACAACACCTGGAATTGGCCCGAACGATCTCTTCGGACAGTTCGCCGTTCCAACAGTCCACTGCAACTTTCCCCAGAAAACGAAGTCTCGCTTTTCGTGAGAGCTTTGGAGGTTGCATCCAACTGCCTACGGATTTGGCGACAACGTGCGCGAGCGAAGATCCGTCTGCCTCCCGGATCGAGTTCCACATTCTTGGCGAGGTGGACCCCACAACTTCGGCGCACAGCAGTTGCGTGCCAATGGGTGCTTCTTACGCAACATCTGATGACGAGAGTGAGAAGTTGGTGGCCATTGATTACTCGTCTGGACAACAGTCCTCTTCCAGTGGACCTTTGCTTCGTGCTAGCTCCGGTAGTACGAAGTTGGTTGCCACCGACTATTCTTCGGAGGAACTTTCCACAGCACGGGCGAGTCCAACGCAAGTGCGAAGTGATGATGCCATTCCAATTCATAGTTAGTCTGGGTCGGAAGCGTCTGGCAGGGGTGATGCAGAGAGAAGGGCGATACTACAGATTTTGCCCGCACCTCTGCCAAGCGAAAAACGAACGTATACCATGGCTAATAGGAACGCTAGGAGGAAAGAACAGTACAAAAGAGCGAGAAACATGATATCCGAAAAAAGACTGTTCATGGTGTGCAGCATGGCATGTTGCAAGGCTCGATGTTGTTACGACATGTCGCCTGAGGAAGTGCGAAAGGTTACACAAGGACTGTACAGTAAGAGTCCGGTAGAGCGAGCTGAGTGGCGGATGAAAAGTATTCAGGATTTCACAGTAAATGGGAGTGGACAGAAACGTGTCCGCCCTATGGAGTTGGAATGTTCGATGTGCGTCAAGGCGTACTGCAATGTACTCGGTGTCTCGCGTAATACATTTTACAACTACAAAAAATGTTTCGACAATGGCTACGTGCGTTCTGAGCATGGCATGACAGGAAGATATCGGTCAACCAATAAAACGGTCGCCATGCTTGCCAGCATGAGAACGTTCATCGAGTGTCATGCGGATAGCATGCCGAATGAGGTGGCTAACCAAGGTGGGGTTTCCAGACCGAAGCTTCGACTCCCGGCTGCTTTCACGAAGAGATCAATTTATGAGTCCATCAAATCAGACTTTCTGGCCGCTGGCCTCGCTGTTGTGTCTGAGTCCAACTTTTATAAATTGTGGCGGAAACACTTTTTCCACGTTTCCCTCGCGCAGTCTAACACGTTCACGAAGTGCGCCGTCTGTCATGAACTGAAGGAACGTATACAATATGTTGCTTTTCCTCGAGATCGAGAACAAGCTCGAGAGGATATGCAAGCTCATCAAAGGAGGCAAGTTGAACACAAATTGGACTACAGTTGAGCGAAAACTGATTCGATGGTTCGTCCGAACGAGCGTTTGTGTCTCATCATTGACGGCATGGATCAGAAGACGACAACTATTCCCCATATTGGTCAAGCAAACAACTCGAAAGCACTTAGGCACGCACATGATGATGAAGACGAATCTGACAGGCGTCATTGCACACGGTAGAGACCCTAGTRTATATGYATACACGTGGTTTCCGTATTTCAAACACGATTCGAACACGGTCGCTACTTGTGTTATGAGAACCCTTGTCGAAATTCAAGGGAGCGGGACGCCACTGCCACCGTTTTTGCGCATTTAAGCAGATAATTGTTGGCGGAAAAACAAGAACAAGTACATATGTGCGCTAGCTGCACTCTTGGTTAAGTTCAAAGTTTTCCAAGAGGTAGAAATATGTTTCATACTGGTGGGACATACCCATACAGACGTTGACGCTACTTTCAGCGTTTTCTTAAAGAAATTGAAAGACATGGACGCTTATACTATGGACGAGTTCTTCGAGCTCATAGAGCAATCCCACAAAAAGTCTCCCAAATGTATATTCCTTGATACGATGAAAAATTGGATTAGTATAGTAGACCCGTGCGTTGCGTCAGACATTATTGGTATTTCGAAACCGCAATTGCTTAAATTTTTTATGGTTGGAGATAATCCGGGCATGTTGTACAAGGAGTTTTGCGATGACGACAACTGGTTGCCCGAGGAAGATCCGATTTATTGGTTCAATCAAAACCCCGATGAGAGCTATGCATGTCCTTCGTGGCCGTTTGACCCGCCTCATGTGCAACCCCTTCCTCGAAATGACTATTTGAATGGCAAAAATGGTGTTGTTCGATTTCGCGAGTTGCTGGAGAGTAGGCGGTTTATGTGGTGCACTTACAATGACTATGAGGTGAGTAGGAGAGAAAGAGCTTTGTGTTACTGGGAGAAGGTTATCAAACATGGAGATGAGATCATCGCCAACGGGTTGTCCTCACAACCTCAGGAATGTTTTTGGCCAAGACCACAATTGCTCGAAAGCGATCAACAACCTTCTCCTCGCAGTGTCAACATCAACGACAGGGAACCCCTGTTTGTTGGACGAAGAAAAAATTGTGTGAAGACCAGTTTCGACCCCCTCGTGCATGTTGTCGTGGGCACTTTTCTTATCCTTCGCCCCTCCGACGATGATCTGTCCAACGGTGTGCCAATCTGGGTGGCCAAAGCTCTTTCCCGAGTGGTTGTTTATTATAATTCGCAGAATTATAATCAAGTGCTAGTGGAATATTGGGTATCGACTGGGAGAGCAAAGTCGCTCGAACAACTATATGAGAACGCATGGGAAAAACGATGGAAAATGACTGAGGAAACACAATGGCAGGATGCTGACTCGATCGCTTTTGGTTGGGAGAGACCGGTCCGAGGTACAAGACCATTCACGACTGGACTTGTCATTCCTTCCAGTGTTCGACTGAATGCTGAAGCTGCACTTCTGGATCTGAGTCCATCTGGTGAAGGGAGTGTAGATGGAGGGGACAAGAGCGATGAGTGCACGTCCACCCGACAGAGTGGGGGAGTGAGATTTTTTAAAATAACTGTTTGGACGGACGAGAATTCAAAAGGGAGCATATCATTTTTGCGATGATTTTTTGCGTAGCGAATTTTGTCCACGGTCTACGGTTTAATTTTTAAAGATGGTTGGTGATGGTTCAACAATTTTTGAAGTTAAGTTCATCATGAAGGCGATTTTTCTACCATTTCGACATTTCATTTTCATTTCTGTTTGCATTTCACGTCTTGTGTAGGGAGTGCGACAGGAGTCATGGACCATCGACATGATTATGCATGTCCCATTCGCCCTTGTGCATGCGGATCCCGTGGTTCGGGAAGCGATACCGAAATTGTCGAGTCGATGATAACAGAGTTCGAAAACGACCCATGGATGATCATCGTCCCCTTCTTGGACAAGCCTCTCGATTCGTGGTCCGAGGCAGAATGGGATACAGTCATCTTGGCAAGGAAATATCCATGGCATAAGGAGTACAAGTTTGCTTCCGCGATGGAGTGGGGAAGTCTGATCAAAGTACCTCATTATGCCATTGGTGTCAGGCAACTTCCGTCCCTGCGCGCCGCGCTCAGGCAGGAAGAGAATAACCGGTTTTACCTTCGCCTGGACAACGTCACGAGGTCACCTCGGGTGTGGTCTGCAGACTTGAAACAAGAGTTGTTGGACTGTGCGTCCTACAATCCGTTTTTGGAGTATATCCGTTGCACGGTGCCGGAATACAGCCAAAAGATGTGTCGTATTGTTGTGTACTGTTGTCTGTGAACGGTTCCGACTTCTACAGAGTGTTGTGTGTGGCATGTTTAAACCAAAAGCGGACTTTGGTAGACGCTGTAGTGCTAGTTTCTTGCAACCAACTTAGAATCTATGGTCGCAACATGGGAAATTTGCGCCTTCTGTACAAGAACGGACAATCCGATTTGGAGATTGCCGGTCAAATTGATGAGGTTCATAAGTGGCATGAGGTAGAGCAAGTGGCATGTTGTGTGCATGACGCCATCAGTAAGTTTTTGGCAGGTGTCTGTAGGTTTGTAAGGATAAAGTACATTTCGGTGTTCTCGAGGGTGGCGACGAAGGGACAGCCACAAACCCTTGCTTTCGGGTCGTCAATGAATGTCTTATACAGGTTTGGTTCTCATGGGACGCGGGGGTAGGAACTTTAAATTTTGTAAATGATAGCATTTTAAAAAATTTACATTATTGCGGTTCGTAGCGTTTAATTTAGACGCAGTTCAACGCACAGTTGGGTTGTAGCGTTTAACTTAGACGTACTTCAATCTTGCATTTGCGATTTATTGCACGTGTCGATACAATTTTGAACTTTTAATTGCCGATACAATTTTCAACTTTTAATTTTTCATGAGTACGATATTTCTTGAAGTGAGACGGAATCCATGGTACTGACGTGAATTTCAGTTTGATATGACAATGTCATTTCAGTTTATGATTATTTGTCGAAGTGCGTCGGAATCCATACATAAACCATCTTGTTTACCGTGTGATTGCATTGACTCATCGATGGATTTCTAGTTTCGCTTTCACACAATGTCATGTGTAGCACGTCTGACTCAATGCTCAGTGATAGTCCGTGTGATGAAGACTCTGAGGTCATTCACGACCGTGTCGTTCAGTGTCTCATTACGTCTGCTGTTCGAGTGCATTTCAATGTATGACAATGACATGCCAGTTTCGTCTTTAAAGTCACATAAATTGTCGAAGTGTGATAGAGTCCAAAATTATCGAAGTGTGTTGGAATTCATCCTTAAATCACACCGAACACTGTCACGTCTTTTAACAAGTATATACATAAATTACCGAAGTGCGATGAAATCCATAGTACTTAAACCATGATCTCGTTTGTCGTGTGATTGCCTAAGGCTTAAATTTTACTATTCGATCGAGTTAATAAGTTAGTATACATTAACTTAAAGCATAAATTGTCGAAGTATGACGGAATCCATACTAGACTATTACTACTTAAACCATCCGTGTGATTGCCTTAAATGTCCCACTTCGATTGAGTTTCAATAAATTAAGGGAAGTCACAATGTCATCTAAAAGAGGTCCGACTCAATGCTGACACAAAATTGAGCAAGGTGTAAAGAAATCGAGAGTTCAACAATTCATGTTATAACCGTAACGGTTTTTAAGTTACAAAACTTATGGAAGTGCAACGGAATCCACACTTAATCTATCATGATCAGTAAGTGATTGCCTTGAATCTCCAGTTTAGATTCAATTTATGGCCTGTCAATTGCATTCTTCGGGTTCCTAAGTTCCATTCAGGTCCAAAATATAGCGATTTTAACATGAAATTAATAGCTTGCGAGTACCAATTTAAAATATAATGTCCGATTTTAACGAATAACATGTTATTGTTGGCATACCTCTCAGATCTGCATCTATGTGCAGTTTTATTCAACTATCTACCTGGCGTGCCGAGGAGTTGTATGTGATGGTAGTGGTGGCCGTAAGAGTTGTGCCCGGGTTGGGTCCCGTAGACCCACGATTGTGTTGAAGGGCAGGAGTCACAGGACAAGAGAGGCAGCCCCCGTTTCCATCTTCTCTCATAATGTCTGTTCAGTCAATCCCCTGGAACTCAGGGTAATTAATGCTGGCAGGCGTATTCTCGTACTCCTCAGACAGATCCCAGGAACTGGTGTAAATGCGATGCAGGACCCGTTTTCCAGCAGCCAACACTCCCCACCAATACATGGAGTCTCCCTTGGGTTAATAAAAGAAAACCGAAAGGAAACAAAAAAAAAGAGTCAAGAACAGCTGAAGAAGCCGGCGGCTGGCACCCGCAGAAAAGTGCTCGGGGCACTGCCAGCTCACCGCCTTGGGCATGGGCTTGAGGAAATGATGGTGGGACAAGGAGAGGGTTGTTGATGCAATGCATTAGCCTCTTGTTTGTGCATCTTTGGTAATGGGTGCTTGGCCTACCCCTTTAAGGTCTTTCATGCCTCCAATCTGGTGTAAGGATGTCAATCTGTCTGCATGGGAAGGCGTTTTTTTTCTTGGGGGGAGGATAACAAAGCTCCAGTTTATTCGTGGGGAGCAGCACGTGCTGGGAACCATGCCCAGCGTTCCCATACGAAATGTCTACAGAAAAGTTTAAGTTAGAGAGGCCGTTACTCAACCTCGGCTGAGAGTCGGGTGAGAGACAGTGACACGAGCTGGAGAGTAACCGCTGGAACACTCCTGAGAAACTAGCACAACCCCGGGCCTTTTAAATTTTATTTTATTTCCTTTGGCCCCTTTAAACCCCTTTATAAGCCCAGGTCGTTGTTACAGTAGTGGTCAGATTCTGGACATATGACAGTCACCTTCGGTAATCGCCCACGTGGTTATACTGATGGACTATAGTCCTTTAAAAGCCCTTAAAACCCCTTTAAAAGCGGAAGAGAAGAAGAGGGACGTCTTAGAGACGTTGACAGGAAGTAGGGAGGTTATGGGAGAGGAAACCAACGGGAAAGGAAAGAAATCCAGAAATAACACAAAAAATAGAAAAATGAAAAGATAAATGCTGACATTGAAAAGTATTGCAGAACCAAGATGATGAAAGATTTGAGAGAAGAAATTTTGGCTAGTCAGTAGCTGAGATTGTTAGATAGGATTTAATTAGGGCATGTTCTAATACTAGCGAGGAATCAGCCTGAGGGTAGTATGGCTTGAGGTCTTTTTGTTTTTTTTTGGGAGAGTAGTTAGGGTTTAAACGACCAGTACTTGGCCAGCTATCAAGTCCTAGCCTCGGCCGACCGGTATGCCAAGCCTTGCCCAGGCTCGAACTACCGCACGCTAACTTGCCAAACCTGCTCGGAGAAAAACACGAGAAAAAGAAGACAAAAAAAAAACAACAACACAAAATGCAAAAAGAAATGACAGAAAAAGGGGATGAAATCCATTATAAAAAAAAAACATGGAAAAAAGAAAAAGCACAGTCACTACCTCTACATGCACAAAAATAATCATGGCGGTGTATCTTTCCATGTTCTAGCGGAAGATTCACTCTCTTTTTGCACATTTTGAGAGTGGTGGAGGGACCCCAAGAGTGAGAGAGAGAGAGGGGGCGGCGACCTGCACGGAGGGCCGCGGCAAACTCGCCGCCCCTCTCTCTCTCTCTCTCTCTCTCTCTCTCTCTCTCTCTCTCTCTCTCTCTCTCTCTCTCTNNCTCTCTCTCTCTCTCTCTCTCTCTCTCTCTCTCTCTCTCTCTCTCTCTCTCTCTGTGTGTGTGTGTGTGTGTGTGTGTGTGTGTGTCTCTCTATCACTCTCGAAATGTGCAAAACGAGAGTGAATCTTCTGCTAGAACATGGAAAGATACACCGCAATGAGTACTGTCTTTTTTTTTTTCTTTTTAAAAAGAAAAAAAATATAACTTTATATTTATCAAAATGTCATTGGAAGAGGCCGGGGACCTTACAATTCTGCCCGGTCGAAACTGTAGCTGGAAAACGGGTCCAGCGTCCCTTTGGGCTAAGCTGGAAAACGGGTCTAGCGTCCCTTATCTCTTAACCAGTGGTAAACACTGAAATAATCAAGTCCAAATGAGTGCAGGCATAGCACTGCACTAACTGGCAAACCAGTCCTATCTTAAACTAATCTAATTGAGAAAGGAACAGAAAGGACTGTACATCTTCTATTTACAGTATATACAAAACAGCATTGGAAAATAAATCAGTCGGGCTCAATGGCCCAGGATCTTTTTGCTTCCAGCAACCTGGAAAAAATCAGTCTGCCTTTCTGATCTGGGATTGCCCAACAGTATTCCTTGTTCCAAATTTTGCCGAAGACTTGTCGACGTTGATCTTTACTGAGCTTGCCCTTGCAAACTTTCCACCAGTCCGCCAGGATGATATGAGTACTGTCTTTTGTGCTGTCCACAGAGAGAGAGAGAGAGAGAGAGAGAGAGAGAGAGAGAGAGAGAGAGAGAGAGAGACCCTGGTGGATTCTTTTTTTTTTTCGTTTGTTTTTGTTCTTTTTTAATTTTTGTGTTTGATTTTTTTTTGTCTTTCTTTCTTGGTTTCCTCTGTAGTGTCGTCCCTACAGAACCGGGGCCCGGCCTTCAGGCAGCTACCGGGCCTTCCCTTGGCGGAGGAAAGGCCCGCGGCGGATAGCTGGGCCAAGTACTGATGGTTTAAGCAATTTTTGATTGAATTGTTGGCTGCAGTGGCGGATGGAATTGGTCCCGAGTGCTTTTCCTAGCCCTGTATGGGGGTTGCGGCTTATATGCATTGCGCAAGGGACGACAGACCCGTTTTCGGGCATAAAATGGAGAGAAAAACGGAAAAAAGAAAGCTTTGAGAGAAGAATATAGCATAGTAAAAAAAAAACAGAATAAGAGATCTCAAAGTGGTAAAAAAAAAGGGAGAAAAGGAAAAAAAAAAAAAAAGAGAAAAGTAGTGCGTGGTCAGGGTTGGAGTTCGAAAATACTTTTCAAACTTCCGTTTTTTTTTTTTGTTTTTTTTTTTTTAATGTT
>BFEA01000389.1:644454-654689 GCA_003427395.1 Chara braunii | reverse complement strand
CTATGACCTCTCTTGGTTCTTACACGGTCATGCAGCCCGGGAAGATAGGGTGACCCGGTAAGGCCCAACTCGTAGCCTAGTTCTCTTTTGATTATTTTTTACATTTTTAGTTTTTTTCAAAATGAAAAAGGACATTGAAATGCCAGAAAAAAATTAAGGTTGACGAGTTTTTCAAACCCTACAATTGATTTTTTTACTTTTGGTTTATTATTATTATTATTTTTCAGTTATGACAAATTCTCGGCCGCAACCGACCGCCCTCGCCCAGGCCTGCAGTCGGGATCTTGACAGCAGGCCGGGTTTGACTCAAGTGGTTATGACCGAGGGGTATATATTGTCGGTAATTGCTTCACCCTCGGGTCATTCTGGATCTGCTACGGTTCGCGGGCTGTTCTGTAGACAAGCTCGGTACGCGATGGTAAAAGTAACGGTTTCTACAACGAGCGGAGCTGCGGTGATATTGGTCGAGGTGTCGGCCTTCGTGTGCCATTCACGACCAAGGCAAAGCGACGTCACGGTGATCGTATCCTATAGTGGTTGCTCGATCTCCATGCCTCAACTATTGGAGGTAACGTAAATATTGTATGAGTGAGGGTGTGAACGAGTAGTTGATTGGCAACATCGATAGACAGAGCCAGGCGATCAAGTGGTGGGAACGGGGTGTGTCAATACCGATTCTCTGCATGTCAATCCTCTGGATCCTCCGACAGTGATGCTCCCTGTTCTTCGTCCTTTCCATCCTCCTCGCTGATGAATCGTCTTTCTACCTTTTCTCTTCCCTCTAGTCTTTCTATATTGTGGTCCTCTCAGACCGATCCTTTGCTCTCTTTGGAGATTCCCCCTACTCAAACTCCTCCTTTTCCATCGTCGTGCTTTAATCGGAATTGGCTGTAAATCTCGTGGAGGTCATTTGTTGTATGCTTTCGGTGGTGGCGCATCAGGCGTAATACGATCTGCATAGAGAAGTGATTCTTCTTGACGAGCTCACTCTCGTGCTTATATAGGCGTGCCAGACAGGGAGATCCAAGCTCGTTGTGGGACTCCTCAATGGGGAAGTTGAAGGAGGCAGAGCGAGAATCGCAAACGAGATCCACGATCTTCTACTTGATATCATCTCCTTCAATCGAAGTGATCGGGATTAGATACTATTATCTTGACTGAACTCACAAAATCGAGCGGAGAATATATGAACGCGCATTATCCCGCCACGTAAAACTTGATAGGTCTAAACGACCTTGGAACTGTGGACTTCGAGCTAGACTTCTGGGATCCCCATTGCCAACATGGTTAGGACCTGTCAGACGAGGAGCCAGGCCCGATAGACCTGCCTCATGAGGAAGAAGAGGCGGAAATGGAGTCCACATCAAAAGAAGAAGAAGAGTGGAGTGGACAATCAAAGGACCAAGGAAGCGAACGCAAAAAAATCGAAGCAAGTCCAAAGCCTGAAAGCGAAGAGCTATCCTCTGGCTAGCCTGAGAATCAGCCTTGGCTCTGTCATCACGAAAGGCCTCAAGCGAGCTCACAACCAACTGTCCCCGCAGATTCGACGAGGAACCATGAGCTCCGAGAAGAAGTCGCTGTACACCACAATGTTGCAAAGTCCTCCTGCCATCGTCGACCCCACTCATGTCCTCCCACCTCTGCAGCCCCCGCCACGAGTCGTCCCCGGCCTTCTCCCTACTCATGTGCTCTGTTCACGTCCTCTCTGTCACCGCCCCCTTAATTTTCTTTCCTTCTCCCCTCTCCCTGACATCGAGTTCCCTCTTGACTAC
This sequence comes from Chara braunii, assembly GCA_003427395.1. Lineage (NCBI taxonomy): Eukaryota > Viridiplantae > Streptophyta > Charophyceae > Charales > Characeae > Chara > Chara braunii. The sequence continues at coordinate 652,917 of BFEA01000389.1, read as the reverse complement.
CGCATTTTCACTAACAATCTTTTCTATCAGCATCATTCCGCCTTTTTCCATGCGGACTCCATCTTCACCCCTCCTATGAACCCGACTCTTTCTTCACCCTCAACATCGTTCTTTTCAATGTCGCCTGGAGACAATAGATGGAGATAATTCAACCACATGGAGTTGTACTACATCATGTCGACAATCTCCCACGCAACCGATGATTGTGATTCGATACACGACAATACCCTCTACACCATACCCACACACTATGCTCAGCATCACACTGCCCTACCTAGACCCAATCACAGGTTTCCCCGCGCATATGGTATTGTGCATTTTGTTTATCTTCTCGATGTTGTGGGCAACTACTTTCCCCCACTTTCGCCTATCTGGCCACAATTGTCACCTTCTCCCCTCCTTATTGACTACAATCGAGCAGATCATGTTTAAACAAGCAAATGGTCGAGACCACGACGATGTCACATAGAAGACAACCAAACGTCCAAGTTCTCAATCCTTTCAGATCTTTGCAAGTAATTGAAAAGTTATCACGCTTGCGAGATTTATAATTGCGGAGAAGAGGGGAAAGAGGGAGAGAAGGAGGAGAATAGGAAGAAGGGGTGGGACGAGGATAAACACTCTGGAAGGTCATGTCAATACGTGTGAAGTACTTCGTAGCCAATCGGATAGCAATATGAAGTGTTCAAAGCCACTTTACACCTTGATATTTGATTTGTACGGGTCTTGGGGTGATCAGCGCGGTCTTCCTGCGTGTAGATGAAAGTAGAAACTTCAAGGGAGGTAACGAAAAACAAAGCATAGGAAGACAAAAATTCAACCAAAGTGAGGAGAGATAAGACCACCGGGGGGGGGGGGAGGGAAGATGACGGTTAAATCTTAAGCGCTGATGGCGATAAAAGACGAGGGCGTGAAGCGAAGCGAGGCAATTTTGTTTGCGAAAACACAGCACAGAAGATGCATAAATGCAAAAAAAAAGGCACCAAAACAGTTACATGAAATGTTAGTGAAACCGCGTCTATTTCCTAAGGCTGAATTGAAACTGAAAAGTTCGAAGGAAAATTTTGCATACGTAATCTGAAACGCGCGATTCCTATGCCAATTCCTGATCCAAGTAGGTTACATAGGGCTTGCAGGCTGTGTATCTTTTTAACGTAGAACGGGGGAATTAAACTCCCGTTGAATCCCGTTAAATTAAAAAATATCTCGTTAAATTCGTGTTAAACGCGAAAATGGGCCGCTCCCACGCTTTTCGTAAAAACGGAATTGATGCGCGCGGTCCGGAACACGTGGCCCTAGGAAAAAAAAAAAAAAAAAAAAAACCTGAAGCACCTCCCATCCGCCCCCACATCCCCCAACCCCCAATGCCCCAGTTATGTGTGTGTAGGTGTGTTGTGTGTGCGTGTATGTAAGTATGTGTGTGCCTGCATGTGAGAGTGTGTTTGTGCATGAATATGAATGTATGCGCGTGTGTTTGTGTATGTGTGTGTTTGTAAGTGTGTGTGTGTGTGTGCATGATTGTTGGCTTGTGTCCATTGTTTCCCTTTTGAGGGATATAGTATTTTCCCGTTGAAAACTCGGGGCGGGCGATATGGGTTTGGGCGGGCGATTTGAGTCTGTATTTTTTTTTTTTTTCTCTTCTACTGTGCAAGGAAGATGAGCAATAGCGAACTTCAGCAATCAAACAACATCATATACACAAGACCAGATAGTCGAGACCTCTAACCAACAGCAGAATTGCATCACGAGTTTCACCAAATAAGAAGACACCAAGAGCTCATAATTGACAATGTTGGTAAAGTCTCATCATCATCATTAATGAAGAACCAATGTTGATATCCTGTCCGTCTCTCGGCGCCCAGACTACAGATGGCAGATCCTATCTAGCCTAAACTACCTCAGTGCGACCAACACTCAGGACCATCACCCTACCAGTATTGAGGGCAACTTAGACCAAACAACATTGACAAGCATCAGGGGCATAGTCCCATGAGCAGATGGATTGGAGTGTGGGCGATCCAGTGTGACACTGAGTGGCAGCGGCCTGACAGGTTCATTACGAGTTTCAGGGCTGAGAAAATAGGAAAAGGCAAAAAAAAAAAAAAAAAAAAGAGACCTCTCACTGGAAATCATGGCAGAGTGTTTCCCAGCCATCAAATCACAAATCATCTGATGGTGTTGGTTGCTACAACAGTGAAAGAAGCAGGCCAAATCAGGCAGTCTATCCAGCAGCGAGTCTACCCAGCAAGATAACCTAAGCAATGCAGGCCAAGAAATATATTGTTTATGGTTTTGATTTTTTTTTAAATACACGGGTTTAAAAAAAAAAAAAAAAAAAAAAATTGTTGTAAATCTTTGAAAGATCTACAACCCTATATTTTTTATTTTGTTTTTCTGTGTTTGCTTTAGTCCTTAAAAAATCTCTGTGAAACCAAAAAAAAAAAGAGTCATGTCATTTCTTGTTTTTGTTTTTTTATTGTGCTTATGTTTTTGATTTTTTTTAAATATATTAAAAAATCAAAAAATAAAAATAAAAATATGGGGTCGTAGACCTCGAAAAGATCTACGACCTCATATATATATATATATATATTTCGGTTATGTTTAGCCTAGGAAAAAAATCATTGCGGTCCCCGTTTTCCCCCATCCAACGCGCATTTGAACAGGAGTTAAACGCGAATTTAGCATTAAATCCAGTTTCGGACACACAACTTGCAGGGGTTTTCTTACAGTTGCGCAAGGAAGGGATTCGTTGCCAAGTATCCCAATAGGCAACCCTGACTTTTGGATTCAAGAAACTTGAGTAAGAAAAAATTTCAAGCACGCATGCTAAGGCACACACAAATCCTACGTAGAAGTGCAAGAAGAAAAGGGGAAACAGAAGCCTGAGAACTGTGAAAGCAGTGAGTTATAATTGGCCAACGTATCCAGGTATCGGAGCCTGTTATGATTAGTCTTTTGGGCAAGAAAGGTTGAAAAACACACGCGGGATACGCGGAGCTCGACTCTTCATTCACTGGTTATGCTACTTGGACTTGGTAGAGGAATTGGAACTGGACCAGATTATTTGTAGTTATTCAACGGGTACTTAGCGAAAGAAAGGAAGGGACTAAGAAACTCGCTCATGCATAGAAGTTGGTGCATCACATGTGTGGCGCTTAGGGGGTTTCATTTTTTTTTTTGATCTTCTCATCGCATGCAAAACGTAGAGTAGGGAGACGACGAAAAATAGTTGTAACTAGATTGACTCTACGTCGAGTCTACGAACAATTCTAAGTTTGGCTTCTCCCAAAATTGTTTCGGGTGAAGTTATTTCCACATGGACTTGTTTTGATCTCATTTCCTTCATCAGCATTTATGTCTGGAATGCACCAAGCTAATCGATTCCAGACATTCTCAAGCACGATGATAATGAGAGGAAGAGAGAGACGGAAGGGGCACTAGATCATGTGTCACATTATCACGCCGAAACTCGTTTCATTAAACCTGCACATCAAAGATATCACTAGTAAAAGAGAGCGGACCACCGATGATGGTGGCCATATTTGTGAGTGTCTAGTTGTCTTGCAGGTGACACCATCATAGTCTGGTAGCCATGGGCAGTCCTCCTCCAAGTGGCTCCTCAAGTGTGACCATTCCAATCATAATCAAACCGGATTGGAGGAGCTGGTCTTCTAGGTCGTTGCTGCCAGATTAGAGGGAAAGGGGCGCGATCGATGTCTTGCACATCGACATAATGGATGATGCAATGAGCGTCGAGGGAAACGATGGTTAGGCTGGGGAGGGCAGCGAGATAGTCGGCATAGAGAATGGGTATGGTGTGGATGGTTTCATCGCGAAGACCTTCATAGTCTTCCGCGGCAAACAAAGTTCCCGAGATAGTGCAATACAACTCTATGTCGTTGTATTGCCTCCATGCCACACTAAAAGTCGCTCTGTCTAGACCAAGAGTAGCAAAAAAACGTTGACGCTTCAATTAACATCGTCGTCGGACCGCCTTCTCTAAACACGTTGACTTGGATTGCCGCATACCACGCTTGCATACTAATAAGTTGGGCCAATCGCAAAAGGGAGGCTGCCTCGAGGCGTAGCCACATGCCTAATCTCCGGCCTCGTCCGTGACGGCGCAAAAGTAGGGACCGGGGGTATGCACGCGCCCCTGCCTATACGTCGCTCCTCGACCGGGCCACCGCCATGTGTAGGACACCTAAAACCCTCCAAAAACGGTGCCTGATGTGGCACCACTGGCCCCACAGCAGTGCGAACCACCAAAGTCTGTGGCATCTCCTGTCCGTCCGCGTCACGCCTGTCCACCTGTGTGGGGTCTCCCCCGCCAGACGTGGACATCGGATCGGCCGCGGATGGCACCCCCGACCCGCAAGCACCAACGGTCCCTGCTACGGCCCCGTCCCCCCCGCTGGTCGGCGCTATCCCCTCCGCCTATGCCGATGGGCGAATATCATCAACGCCCACTGACTGCCCTGTCGGTATGTCCTCCAGACCCGGGGATATATGCACGGCACCCTCGACTGAACCCGATGGCAGAGGCACGCCCGCGACCTCCTTCAATGTCTCCTCTGGCCTCCGCTCCACAGCAGGATGCTGCGCCGGCTCCGAACGTGGCTCCTCTGTCGGTGCCAACCCGCTCTCGTGCGTCCCCTGCCGGACATCCACTCCCGTACTCGAAACCTCTGCCGAAGCTGCCTCCCGCTGCGTCGTGGTCGAGGCACGCTCAACAGCTATCAAGCCTATCCAGCCTCTCTGCAGATGGCTCTCCAGGGGGTGTCCACTCCTCATCCCCCTCTGCCCCCAACATCACCTCTGCGCGCATGGCAGGGGAGAAACTACTCGGGTCCGCGAAGCTGATCTATCCCAATAAGTCCTGCGTACCCACACTAATGTCCCCACGGGACTCCCTCTCTCCTAGGGCCAGACCCACACTCTCTCCCGGGGGCATACCCATATCGCCAAACTCACTGAAACCGCCTCCGCCGCCCATCGGTATCCCCTCAATCGCCGCATCAGCCTCGGCACCGCCTCCACCTCCGGCCAGCGCACCACCATCTCCACCAACGAACCCCTGTCCGTCTCCGTCGTCACCCTGCACCGGCACAGGACCGCCCCTCAATCTGTCCTCCAATCGCTGTCTCGGGCCCCTCACCAATCTCTGCAATCGATCTGCAACGGCTGGCTGTCGATGAAGCTGCTCCGTCAAAGTGGGAAGAGCGGTGGATGATGTCGTGCCAGAGCGACCCAGAGGACGATGGCCAATCCTCGACTCTGCCCCCCTCGAAGGTGCAGACCCAGGATCTGTCTCTCGCTCAGCGGGAAGCGAAACGGTGGACGTAGGCCTCGGACGCTCTAAAGGGCTCCCATGACGACCCCCAGACTCCTCCAAATAAACCTGAATGAAAAGGTCATCTCCGCCACTCCGTCTACGGACGTCCTCTAGGTCGCCCCACTCATCACGCTCATCCACCGCGGAAGTGGTGCTAGCGGGGCCCGCCGGCTCGTCCTCGTCCTCGTGACCCTTGGAATCACTGTCGTCTCGAGGGTACGGGTGCAATGTGGCGGCTCGAGTCCCGAAAACATCGCCCACATCACCCGGAGGAGCTCTGGACCCACATGGGTCTCGCAGCCATGAACGTCTCTGATCCTCGACCTCCTCCCGCGTCCTACTCTCGTCCGTCCCCTTCCATGAGGGGCGAATCCCAATACCTCCCTCCACGTCCAACAACGACTCATCTAGAGTCCACGGCAGCGCGAACCCGCGACCTGCTCGCTGATGAGATAAAAGGCGGACGTTGGCTGAGATCTCAACCAACTTCGCGACCTTCTCGAACTCAAGCCGGTTACGCTTCTTTGTCTGTACACCCTCGTGGACGGCCCAATTCCTCTCCGCAGGAGAGGAACACATCCACATGTACATCATACGAAGAGCGATAACCTGCAACTGCGGGGCGCACTGCCCGTACCTCGACCACCAACACCCGGACTCGTACGTCTCCGCATCGCCCCTGCACCTTTGTGCATCTCTGTCTCCGTCTCTCCCCCCCCAAGCAATCGTCCCCCTCCGTGTGTGGAAGTCACGCAACTGTGCACATGCGGTCTCGTAGTCGCGGCTCGCCACACTGAACCCTGTCTGCGACAAGATGTAAGTTTCCGCCTCCCTCACCAAGCTCGCGTCGTAGTCGCTGACCACGCCCTCGAAGTACCGCAAGTCTCGCCGGCTGGGACAGAGGAGGTGAGCAGCAGCGTGCGTCGGCTCCAGCATGTGAGCGCATCGAGCCTGCACCCTCTGCACAATGTAGTGTGCAAGATCTAGCGGAAGTGCACAAACCTCCTCTGCCACCTGGCGGGCCAGATCCTGCGTCCACTCAACCACCCGCGACATGTGCAGCCCTCCGCAGTCCAACCTGCGCAGCAGGTCGTACACAGGCTCCATGATACGGAGCAAGATGCCCATGGAATCCCACAAACTGCCATGTCGCACCTGCCACCTGACCCACCTAGCCAAATGACGAACTGAATGGTCCCAAGGGACCATACCCCAACTATCGCCATCCACCGTCCTCTCCAAAGCTGACCTCACTGCCAGCAAACGCTCCACCATCGCGAACACGGATGCGAAACGTGTCTCGCAAGGATAGATGAGGCCCATCTGACTGCTCTCCCCCCGGAAGATATGGAGAGCGGCGCCATGCTCCTTAATGAAGCGCACCACCGCTCTCCCCCTCACGATGATGTCCTTGGACCACGGGCCCGAACAGCCAATGTCTGACAACATCTTGTTGCAGACATGCACTGCGCATGGGAGCCACGTGATACGTCGATGCTCCGGCCTCTGAAGGGGCCCCTGGAGCATGTTCACCACAGCGACGTACGCCAAGGTGGAGTCGGTGCAGATGGCGTTCACCCACTTAGGGGGGAAGTCATCGAACACCTTGATCCACCGCGCCAACACATCAGGCGCCCGATCCCTCTCACCCTCCCTATTCATCATCCGGATGAGCATCACCCCACGCGACCCGCCGGCAAGGAAGTTAACGATGGGTCTAGCATCGCGTGACTTCCTTCCGTCTGACATAATGGTGGCCCCCGTGACATAGAAAGGAGCCCTGACCTCCGCGAGATCAACTCCCACATCGTCGGCCGTGTGGACAATGGTTTCTATGTCCGCGATCTCATTCTCTGAAGGCCACAACACCTTCACTGGCCCCGGCAAGTCCCTGAAGTGTCGGACGACGTCCAACCATGGCTCGCTCCGGAAGACGTTGAACGCCAGGCGCTGACTGTACACAAACCGCAGCCACTTCTTCTTGAACTCCATCTGCCACTTTGAGGTGAACGACTCCGTGATCGTGTTCTGTCTCATCCTCTTCTGTGTTGCGGCTGCTGCCGTCAGTCTGTCCCCCTCCTCTCTCTCCTTCCTCTTCCCCGCAGACGCACTTGCCTCAGGCGTATCCGCACCTGCCCTTGCACGAACCGACACGTGTGCCGACGCAAAGTACTGGCCCTGCTGCCCCCCCCGGCTCGCTAACAACGCCCTTCCCTCGCTCCCTCCTTGACGACCCCGCTCGTGCAACCTCCTCGTCGTCGTCGTCCACATTGATTTGCTCCCCCGCGTCCCTCATCTCTCGTTCCCCCCCCTCGTCCCGTTGCGGATCCACCGCAGGCGCCGCACCGTGAAGCTCCTCAAATCGTTGTATCCGCTCTAGGAACTTCTCGGACATCTTGTACTCACTGTTATAGTGGATGTCGACAAGTGCCTCGTCTGTCGTTTCCGGACATCCCTTGCCCTGGCGGAAATGGCGCGCTGCCACGAACTGGTTGCCCTGAAACTCGTGGCCGCATAAAACGCACTTCAACATGCGATTGCCGCGAAATCTCTCACTGAGACTATGTCCCACGCGGATGTACTTGTACACGCAACACTTCTTCTGCGCCTTCAGATTCTCGTCCTCCCCCCCATCCTCAAACACCCGAAATTGACTACACGGCATCGTGCCCGCTCGCCGATGGGTTTTACCGAAGCGGTCCGCCCCTAGCCTGTCCCACGAAGCCCCAACTCCCGCCGGCGTCCCTCCCCGCCACAGGCCTCGTCGGGCCCCCCCCCCCCCTCCCCCCCCCTGCCCAAACCACCCCCCCAACGGTCTCGAATCCCCGCCGCTCGCCGGAAACGTAACGCGGAACGCGCAAAGGCCGCACCCTGCAGCGTCCGTTCAAAGATATTAAACGCGCGTCCAAACAATTGAACGCGCGTTAGATAAATTGAACGCGCGTTCAATTTTTAGTCGCGTTGCGTGCCGATGACGTCCTCGTCGCCCGCCGCCTCGCTGTGCCGTCGACGTCCCCGCGCGCCTCCACGTCATCGTCGCTCTCCACGCGCTGCGCCGGCTCTCTCTCTCTCTCTCTCTCTCTCTCTCTCTCTCTCTCTCTCTCTCTCTCTCTCTCTCTCTCTCT
>BFEA01000389.1:603531-632656 GCA_003427395.1 Chara braunii | reverse complement strand
TCTATCTATCTATCTATCTATCTATCTATCTATCTATCTATCTCTATCTATCTATCTATCTATCTATCTATCTATTTATCTATCTATCTATCTATCTATCTATCTATCTTTCTATCTATCTATCTATCTCTCCCCAAGCCCTGTCATCGCGTGACCAAGGAACGACTACCGGAACTGACGCAAAAAAGCTCGTGAAAATGTTAATGGCTTGTTGACAGTTAGAATGTCACACATTACGAGGAACAGTACTGAACGCTCAGCGCTGGCAGCAGACATGACCACGAGGAGAGGGAAACGATCAAGAACAACACGAATGCGGACAACTGAAGAGAAAACCCACAAACATGAGAGCGTGGCCAAGGTCACGATCGATAGCAATCAAGAGAAAACAAAATCGAGGAAGCAGGAGCATGTTGAGCGCAGCAAAGTGGAAACGCAAAAGCTCGACAAGGGAGCAACGCACACCGAGAAGAGGCCACAAGCCACAACAAGAGAAGGCGAAGAAGCAACAGAGAGGACGACGACGAATTGCAGAATAATCACAATGGAGGCTATGTTGGGGAGATGGCAGCACCCGTCACGGAAGGACCCGTGGTACAACAGAATGTACTTGGCAGCGACGAGGGGAACAATCCAGTCAGCGGATCTCGGACGTTCAGAGTCATGTAGGAAGACGACACAGGGAAAGAAGGGCGAAAACGCATCAAGCTCGTCGAACGGGTTTGAGGTTGTTGATGAGACAAACATATATCCACTCACGTGGAAAGGCAAAAGGGAGGAGATCCGACCGGCGGAGGCAGATGTGATGTGCTTGGCCGTTGGGAAGTGGCTCAATRACAATGTAATGGACATGTATTTGTTGTCCGTATACGAAGAGCAATTGCAAGGTAAGAACACCGCAGCAGTGCATGTGTGTACAACTTTTTGGCATCTGGAGGTGCTCGCGAATAAGAAAGTCGAAGCAGTGAAAAGGGGATGGGAGTTGGATGTGAAGAGTCGGACGATAAAAATTCATCAACTGTGTAAAGACCTGGAGGCTCCACCGGTCGTGCTTATTCCAATTAACCACAAGCATCACTGGATGATGCTCATAATCTTGAATGTAAGGGAGTTTTGGACTGACGGCACATGACCCAACGCCATAATCGTCGACTCGTGTCACGGGTACGCAACTCCGGATTGGAGCGCGTTGCGGACATTAATGTGGCACGAGTACCTCAACGACAAAAGAAGGGGTCCGGATGTCATACGCCAACTGGTGGACAAGTCGTGGAACACTTGCAGAGATATATTTGGTCGTGGACTGATCCATGCGAGGTCTTCACAACAAAGTAACACAAAGGATTATGTTGTGTATGTATGTTGCATGGCAGAAGAGTTGATAACAAAGTTGGCACATCTCCCTACTGAAAATGACATCTCGAAAGACGACGTACTGGAGATTGTAGAGAAGATGCGCATCGATGGAAGAACTGTTCGAGACTTCCGTGTTAGAGCTCTCGATCGCATTGTAGAGTGTGCAGCAGCAGCGAAAGGTTACACGACTCTTGGAGCATGTCAGACGCTAGCTCGTGTCATGAGAGCGAACATAAAAAAAGACGGTGGCAAACTGCCTTAGACAAGCTCGACAGGCCATGTCGGGTGGGACGATCGGGGGGGGGGGGGGGTCGATTGCATCGGTGAGGGGGGTTAGTGCTTACTGTGAGTTTTCTGACAACACACTGTGGATATACATGCAAGTGAGAGCGAGACCGTTTCATTTATATCCACCGTCCATCGTGTGTTGTGAGTGATTTGGCAAGTGAGGCTGCACCGAAGAATATTATGTTCAACCTTAAATGAAGTGAGAGAGAGACAATAACGCTTGCGAGGAGAGAGAGAGAGAGAGAGAGAGAGAGAGAGAGAGAGAGAGAGAGAGAGAGAGAGAGAGAGAGCCACTAGGAGGGAGCAGAGAGAGAAAAGCGGAGGATGACTGTAGTAGAATATTAAGAGGAAGTTGGCGAAGAATATTGACTGCACTACTTTTTGTTTGTTTTTTTGCATGAATGTGAAATCTTCTCTTGTCAACATATAATATGAGAAACATCTCTCTCTCTCTCTCTCTCTCTCTCCCTCTCTCTCTCTCTCTCTCTCTCTCTCTCTCTCTCTCTCTCTCTCTCTCTCTCTTTCTCTCTCTCTTTGTCTCTCTCTATCTCTTCTTCAACAATGGTCAGGCTGATTCGCATTTAAAAGTTCTCTATACATTATTTAGCGTTTAAGTAAATAGCTCATAACTGGAATGTTGTGTGTGTCATGTAGCTTTGCAATGGCAGCCCACCGTAGGTACGAAGATCTTGCTTCGTCCTTAAAGCAAGTACAGGAAAGACAACCACCAGCACGCCTGAGCGAAAAGACTGCAGTCAGGAAAGAGAAGGGGAAATTCCGGAGATGGCCACACGAAAAAAACAAGAGATCACCTTTGATGAAGTCACGCGCGGACCGTGATGCGGTCACAACGCCGCCGAAAGCAAACAGGTCTGACGCCAATAAACGACAACGAGAGTCGGCCCCCGCCTCCCCGGCATCCACGAAGAATCGCATGCGACAGAAGCGATCTCCGCCACAGGCGCCGAAGAAAAGGTCATGTGCACAAGGGGTGGAAGGACAACCTCGGCATAACGTCACAAATGCAAAGAGGAGGAGAATCATTGAGGGGGAGGAGGAAGGGCAGGAGACAATTGATCTGAGGGGATCCGAAGGTGTTGAGGCAGCCGACACTGAAAAACGAGACGTGTCACGGGACACGGCAGGTAAGACGCAAAGGTCCGACCCGTATGATGAGACAGAGGACGGTGAAGGACGTAACGAGGGCACAAGCGACGAATGACAATCGTACGGAGAAGATGCGAGCAACGAAGAGGAGGACAACGAGAATGGGTATAACAACACAGAGGATGGCGATGGCGAGGACGAAGAGGAGAAAGACCCATCTCGGAACAGCAGCAGGGAAGAAAGGTGTAGCGAAGACAATACACAAAATACTTCTCGAAAAACACAAGGAGAAAAATGTGACGGACGCAGGGAGGATAGCAACGCCGACAAGCAGTTAGTTCTGAAGGAGAAGGCAATTGAAGGACGTAAGTACGTAATGTATAAGAAAAATAAAAATATTTGAACACAAATGGTCAGTCGACATGTTGTTTTGCTCAGACTGTTGTCGTTGCGTGCCGATAGTGCAAAATGGTAGCGAACTGTATACGTTGTTCGATAAGAAAATATGAGATAGGCTGCAAATAAGTAAGTGCGGTTGCGGTTGTTTCTCCTGCCAAGTGAATGTATGAATGTGGTGAATACCAACTTCGAACTTGTGGTTGTTAACACGTGTTGTTGCAGGCCGCCAGATTATACAAGGAGGGAGACGGCGTGACGAGGACTCAAAAGAGAATAGGCGTTCGGCAGGTGGCACGGGAAACGAATGGCACTTATTCGGAAAAAACAAAAAGACAGACTGTTGAGGTCTGTTGCCAAAAACTTTTGTGCACTCAACAGCGAGGGACGCAACATTCCACCCTTCGGAGGACGACTTCTTCAATGCGTTGAAGTTGGCTCCTGCCCTTTTAGGAGAAGATGTGAGGGTAGGGTGGGGGAAGTATGTGGAGGAGAAAGGTTTGCGGAGTGTGCTTATAGAGTGCAACTGAATGATGACAAGGGTCCGTGGAAAGTTGACTTGGCACTTGAGACACTGGTTTTGGGCAGAGAGAGGTGTCCCCCTCGTACGTGGCGTGCAGTCGGATCACAATAACACCGTGCGAAACGAACTACGTAGCCAGATGAACAAAGACAAAACATGGAGAGGGAAGGGCGACGAGCCATGGGGAGCGGAACATTTCAAGAGGGCACTCACAAAAGTGTTCCAAATAAGAAAAGGCGGCGGGAAGCTTGGCGTGACGTTGCAGCAACTAGCGTTTACCGAACTCGTGTTTGATATCCTACATAAAGTCATGTGTTCAGTTGTTTAAGAACTGATTATCAACACACAATTCAACGTGCCCTACGCACTTCAACAGATTATAACACAGATTAAAAACTGTTTACCAACACAGAGCTCAACAGTTTATCATGTCACTTCATGTGGACAACATAACTCACCAACGTTGGTTTCCATCACTTCCTGTTGACCACGGTGTATATGCCAGGAAAAAACGTTTAAAAACAGTTTTTAAACAATTGAAAGGGGTCAAGGACCACGATCAACGCAAAAAAAAAAAAAATGAGAATTTTTCTGTTGAAAAATGTCAACTTTGGTCTTTCGTGAATAATAAGGCCCGCCTTCACTTAGGGTGGGCACGACGCTTGCTGAGGGCCCCTGACTTGAAAACGTGCATGTCTGATAAAGGCCCTATGAGGGCTCATTTCCTTGCATTAATAATAATAATAATAATAATAATAATAATAATAATAATAATAATAATAATAATAATAATATGATCGACAATGGGTGGCGACAAGTATATTTTTTTTTCTCTCTCTTTCTGTGTGTGTGTGTGTGTGTGTGTGTGTGTGTGTGTGTGTGTGTGTGTGTGTGTGTATGTGTGTGTCACCGTGCACTATGTGTATGTGCACTGTGTGCCTGTGTCGCCGTGCATCTGTGTGACTGCGTATCTGTGTGTGTCACAATATCTGTATGTGTCACATCATCTGTGAGTGCGTCACATCATCTGTGTGTGTCACTGTATATGTTTGTGTCACAACATCTGTGTGTGTCACTGTATCTGTCTGTGTCATAGCATATGTCTGTGTGTGTCATAGAATCTCTCTGTGTGCGTCACAGCATCTAGCTGTGTGTGTCACAGCATCTTTGTGTGTCACTGTATCTGTCTGTGTCACAGCATGTTTGTGTGTGTCACAACATCTGTGTGTCTCGTTGTATCTGTCTGTGTCACAACATCTGTGTGTGTCACCGTGTCTGTGTGTTCCGTTTGTCCAACCAGTCCTTATGTCTGCGTGTTTCTGTTTATTTGTCCACTCATTATGTCTGCGTGTTTCTGTTTGACTGTCAAATCCTTATGTCTGCGTCTTTCTGTTTATCTGTCCAGTCCGCCCGTTCGAATATTGCCCAATCCGCATCAATCTCTCTCTCTCTCTCTCTTCTTCCTCCTCATTGTTGTCGTCGCTTGTCACCAGAGCCTGATGTAGGCAAAACCCATGAGGCAGAGGACGATAGTGGCTCACATCCCATAGCTAAACGCAGTGAAACCGCAACGCAACACGATACGTCACAATGTGCAACCCGCGGAGACCAGAGCATGGGGACACAACATGCAGGGGCATCCATCGCAGTGAGCTAGGCGGATGACAGACTCATCCTCACGACGCTATCGGTCGGTGCATCCCACGTCCCCAACCTTCGTAGATGGTGAGCAGCAGATGCGGGTAAGATAATTTCGCTTTAATAATAATATAAATTATATAATAAAATAAAAACATGTTATTCGTTAAAATAGGACATTATATTTTAAATTGGTACTCGCACGCTATTAATTTCATGTTAAAATTGCTATATCTTGGACCTGAATGAAACTTAGGAACCCGAAGAATGTAATTGAGAGGCCATAAATTGAATCTAAACAAAAGATTCAAGGCAATCACTTACTGATCATGATCGATTAAGTGTGGATTCCATTGCACTTCCATCAATTTTGTAACTTAAAGGTCGTTATGGTTACAACATGAATTGTTGAACTCTCGATTTATTTACACCTTGCTCAATTTTGAGTTAGCATTGAGTCGAACCTCTTTTAGATTATATTTTGACTTCCCTTAATTTATTGAAACTCAATCGAAGTGGGACATTTACAGCAAGCACACGGATGGTTTCAGTACTAATAGTCTAGTATGGATTCTGTCGCGCTTCGATAATTTTTGCTTTAACTCTATTAAATGTATACTAATCACGACAAAGTTTAACGAATCACAAAACAAACGAATGACACGACAAACGAGATTACGGTTTAAGTACAGCGACTATGGGTTCCATCGCAATTCGATAATTTATGTACTACATACTTATTAAAAGACGTGACACTCAGTCTCTTCGGTGTGATTTAAGGATGGATTCCAACACTGTGACACCTCGATAATTTTGGACTCTATCACACTTCGACAATTTATGTGACTTTAAAGACGAAATTGACATGTCATTGTCATACATTGAAATGCATTTGAATCAGACGTACTACACATGACATTGTGTGAAGGCGAAACTAGATGGTTTATGTATGGATTTCGGCGCACTTTGACAAAAAATCATAAACCGATATGACATTGTCATATGAAACTGAAATTCAYGTGAGTACCATGGATTYTGTCYCACTTCAAGAAATGTCGTACCCATGAAAAATTAAAAGTMAAAAATTGTACTGGYARYTAAAGTTCAAMATTGTACCGACACGTGCAAGAAATCGCAAATGCAAGATTGAAGTACGTCTACATTAAACGCTACAAGCCAACTGTACATTGAACTACGTCTAAATTAAACGCTACCAGCCGCAACAATGTAAACTTTCTAAAACACTATCATTTACAAAATTTGAAGTTCCTACCGATGTCCCCGCGTCCCCTTAGAACCAAACCCGTATAAGGCATTCATAGACGATCCGAAAACAAGGGTTTGTGGCTGTCCCTTCGTCGCCACCCTCGAGAACACCGAAATGTACTTCATCCTTACAAACCTACAGGCACCTGTCAGGGACTTACCGATGGAGTCACGCACACAACATGTCACTTGCTCGACCTCATGCTACTTATGAACCTCATTAATTCGACTGGCAATCTCCAAATCGGATTGTCTGTTCTCGCACAGAAGGCGCAAATTTCCCATGTTGCGACCATAGATTGTAAGGTTGTTGCAAGAAACTAGCACTATAGCGTCAACCAAAGTCCGCTTTCAGTTTGAACATGCCACACACAACACTCTGCAGTAGTCGTAACCGGCCACATACAATCGTATGCAACAATATGACACATCTTTTGGCTGTAACCCGGCACCATGCAGCGGATATACTTCCAAAAACGGATTGTAGGATGCACAGTCCAACAACTCTTGTTTCAAGTCCGCAGACCACACCCGAGGTGACCTCGTTACGTTGTCCAGGCGTAGGTAAAACCGGTTATTCTCTTTCTGCTTGAGCGCGGCGCGCAGGGATGGAAGTTGCCTGACACCAATGGCATAATGAGGTACTTTGATCAAACTTCCCGACTCCATCGCGGAAGCAAATTTGTAGTCCTTATGCCATGGGCATTTCCTTGCCAAGATGACTCTATCCCATTCTGCCTCGGACCACGCATCGATAGGCTTGTCAAAGAAGGGGACAACTGTCATCCACGGGTCGTTTTCGGTATCGCCTCCCGAACCACGGAATCCGCATGCACAAGGGTGAATGGGACATGCATAATCATGCCGATGGTCCATGACTCCTGTCGCACTCCCTACACAAGATATGAAATGCAAACACAAATGAAAATGAAATGCGAAAATAGTAGAAAAATCGCCTTCATGATAAACTTAACTTTGGAAATTGTCGAACCATCACCAACCATCTTAAAAAATTTAACTGTGGACCGTGGACAAAATTTGCCACGCAGAATCATCGCAAAAATAATATAGTCCCTTCCGAATTCTCGTTCGTCCAAATAGTTATTTTCAAAAATCTCACGTCCTCTCTTTATCCGACGAACGTGCACTCGTCGCCTTTGTCCCCTCCATCTGCACTCCCTTCACAAGAAGGACTCAGATCTAGAAGTGCAGCTTCAGCATTCAGTCGAACACTCGAAGGAATAACAAGTCCAGTCGTGAATGGTCTTGTACCTCGGACCTGTCTCTCCCAACCAAAAGCGATCGAGTGAGCATTCTGTCATTGTGTATGCTCAATCATTTTCCATCGCTTTTCCCATGCGGTATCATACAGTTGTTCGAGCGACTTAGCTCTCCCAGTCGACACCCAATATTCCACTAACACTTGATTATAATTCTGCGAATTATAATCAACAACCACCCGAGAAAGAGCTTTGCCCACCCAGATTGGCACACCGCTGGACAGATCATCGTCGGAGGGGCGAAGGATAAGAAAAATGCCCACGTCAACATGCACGAGAGGGTCGAAACTAGTCTTCTGGCGATTTTTTCTTCGTCCAACAAACAGGGGTTCCCTGTCGTCGATGTTGACACTGCGAGGAGAAGGTTGTTGATCGCTTTCGAGCAGCCGTGGTCGTGGCCAGAAACTTTCTTGAGGTTGTGAGGACAACCCGTTGGTGATGATCTCATCGTCATATTTGATAACCTCCTTCCAGTAACTCAAAGCTCTTTCTCTCCTACTCACCTCATGGTCATTGTAAGTGCACCAAATCAACCGCCTACTCTCCAACAACTCGCAGAATCGAACAACACCATGTTTGTCATTCAAAAAGTCATTTCGAGGAAGGGGTTGCACATGAGGCGGGTCAAACGGGCACGAAGGACCTGCATAGCTCTCATCGGGGTTTTGATTGAACCAATAAATCGGACCTTCCTCGGACAACCATTCGTCGTCATCGCAAAACTACTCATGCAACATGCCCGGATTATCTCCAACCACAAAAAATTTAAGCAAGTGTGGTTTCGAAATACCGGTAATGCCCGACGTAACGCACGGGTCTACTATATTAATCCAATCTTCTATCGTATCGAGGAAAATACATTTGGGAGACTTTTTGTGTGATTGCTCTATGAGCTCGAAGAACTCGTCCATAGTATAAGCATCTTTGTCTTTCAATTTCTTCGAGAAAATGTTGAAAGTTGCGTCAACGTCTGTATGGGTGTGTCCCACCAGCAAGAAACCTATTTCTACCTCTTCGAAAACTTTGAACTTAACCAACAGTGCAACCATCGCATATATGTACTTCTTCTTGTTTTCCCGCCAATAGTTATCCGCTTGAATGCGCAAACATCGTGACAGTGGCGTCCCGCTCCCTTGAATTTCGACAAGGGTTCTCATAACACAAGTAGCGACTGTGTTTGAATCGTGTTTGAAATACGGAAACCACGTGTATACATATATACTAGGGTCTCTACCGTGTGTAATGACGCCTGTCAGATTCATCTTCATTATTATTTCGTGCCTAAGTGCTTTCGAGTAGTTTGCCTGACCAATATTAGGGATAGTTGTTTTCTTCTGATCCATGCCGTCAATGATGAGACACAAACACTCGTTCGGACGGACCATCGAATCAGTTTTTGCTCGACTATAGTCCAATCTGTGTTCAACTTGCCTCCTTTGGTAAGCTTTCATATCCTCTCGAGCTTGTTTTCGATCTCGAGGAAGAGCAGCATACTGTATACGTTCCTTCAGCTCATGACAGACGGCGCACTTCGTGAACGTGTTAGAGTGCGCGAGGAAAACGTGGAAAAAGTGTTTCCGCCACAATTTATAAAAGTTGGACTCAGACACGACATCGAGGCCAGCGGCCAGAAAGTCGGATTTGATGGACTCATAAATTGATCGCTTCGTGAAAGCAGGCGGGAGTCGAAGCTTCGGTCTAGAAACCCCACCTTCGTTAGCCACCTCATTCGGCATGCTATCCGCATGACACTCGATGAACGTTCTCATGCTGGCAAGCATGGCGACCGTTTTACGGGTTGGCCGATATTTTCCCGTCAGGCCATGCTCAGAACGCACGTAACCATTGTCGAGACGCTTTTTGTAGCTGTAAAATGTATTACGCGAGACACCGAGTACATTGCAGTACGTCTTGACGCACATCGAACGTTCCAATTCCACACGTCGGACACGTCTCAGTCCACCCTCATTCACTGTGAAATCCTTAATACTTTTCATCCACCACTCAACTCGCTCTACCGGACTCTTACTGTACAGTCCTTGTCTAACGTTTCGCACTTCCTCAGGCGACACGTCGTAACAACATCGAGCCTTGCAACATGCCATGCCGCGCACCATGAGCAGTTCTTTTCCGGACAGCATGTTTCTCGCTCTTTTGTACTGTTCTTTCCTCCTAGCGTTCCTATTACCCATGCTATATCTTCGTCTTTCGCCTGGCAGACGTGCGGGCAAAATCTGTAGTATCGCCCTTCTCTCTCCATCACCCCTGCGAGACGCTTCCGACCCAGACTGACTATCAATTGGAATCGCATCATCACTTCGCACTTGCGTTGGACTCGCCCGTGCTGTGGAACGTTCCTCCGAAGAGAAGTCGGTGGCAACCAACTTCGTACTACTGGAGCTAGCGCGAAGCAAAGGTCCATTGGAAGAGGACTGTGGTCCAGACGAGTAATCAGTGACCACCAACGGCTCACTCTCAACATCAGACGATGCGTAAGAAACACCCATCGGCACGCAACTGCTGTGCGCCGAAGCTGTGGGGTTCACCTCTCCAGGAATGTGGAACTCGATCCGGGAGGTAGACGGTTCTTCGCCCGCGGACGTTGTTGCCAATTCTGTAGGCAGTTGGATGCAACCTCCAAAGCTCTCACGAAAAGCGAGACTCCGTTTTATCGGGAAAGTTGCAGCGGACTGTTGGAACGGCGAACTGTCCGAAGAGGTCGTCCGGGCCAATTCCAGGTGTTGTAGCTGGCAACGCAAGTCGACGGCTTGTTCAGTTTCCATAGCCCGGTTCATGTGGCCGTTCGCCCAACCGTCGTTGGCGCCGTCATGTAACCGTTGGTGTAGCGGATAAAATTCCCGTTAGTGTAATCGATTAAGCTCTCTTGTGCGGATTGAACGGGTCATTCCAATTCGTGCCCTCACCCTGCAAAACAGCGGAGCAAACTGTAAGCACGATTACTATAGAAGTAAGGGCTAACCCCCCCCCCCCCCCCCCTTTCCCCGAGCCAATTCCCCGCGCAGCAGCAAAATTGGGCGAGCTCGTCTGAAGGCAATCACAACCCCTACAGCCAAACTGCCGCACATGGAAGGCGTGGTCTGGCAGTAGGGTGGCACGGACGATTTTACAAACCGCGACATGCGAAGTGCGCTGACATCCGAACTCGGCAGAGATCGAAGTCCTTTGAATGCCTGAAATACATGTGCCGAAGGGAAGCCGAATTTTTCTTGCATCGACTCCGACGCTCAGAATTGCCCCAGTAGAAAACGGAGAGACCCCTCCCCCTTTTGCTTTTTATAGTTTTGTAGTTGGACGATGAAGTCCGTAGCAGCTGCCAAAGTCAAACCCCTTGACCTTTTTGAAGGCCTCCGCAGATGGAACTCAGCTGCTACAAAGGCCTTGGCCCGCCCACCCGTCGCTCCCGCAGGTAGCTGAAGAGGGTAGGTACTGCAACCGTCTTTGCAGTTGTTTAGCGTCGAGAGGCAAGTTCCTCAAGGCGCGTGTCAGCCGACACTTGAGTGTCGAATGAGACCCTCGATAATGCCGAGGGCCACGCCAGTATGGACAGCATATAACATGCCATCGCTTCGATAGGTTGCGAACTCATGCATGGTGAGTCTTTATGAGGAAGCCTATAACGCAGCCCACATTAATAGATGTCTACCCCGCGCTGCCTGCAAGTGGTTTGCTATATTTGGTTATGGGTCGGACACTCCACGGGCCAAGCGTGAATCTTTGTTGTTAATTTATCGACACATTTTTGTTTGTATGTTGCGCCCAGCAGGACGTGCCGTATGAGGAGTAAGACGTGCGCAAGGGACAGCTGAACCGTCGAGGACCACAAAAGTCCGACGGGATCCGAACTTCGCTGATTTCGAATCGACGGCCAACCGGTTATCAGCGGGTCGCAGTGAACTGACTGTCGGCCAATCGTCATAACGAACTATCGGCCAATCGTCATAACGAACGGAAGGCTAAGAGAGGCAGAAGACAAAAGAAAACATGGCTTAATGACCATCAGCCGACCCCCGCAAACCCAGAGTAACTGCACGTCGATTCGGAAGTTGTGTGCTGGGACTTAAAGCCTTTGCAGCCCGCGCGGCTTCAACACCGCAGCGCCTTCGCAATGTCGACACTCTACTGCGCGAACCGCAAAGCACGCTGTGGCAGAAGCATGACAGCGACAAAACCACATTTATCGCGAAGATTGCTTTTATTGAAGGACAACGAAGATCGACGACATACCGCAAATGGACCCGGCCTGTGCCACTGTCGTCAACCCCAATAAACCCCTTTTAGGGCAATTCACAAGGCGAGGTATGTCGCGCGCTACCAGGACGCCGACACCGAAGACGGACTGGGAAGTCCACGCTGTTGAAAACAACGGACAGATTCACGCGGAGCCTCAAAGTTTGCTGGGATCCGAATTTGGCGGGTGCTGGAGTAGCAAGGAACCCGTTTTCACGCGGCCGGTGTCAGTGGAAGGGAGCGCCAGTGGGTGCACACAAGGAATGCTATGTTTGGGTGCACAGAAGGAAGGCAATGTTGTCGTTGAACGAAAGCACGCGCAGAACAAAGGGTAGTGGTGGATGCACCACCGCACAATTCGGCGCAGCGCGACCCCAAACTGACCCCTATAAACATCGATTCTCACCATCGTCTAAGTGAGCGCGTGCGGTGTTCCATTCACTAGTGCAAGAGCTTATCGAACTCGGACATCTACACTGCGGAGACAAGAAAAATGCAGAAATGGATGAAAGATCCCCCTTGCAACCCTTCCAAACATTGATTCGGCCAGTCGAGAAGGCGACCCCTGACTCGCGCGCCTGGAACGTCGACGGGAGACAGCACGAACCGCACAGCACTTAGAAACACAAGCATGCCTGCGACAATACTTCTTGCACCGCAAAGGCCAAAACCCTTGGGGGGCAACAAAGATCGAGGGCGCGAAAAATTGCTCGCCTTCCGAAATGCCCTTGAAGGGGTTCATGGGGGTTGCCGACTGCGACAACGGTCGTGTCCCTTATTTTCAGCAACCCCCACGAACCCCTTCAAGGGCTTTTCAGAGGGCGATCAATTTCTTGCACCCGCAGTCCTATCGCAATTAACACACACTTGAAGCTCCAGGCGTCATGCGAAGGACAGACAAATTTGCGCTAATCCTCAAAATCCGCCATGATCCGAACTTGGTGGATTTGCTTGCATCGAGTAACTGGTTTTCACGCGGCCGCAGGATTGGAACGGGTGGATGGCTTTCGCACAGAAGCAGGCCATGCTCGGCCGCACCCCAGTTGGGGGCAGCGATGAACGAAGATCCATGACACACCGGAAATGGACCCGGCCAGTGACAGCGTCGTCAACCCCAATAAACCCCTTTCAGGGCAACTCACAAGGCGAGCACTAGTGTGCACTACCAGTCCGCCGGCATTGAAGACGGACCGGGAAATCCAAGCTGTTCAAAACAACGGTCAGATTTTCGCGAAGCCTCAAAGTCCGTCGAAATCCGAATTTGGCGGGTGCTGGAATAGCAAGGGACCTGTTTTCGCGCGGCCTGTGTCACTGGAAGGTAGCGCCATTGGGTGCACACAAGGAACGGTTGTCTGTGAACGATAGCACGCGCAGAAGAAAGGGTAGTGGTGGATGCACTAGCACATAATAGGGCGCAGCGCAACCCCGAAATGACCCCTATAAACACCGATTATCACCATCGTCCGAGCGAGCTCGTGCGGTGTTCCATTCACAGGTACTAGTGCAAGAGCTTATCGAACTCCGACATCTCCACTGCGCAGACAAGAAAAATGTTCAAAACGATGAAAGATCCCCCCTTCGACCCTTCCAAACATTGATTTGGCCAGTTGAGAAGGCGACCCCCGATTCGCGCGCCAGGAACGACGACGCGCGACAGCGCGAACCGAACAGCATGCAAAAACACAAGCATGTCTGCGACAAGACTCTGCACACCGCAACGGTCAAAAACATTGGGGGGCAACACAGTTCGTGGATGCGGAAAATTGCTTGCCTTCTGAAATGCCCTTGAAGGGGTTTATGAGGGTTTATCGAGCTCAGACATCTCTACCGCGCAGACAAGGAAAATGCACAAATTGATGAAAGATCCCCCCTGCAACCCTTCCAAACCCCGATTCAGCCAGTCGACAAGCCGACCCCCGAATCGCGCGCCGGTAACGTTGATGCGCGACAGCGTGAACCGGACAGGCGAGACCGTCGAAAAGGGCAGTTAAATTCACACGGGACCTCAAAGTCCGTCGGGATCCGAACTTGGCGCTTGCTGGACTGGCGAGGAACCGGTTTGCGCGGGGGACGACAGATATTTGGATGACGGGTGTGGAAGTGCACAGAAGGAACGTTGTGCGTGGCTGCATGGTCACAAGTGTTTGTTCCAAGAGAGCACGCACAACAGAAACGGTCGTCGCAAGTGCACCACGTCGGAAATCGGCGCAGCGCGGCCCCCAATAGACCCCCATAGACCCCGATTCTCCTCATCGACAAAGCGAGCATTTGCGGCAATCCAGTCGCTAATGTTGTGATCCGTGATAACAATGACTGCAAGCACCCCAAAAAAAAATGACCTCCTGCTGGTGGACCCCCAATTAGTACCGCAGACAAGGCGAGCTCGCAGTCGGGCAATGGCAGGTTTCATAGCCAGGATCACGGAACGACGAACGGGTGCCAACCACGAAGTCCGCCCGGATCCGAACTTGAGATCGGTTGCCGCGTTCGATCGGGAGCATGAAACACTTTGCTTTTCTTGGGGTCCCATTGAAAGGACTGTTTTTCTTGCGGCACCACCTCCCAAAGAACAGTCATGTAACCAGGACTCTAAAAAGATCCATGCAAACCATAAGCGTGCGATTTCAGCAACGCCGTCGAGGCAACAATAATAATCCGAGCAGCTCGTGACTTCACATGATTGAAATCACAAGTCCGCCGGGATCCGAACTTCGTCGCACGCTGACAATAGGCAGGGCGTTTTCATACCTGCGCAC
This sequence comes from Chara braunii, assembly GCA_003427395.1. Taxonomy (NCBI): domain Eukaryota; kingdom Viridiplantae; phylum Streptophyta; class Charophyceae; order Charales; family Characeae; genus Chara; species Chara braunii. The sequence goes on along the minus strand of BFEA01000389.1, from coordinate 617,798 downwards.
GCTCTCCCTGCGCCGGGATCCGAACTTCGTCGCACGCTGTCAGTCGCGTGCAAAAGCTTGCCGAAAAGGGAACTTCGGATGCCGGCGAACTATAGCAATCATGCGCTGTTTTCATACCTGCGCGTGCTCTCCCTGCGACCGCGCGACGACAACAAATTGCCGCTTTCGCGAGAGCAGTGCGCATGATTGTTGTAGTTCGCCGGGATCCGAACTACCCAATTCGCCAGGCAACAACATGCCACGCGTCGTTTTCTGTTTGGTTGTTGTTGGTTTCGCGCTTGCAGTCACAATCTGGATCACAAACGCATCCAACCGACCAGGCAATAGATTAATTGCGATCGGACGATTTCTCGTGTGTGCTGCACCGAAGACGTCGCCGATTGTGTGTTTCGATCGTCTCAACGGAAAAACCAAAACACACGCGGCAATGTGCATGCGTGCGTGTGTGTTTGCGTGTGCGCGTGTGTGTTGTATGAGCTCCATAACCTGTTTTGTGTTTCGGAAGGCGATGTGCGTGCGCGTGTTTCTATGCGTCTGCGTGTTTCTGTGTGATAGTCATGGACTGACCAGTCGATTGGTCAGGGAATCTGCCTGGATCAACTGATTGGCTATTGATCAACCACCACACCAACCGCCAACCGAGCAGCCGATCAATCAGATGATACTGACAGATTTCATTACCAATCGATTGTTCTGTGCACATTGATCGTGGAGAATCCTCAAAGCAAATGATCATGTGCACGATCGAAACCTTTGAATGAATCACACAACCTTGTCACAATCTTGTCGCACATCGAAAGTCGATCCCGATCTGTGAACGGAAAAAAAGCACTCCGTCACAATCTTGTTGCATATCGAACGTCGTACATCAAACCCGGCTCCACATCAAACTTTGGCGGGCGTCGAACCTCGTCGGACGTTGAACTTTGGAGGACGTCGGGTCATCGACACTTGACGGTCACCGAACGGCGAACGCGGAGCAGCGACCACCCCACGCATCGCCGACACAGTCCTCGTCATCGGAACGTGACCATCCTAATCCGCCAGCACAAACTTGGCAGTGCCAATCGAACTGATCGCACAATCAAACACCGGAAGAAGTCCGGATTCCGGCGAGCTTGAGCAGCTATTCGAACTCGTTTCACAACCCCGGAACGCAACTGCAGTCGCGGACGTGCGAAAATTTGAAGTTCATCGGGATCCGAACTTCAAGAAATTGTTGGACGGCCAGTTTGGCAAACAGGTGTGTCTCTCCCACGCAATTTCGCGAAGTTCGGACCCCGACGAACTTCAGGTTCCCTCCTTTTGCAAGACATGTTTGCGGATCGCCGCTGGCCTGTGGATCCGAACCTCGCTTGCACGGTTCCTTGCACAATCATCAACTCCGGACCTCGGTGAACCTCTGATTCGTTGAAAATGTGAAGTCCGCCGGGATCCGGACTTGTCCTTCACGGTTCCTTGCACAGACCTCAAGTTCGGACCCTGGCGAACTTAGCTTTTCGCATTGTGCGGGTTACGATTGCAGACCTTCTAGAGCCCGAGGGATTGGCACAACCACGGATTCGAAAAATGTGAAGTCCGCCGGGATCCGAACTTCTCACGCACGGCTCCTCGTTCAATCGCTGAATTCGCCGGTTGTTTCACTCCCGCGCGGTTTTGCCAAGTTCGGATCCCGGCGAACAACAGGTTCCCGCCTTTAGCCATACATTTTTGCGACTCGCTTGCCCTCCCGTGGATCCGTACCTCGCGTGCCCGGTTCCTCGCACGTTTGCCAAGTTCAGAACCCAGCGGGCTTTGGATTCATGAAAATGCAAAGTCCATCGGGATCCAAATTTCTCGTGAACGGTTCCTCGTGCACTCGTCAAGTTCGGACCCCTGCGAAGTTCGCTTCCCGCATGGTGTGGGTTCTGTCTGTGGGCTTTCTCGCGCCCGGTGGTTTGCCACAACTTTTGTTTCGCAGAAATGCGAAGTCCGCCGGGATCCGAACTTCTCGCGCACGGTTCCTCGTCCCATCGTCGAGTTCGCTAGCTGTGTCTCTCCCACGCGATTTCGCCAAGTTCGGATCCCAGCAAACTTGAGATTTCCTCCTTTCGCAATTTGTGTTTGCGGCCCGCCTGTTGTGCCGTGCTTCTATAACTGCCGTGCACGGTTCCTCGGACAATCGTCAATTCCGAATCCCGACGAACTTCAGATTCGAGAGAATGCAAAGTCCGCTGGGATCCGAACTTCTCGTGCAAGGTTCCTCGTGCGGTCGTCAAGTTCGGATCCCGGTGAACTTGAGATTTCCTCCTTTCACAATTCGTGTTTGCGGCCCGCCTGCTGGGCCGTGCTTCTAAAACTGCCGTGCACGGTTTCTCGGACAGTCGTCAATTCCGAATCCCGGCGAACTTCGGATTCGAGAGAATGCGAAGTCCGTAGGGATCCGAACTTCTCGTGCAAGGTTCCTCGTGCGGTCGTCAAGTTCGGACCCAAGCGTACTTCGATTCTCGGGTGGTGTGGGCCTGCTGGGCCGTGCATCGAAAACTGCCGTGCACGGTTCCTCGGCCAGTCATCAATTCCGAATCCCGGCGAACTTCAGATTCGAGAGAATGCGAAGTCCACTGGGATCCGAACTTCTCGTGCAAGGTTCCTCGTGCGGTCGTCAAGTTCGGACCCAGGCGTACTTCAATGTTCGGGTGTTGTGGGTTCTGACTGTGGGGTTTTCTGGCGGCCAATGGATAGCCACAACTTCGGATTCTTAAAAATGTGAAGTCCGTCGGGATGAGAACTTCAAGAAATTTTGGGACCCCGAGTTTGAGAGACACCTTTATTTCTCCCGTGCAGTCTCGCCAAATTCTGATCACAACGAACATGAGGTACCCAGCTCTCGTAGGACATGATTGCGGCTGGCCGGCCGGCCGGCAGATGTGAACACCGACCAGGTCAACCGCTCGAAATCGGATCTTCGAGCGTGCGTTCCGTCGGGTGCCAAGGGTCGCAGATCGCAAAACACGACGTGTTTACGAGTGTCTCTGTGCCCGTGTGTGTCGTTTGGCATGTGCGCGTGGTGTGTAGGGTGCGTTATGGAGGCGACCTTCTCGGCACCACGAATCGTGGAGCCGATCTTGTCGACACCACAGACCATGAGTCCCGAGACGCACATTCGCTTGGCAGAACCGTCTCCTCCCTGCGCGCGATCCGTGCGGTATTTTAACGGTGTGACTACGGTCCATGGAGCGACCGCAGAGGACTTCGACGAGGACCCCTGGATGACCGTCGTCCCGTGCCTGGAGGGGCATGTTGACGGCTGGTGCGATCGGAATTGGGCCACAATGGAGAGTCGCTATCCTCGGGCAAGCCAGTACATGTCCGTCTTTTTCGAGAGGGCATCGGTAGACGAACCGCAGATCCACGTATACGGATCATCAATGAATGCTTTGTATGGCTTCGGTTCACGAATGTCGACACATCTGAACGAGATGTCTATCTCTGACGCCGTCTCCTTCACTGCCGCGCCCCGGCGAAGTTCGGATCCTGGCGAACTTCGCGTTTTGGGGTGTGCGTTGATTTGGCTTCGGTACTGTTGGCGTCGGGCGGGCCGCACAAACCAGCGGGGCCCACGGGCAGGGTCTTGCTTGAGGCCGCAGGCCCGTCCGACCGGCCTTCGAGCTGCAAGTGCTTTCCGGAGACCAAAATCCAGCTGGGCGCGGCGTTCATAAAAGATTTGCGACCAGTTCCGCCTGGGCACGTTTGCGATCTGAGACCGCCGCCAACCGAAGTGTGGAGGACCCTGTCCGTGTTCGGTTGCCGCACGTCCACCATCGACATGTGCCAAACAGTCGATCATTGTGGTTGCGAAATGCCAAAAGCACTCTTAGGGATCCGAGTCGCAGAGTTCGACGCCGGCCGAACAATTTTGAAGTTCTCCCTCCAACACCTTGCTTGGACCCCGTCTTGCGTCTAACCTCATACGTGATCCGGTATTTCTCTCTGTGTGTCTTCCTCGCAGCGTCCTTGAGTTTGGATCCCGGCGAACTTCCTGTGACGCTTGTCTATTGGACACACACTGGTCTTCCTGATCCCCCGTGGATTGCGAGAACAGTTCCTGTCCGCCCTGCTCCGCACGTTTCATTCTGCCCCACCAGGGACCCATGCAATGTTGTCACGGCTGCTGCGCATATTAGAAGAAATTCGGATTTCGGCGAACTTATCCTTCTCAACCGGCCTCTCATGTTTGTGTGTCATTCCCAGGTCATGTTTTCTTTTGGGTCCACGGATCGTGTGTCTCTGACGACGTCTCTGCCTGTCGCATCGTCCTGACGTTCGGATCCTGGCGAACTTCACGTTTTGGGAGGTGCGTTGTTTTGTCTTCGGACATGCCCGTCCGCTGGTTCGCACAACCCGCTGGTTCGCACAACCCGACTACGACTTCTGGTTTTGATCAAATGCAGTTCCAGAGTGTGTTCGCTCGAGAACGGTTCTGGAACGCCGACTGCATGGGCTGGCTGTTTCTCTCTTTCTTTCGCACCATCTTTTAGTCTGGACCCGGGCGGACTTCGCGTGCCAGCCTGTCCGGGTTCCGAGTGCTGGGCGGAGGACACTACACCGTCCAACTCGAGCTTCGAACATGACCGGCAGTCCTTTGGTTCGGATCCCAGCGAACTTCTCGATTTTCCCTATGCGTTGGTCTGTCTTCGTTCTTCCGGTGCATAAACGACGCTTGATCCCCGACACTCTGCCTCTCCGCCTCGTGCACTGTTGAAATTTGCGTGCGGATTTTGCTGCGCAAGAGCCTGCGTTGCCGTGTGCCGACGACTGTTCTGTTCCTGATGTGTTTTTCCAAACGTTGACTGCATGGTGCGTGGTGTGATTTGGGTTGTTGTTCGCAGACAGGATGTCTTCTTCAAAGGGTGAGGTGGAGCCAACGGGGACCTCCGGGAACACATCCGGAAAAGATTCCACGAGGAGGTCGTCTACTGCCACGAAAGGGTGGTCGAACCATTCGAAGTCGAAATGGTTCATCGACTGGTGCTGTGGAGACGCTTCCAAATCTTGGGGTGGGAGGACGCGAAGGGGGGCTGACGACATTTCCGTATGGAAAAGGTTTATGGCTCCAAGGGCAACGTCGTTGCCAATTCGAAAGGGGTGTTGTTGGACCTCCAATTGTGTGAGGGGTTCGGAGTGGGTGTTGTGGAGACCCCGTTCTACAGAGAACTCGTTCTCGTGGGTGGTTTTGTTTTGGCGCGTGAGTTTTTCGACAAGCTGGAGGACAAGAACTTCGTTCTCGACGTCCCCTGCGACGTCGGCCCCTCCCTGGAGCTGTCGTTGCCGTTCAGGCCGTGCGGCGGTTACGAGTCAAGCGGGGCGGCGGCGGAGGGCGGTGATCTGGGTTCTGGTCTGGCTACTCAGCTGCACCGTGGCGAGAGTCGGGGACAGTTCGACGACAGCGAGGACGAGGGGCCTGCAGTGCCGTTGAGGGACAGGCGGCGGTCTGTGTTGTCTATTCCTGGGGTCGACATTCGCGATTCGGTTCAACGGGAGAGTGCGGAACCTACAAGAAAGGTGGCAGCCTCTTCGGAGGTCGACTTGGAGGCGAGCGAGGGCCAGAGTGTGGATGAGGTAACCGCGGGCGGCCTGGGCACGCAAGGCACTCCGCAAAAGAGGAGGGGGGATCGCACAGACGAGTTCGTCGGTTCTACGAAGAAGCTGAAGAGCAAGGCCCCCAGGACTGCAGGAGAGAAACGCAAGGGGACCGAGGGGGAGCAGGGCCGGCAGGTTGCCAAACGGTCGTCTTCGAGAGAGAAGCAGCCTGCGTCTGGAACGTCTTCTCCACCGACGGAAAGGCCTCCAATCGACGTCGACGCCGGGTATTTCCTCGAGTACAAAGACGGCGTTCGGACAAAGAGGGAGTTCGAGGTTAGCCCTGCGCAGGTCATCAACCTCGGAGAGTGGGAGGACATGTACAACCAGCGGTCCTTGGATCCCGTGCTTGTGGAAGAAATCAAAGAAGCGATGCGGTTGGCGTTCGAAAACAAAGCACAGTCTTACGATTTGCCTACCCTGAAGCTGGCACCGCTGGGGCTTGATAAACTGACTCCGGGGACCAAGGCAGAACGTCTGAGGCCGGAGGAATGGATGGATGAGCTGGCGGGGCAATACTACTACTACGTGGTGTGTGGGCAGCACAACGCGGCTGCAACGAGGTCGCTGCTCGGCAGCGAGGTGGCCAGGAAATACAATTTCGAGCGGTGGCCTGCATGCATGCTCTACTTTTCGGACGACGACTTCGAAGGGCACTTCCTTGTCAGTTCCCAGGACAACAAGAAGGACCTGAAGGCGCCCCCGAGACAGCTGAAGCTGTCAATGAAAGACATTAGGTGGCAGTGGAAGCGCGACGGGTGCCCGCGTGCTCTTATGGAAAACTGCAGCGGAAAACAGGATCAGGTCCGAAAGTGGCGTGAATTTTGTGAAGTCGCGCTCAATATGACGCTGCACAACAACTTGCGGATGCTGGCAGATCAGAAGGGCGACGACGCCATCAGGAAGCAAGGCGCTGCCCTGCGTTCCTATTTCCCGCTGGCAATGGCAGGGGAGAACGTTTGGAAACTGGTCGTCGATTTTTTTGTGAAATGGGAGACTGGTAGATTGCTCGGCCACGGCGGCGCAAAGTGGATCATGCGGAAGAAGAAGGTCAAAAATGTGAAGCCCGGGGTTGCCTACATCGAGAACGACAAGACGGGCAGGAAAGAGGTCGTGTACAACGTCCCTGTGGACCCGCCGACAAAGAAAGGCAAAAAGGAGAAAGAGGAGGGCGACTGGTTCGTGCAAGTGCCTGAGCCAGACGCACATTGTTGGAAAGCGATGGAGTCGCTGACTGACAACGAGAAGCGCCGCGTCTTGAAGAAGGTGCTCGCTTGCGAGGTGGTTTGGGTCCAGGCCGGCTCCGCGGCGTTGGCGAAGCTCGGGAAGCTGAGCGTCCAAGACATGGTTCATTTGGTGAAGTGCGACCGGGTGCTGGTGCGTCTGTGGAACTACTACCAGTTCTAGCACGGGAAGAGGCCGGACGCGGATTGGAGCCAGAGGTGCCCGTTCCTGAAAACAAGGTCCGCAATTTTCAAACAGTTTGAGAGTCGTGGTTTGGATGACCAGTTGTTCAAGAACTGCCCGCCTTACATGGGTTGCGACGACGACCAATTGATCAAGGCGACGGAGAAATTGGCCGGTCAAAAGAAGTTGTCTGTCGACTGGAGGAATAAGGTCCTATCCGTGTTGTTTGACAGTAGACTGAACAGTCCCGAGATCGCGCTTGCCGAAGGAATTGTGCACATAAAATGGAAAGACACGGGCGACGTGACATCCATCGCGCCATTCGGCAACGACCCCTTGGAGGCAGACATAAGGTGTGCGGAGGTAAAGGAGGCGGTGGTTGCCACAAAGAGTCACACGTTCGTCCTCGATCTCTGCGATCCAGTGGACCTGCAGCTGTGGAAACCGCAAGCGTTCGACACTCTGGATTCCCAGCTTCAGACGTGGTGTCCGTCGCATTAGACGCTCGTCGTTTTCGTCCCGCGGCAGCAGAACCTCTCGTTTCTGGCCAGCATGAACCACCTTTTTTTCGTGAAGATGCTGGAAGGGAAGTGGGTGAGGAAGAGTCAACAGAAGAAAAGCTTCCCCGTCGGGAATAATTTGTACACGGAAGACGACCGGATGTACATACTCTTCAAAGGCGACGATTTGCGCGCAAACACGCCCGTCGTTTACGAGGGGAAACTGCCTCCTGACGCCGCTGCTGCAGTGCGGCTGCCGCAGAAGGTTACGCAAACGTTTGTGTTCGACATCCCGTTCAACCCTTGCGATTGGTCGCATGTCTCGCCTACGCATCGGGGCAGTGTGTACGGGGACATGGAACGCAACTCCACGCACTTCGTTAATCTTCTCGAGTCTGTCACCAAGAAGTGGGACAGTGTAGTCTTCCTGGGGAAGCCACACGCGCGATCCGTGAGGGAACTGCTGAAGGCAGGATGGCACGTCATCGCAATGGAAGGGAACTCTGAGCTCTTGCAATTTACAATTGATCTCGTCAAAACCGAGGTCAATTCGGGTGCCCACATTTGTGAGTTCATGGTCGTCGACGAGTCTCGCCCTCGCGCGTGGAACAACAAGACGGACATGTGGTTCAAGTTGAGTGTGAGGAAGCGGAACAAGATATACGACTTCTTATTCCTGCGAACGCGGCCCAACAGAGACACTGACGCCGAGTACGTGCGCTGCAAGGATCACATGTTCACGCTGCTCAGATAACTACCACGGCGCCTCCCTCATGAACGCAAAGGAGGAGTTGACGTTCGGCAGTTACTCCTCCTTGATCTCCACGGAAGATGAGGAGACCACCGACATCGAGTTCGATGCGACCGCGAACGAGGAGGGCAGCGACACCGAAAGCCTCGACCTGCAGTACGGCCCGCATCCCGGGCAGCACACAACAGGGTCTTCCTTCGCAGGTCCGTCAACAAGCCCGACATCCCTCGTGTCACCGATGGCGAAAGCGGCGCCTGGCACTACCCCGATGAAGCTGCTGCAGAGAATGCAAGCTCTGGCCTCCGACCATCGCTCATTGCGTCCTGGGTCTGACATCCCGGCCGATCATCTGTCTTGGAAGGATGCCAACATTCACTTCCTGCCTGAGCCTCAAAGTCGTTCCACGGAGGCGGACTGGGGCCATGACATGATTTGGCATCCAGGAGTCATCCAGCCGGCGATCCAAAAGGGTGAGTGGATCGTGGCCGTCGTTGTTCCGGACGGAGGTTGGGTGCCCCTCCCTCGCGGGTCGAAGTCTGACTTCCTCGACGTCGCTAGAATTGCGGTCCTCCAGAAAGTCAGGGCCGAGAATGACTCTTTCGCACCCGAAGACCTGTCCGTCATTTCCACAGTCGGGCGATTGTTCACCGAACTTCAGGAGAAGTGCTGGTTGGAGCTGACGGAGGACTACTACGACCTCGATACGAGCCCCTCGAAGGGAAGGGTGGACTGGAAAATCCCTCCTCCCAGTGGGACGCATGTAAGTACAGGCTCCAGGGGACCGGACGGTGGGGAGAACGAGGGCCACAAGGCTGGTGGCGGCAAAGGAGTCCCGCCTGGTTCAGAGGGCGGGTCTGAGGGCGACACCACGACAGCGGAAGGCAGCGGCAGGGTGGTGGGGGAGGCCTTCGGGCGTCAGCAGTCTACCGGTCCCGTTCCGGCAAGCTCGGCACAGCAGCGGAAGTGCCCACTTCATCCGCCGGCTCGGAGATGGCGGCCTTGGTTGCTCTCCGTGCCGGCTCGGTCGAAACGTTCAAGTCCGTCGGGATCCGAACTTCAATGCTTGCAGAGCGGACGAAGAGGACGGACGCGCAGAGCTTGTCAGGAGCGGGGGTGGCGAGTCGTGATCCCAAAATGGACAGCGGTGCGGTGAGGGACGAGACTGCGCCACCTGCGGGGGACAGCCAACCGCTTCGGACGGAGCGAGAGGGTACGTGTGGAGGGCCCAGCGACAGGGAGACGGCGAAGTTTGCCGGGATCCGAACTTCTTCAGGCAATGGGGGCCAACCGGGGTTTGTCGTGCCGGCAGGAGGGGCTGCGTGCGGCGAGCGGGAAGGGCATTCGTCAAAATTTGACACGGGTTCGGGCGAAGTGGCTGGATTGCATGCACGGGAAGAAGGCAGGGTGATGGACAAAGAGAAGGAAGGGGAGGAAGGAGACACAGGGGAGAAATTGGAGGAAGGAGGGGAGGAAGGGGAGGAAGAAGAGGATGAAGGGGAGGAAGGACAGGAAGGGGAAGAAACGGAGTTGGCTGGGTGGCAAGGAGGGAAGGACGGAGAAAAAGGTGAACTCGATACAGGAGACGGCGAACGGACGTTCGGCGACGACGATGACAGATCCGGGGAGTCGTCTGACGGATTCGGGCAGCTGTACGGAGAACATCGCGAGGAAGACGACGACGACGATGACACGACACTGGGTATGGAGACACAGGTGGTCACAAGCCTTTCGGCAGAACGTGATGACTATGAGGTCGAAGCAATGACGTCTGTCGTCGATCTCCAACAACGGTTCAACGACACTAGTGTTGCCGTCAGCCTGAATAAACCGAGTGTGCGTATTGACATCGAAGAAGTTATCGACGGCATCCTGGGCGACCACCACATGTCCGCGCAACCATCCTCTACGCCTGGTGTCGACGACCCTCTCGATGTCAAACCTTCCGGGGGATCTGTCGTGGCTTTGTCGCCGATGAATTCTCCGATGCTGCCGCCGACCATCGCCAGCGGAGGAGAAGGCGAGATCGGGGGACGACAAGATGTCACATCCCCGAAAAAAATTGTCGCCGGCACTCGAGCTCTCGACGTGCTGGCCTTGCCCACGCCAACTTCGCCGATTAAAGAGCAGAGAGACAAACCAGCTGGTAAGCAGTGACAAATGCAACTCTGTCTGTGCGCCAGTGACCGCAGTGTCTGTCGATGCGGGGAGTTCCTGATGCCGGTATGCTACAGCCACCACTCCTTCAAACTTCCAAGTACATGTGAACGACCATTCTATGAGTCGGCCAGGTCACTATGTAAAGTACATGTGTGTTTTTGTTGAAGCGTTTTGTCACATGATGGAAAGATGGTGTTTCTTTTTCGGAATGAGTGGTGGTTTTAGTCCGCCGGGATCCGCACTGCCAAGGCCGCTGCGTAATGCGGTTACTCTTTTTGTGCCTCGATTAAGAAAAGTCCGCGGGGATCCTGACTTCATAAATGTTTGGCCTCCGCGTTTGTGGCTTCTTGAGGTTTTCCCTTCTAAAGGGCGAGGGTGTGGAGGTCGAATGCACTGCTCCTTTTGTTTTCTACCGGGGCTTGCGCGGAAGTATTCCCTATCTCTTTCCTAGTTAAATGGGGTTCTGTAATTAGATAGGTTCTGCGTCTTCTACATTTCGTGGTTCTTGAATTGTCGTTTTCGTCGGATTCGTCTTCGATTACGTGTATTCATTTTCCGTTTTCTCTTCCTTCGTTTGTCCAGGGGTTGGGTCATCTCCCTGGGTCGGAAAAGTCCGTCGGGATCCGGACTTCAGAGATGTTTGGCTTCCGCTTCTGTGACTTGATGTGCTTTTCCCTTACGAAGGGCGGGGGTGTCGATCTCGAGTGCACTGCTCGTTTTTTTTTGCAACGTGGCTCATGCGGAAGTTCTCTCTCTCGCACTCTCATGGCATGACGGGGTTCTGCAATTGCATAGGTCCTGCGGCTTTTAGATTTTGTGGTTCTTTTATTGTCCTTTCATGGGGTTCTTCTTCGGAAACGTGTATTCATTTTCCGTTTTGTCTTTCGTCTGTTATACAGGGGTAGGGTCGTCTCGAACACGGAGGCCCTCTAAATATCAGGAACACATATTGCAGACAGTCCCGGGGCTGACAACAAAACACAAGGACATGTTAAAGGCGTCAGGGGTTGATGTCAAAATCGGGAAGAAGGAGCATGACATTGCCACTCAGGAGTGTCTTTCCCTTCTGCCCCCAGAGAAAGGGAGATATCCACGATCTGTGACTAGGGGTCAGGCCATGTATGAGAAATATTTAGCTACCCGTCGTGCGATGAAGGAGAATCCTTAGAGTTCCGTTTCTCACTTCCCCCCCTGTCCTTTACTCGATGTTGTGCAGTGCGGGCCACGACACCTGGAACAGCAGTGACTGCGATTGCAGGCTTGAGGGTTTTGGACGACATTGAACGAGGCTTGGTGCCACCTGACACTGTGCTCTCGACCCTCGGCGATGGTCAGTTGCAAATTGCAGCGAAGGATATTCTAACCCTCTCACTTACCAATGGCAGGGTGAATGATGAGGTCGTCAACTTTGACATGGCGCTATTGGGAACGACCGCATATGGGATACGTCACATCCCGTCAGGGCTTCGAGTCTTCAACTTTAATTCTTTCTTCTTCAATAAACTGCAACTTCAAGGACACGGCGGGGTGGAAAGATGGGCTAAAAACGTGGATCTGCTTCAATATGATATTATCTTCGTTCCGGTCCTCAAAGATAGTGATCACTGGATCCTCATTTCCGTGAACTTGAGAGATAATGTCCTTGAGGTTTTCGATTTTTTTCCTTGCGTTGTGGCCGATTCTAGTTTTTACCTTAGTGTTTTCGAGTTGATCGTACATTATTTGGAATGTCAAACATCACATAGGCGGTCGTGTAGGCGCTGGAAGTCGATAGCAATAAATGTTGTTATAGAGGGAGTTCCAAGACAAGTGGATGGAGTTAGTTGCGGGGTGTTTATGTTGATGTTTGCGACACTGTTGCAACATGGCGAACGACCGTCTTTCAGGTTCTCTTGTGAAAATATTCCTTATATTAGACGACAATTGGCATCATGTATCTTAGAATGTCGTTGTCTTTGATGGATTCGATTGATTTGCAAACTTCTGTTTCATAATATTTCATATTTTAATTGTCACTTTCACAACGATATTACTTTCTTTTGGTATTGCGAGGTTGAGTTGTCTTTGGGGTGTTGACTGCTAGTCTGGCGTCGCGTTTTGCCTTCGGAATCTCTGTCATGTCTGGCTCGTCTATCGTGTCATTACATTCATCGCATTGCAGTCCTCGTTGCAAATTGTGTCCATGTCATCCAAAAATGTGCATATGATTCATCTCGAAATGATATTCCTATGTGGTGCGATATGACGAATTGGAGTGTGGATGCAAGATAAATCTCGGCGAGTGTGTGGGTGTGAGGTTCTTTATGCAAAGAGTAAAAGACGAGTGACATCACGTCTCTTGTGTGCATAGACAATCATGTACCGCCTGAATTACATGTAACCGACAATTTTGCGTTTGTGACCAGGAAAAATAAATTGTATGTCGAAATTAACTGTTTGTACTTCTAAAGAAGTCTGCATCTCTACAACATCCAGACAACCGCCTCGGGCGATACGATTGCCATGCATGTACAACTCACGCATAAAAGAAATAAATAGTATTATCGGACAAGGATTCAATCATGACACCCTGCTCATCACATTCACAAACTTGGAGTTTGACAAGTGTGGCTCCCGACACACTATCGCACAGGCATCCCGGATGCGCGTGCCTGTCGCTACTCTACGTCTTCTAATATAATTATCCAACGAGGATGCAATCATGACACATTGCTCGTCACAATTATGGAATAGAAGTTTAACAAGTACGGATCCCAGCACACTTCCGCACAGGGTTCCCTGATGCGCATGCCTGTCGTTATTCGTTTATGAAGTTTAACAAGTACAGATCCTAACACACTTCGGCACAAGATTCCCGACACATTTTTGAAGTTCAACAAGTAAGGATCCCACCGCACTTCCGCACAGGGTTTGCCTGATGGGCGTGCCTATCGTTATTTGTTTATGAAGTTTGACAAGTACGGATCCCACCACACTTCCGCACAGGATTCCCAGCAGTGCCATGTTTTTGAAGTTCGGCAAGTAAGGATCCCGGCAAACTTCCGCACAATGTTCCCGTGCGGCGTGCCTAACATGTACGGGTTTCAACACGCTTCCTCATTTGGAATATCATTTCTAAAGTTTCACCACAAGTACGGATCTCAGCACACTTCTGCATGTGCTTAAGCCTTGGATGGGCGTGCCTACGTTGCGTGGCCGTGTGCCAAAAAAGAATTCGTTAGAAAGAGGACACAGTATAATGTCCTATTTTAACGAATAACATGTTTAAAATAATAACAACAACAATAAAATAAAATAGATATAATAATAATGATAAATAGTAAATACTAACAAAAGAAATTGCTACTTATTTTTGCAGTACGATGCAGCTACTTCAGGTAAGTACCCATGCAGGTAAGGTCGTCGCCTACGAATCTCCCTCGGAGGGGGCCGTCGGAGGCCAAGTCTACGGCCACGGCCAAGTCCGCGACCCCACGGACGCGGCCGCGCGACTTTGCAACCGCATGGCGGCCAGTGGGGAGGGGGGGCGGGGGCTTGGGAAGTGGCATGGGGTGGCGCAGCCCCAAGCCCACCCCCTCAAAAAAAAAAAAATTCTTGGGGGGGGGGGGGGGGGGGGGGGGGGGGGAAAAAAATAAAAAATGTTTTGGGGGGGGGGGGCCGGGCGGGGCCCCCCCCCCCCCCCCCGATGCGCACACACACACACACACACACACGTAGTACAGTATATTTCCCTTATACACATCTAGATGTGTAATAAGAGCGCAGTGTCTGTCGATGCGGGGAGTTCCTGATGCCGGCATGCTACAGCCACCACTCCTTCAAACTTCCAAGTA